>JANFOE010000491.1:600000-937456 GCA_025667525.1 Glebionis coronaria
TTAGTTGAGTGCTACCACCTCGTCTACTCCTTTTGACGACGGTGTGTGTGGATTTAGTGTGGGGGAAGCCCCTTATGTTCCCTCACATTTCTCCACCGAGGACGAGATATTCGATTCCGGATTTGCTTGTAAAGGGAAATCTCGATCTTCCACCAATGCAATAAATGGAAATCATATCTATTTGCTTGGTGTGAGTCTACCTCGAGTAGCTCATAAGTTTGCCCCACCCATTGTCCACCTTTCTATTTCTTCTCATCTATTTTCTTTGACCCTCTTGGGTTTTGGTTGGAGTATCATTGTTTCGTCTTTCATCTGAAAACAAGGATGCTATCTTTGACCCCCGGTATACGTTTATCGTGTTTTTAAAGTACCCGATGTACTTTTGGGCATTGTTTATCATGTAAGCCCCACCAAAAATGACCATACCATGATTATCCCTAAATGATCATTTGAGTCGAGCTTTTGACTCGGTTATCAAAAACAAGGTGCCTCGTGGGGGATTCTCATGCTTATCCTTGTAAATATTATCGTTTTCTAATAGTGTAATGCGGAGACTTGTGCTCTTCCAACCTTTGTTCCATGGTTGTTTGTGATTGTGATTTATTAGGTTCATCTTCATCATTGAAACCTCTCATGTTCGTTTTACGTATCACTCGAGCTTCGATCGTTGCCTTTGGAGATTCTGATATCCGATGATATCCTTTTATGTTCTAACGTTTATCTTATTAGCATAATTCATAAACGGCTTATATGTTTTTCGTTTTACCCTTTCCATGCTCAAGATTAAGCATTCGACTACGTCTCTATTATGGGGATGTTTCACCCCTAGACTCGAAACATTGAGGAAAATGTTTAGTTTTAGTATGGGGGGTGAGTAGATACTTCACCTTGCTTACGTCAACACGCAATCCAAATTTCATCTTTTTGTTACCGTTTTGTTGCAAAATAAGGCTAAAAATGGCCAAATTTTAAAAATTTTCTTGTTTTCATTAGTGTTTAAGACACGAATGTAGGTTTTGCGATGGTGAGAATAAGTCTAAAACGCGTGTAGTAGTTTATTTAAGTTTACATTTTCAATAAATGTCACATAAAAATGAATTTTGGAAGTGCTATGATACTTAATTCTAGCATTACGTGGGGACACGACAATGGTTTAGTATGGGGGAGTGATGAGACTGCAATTATGCATAGTCTCATCGTCCAAATCGGACTTAAAACGCTTAAAATATCATTAAAATACCCCAAAATATGCTTGTGTTTGTTCATTGTGTATTTTAGGTACGAATATCGTGAAATCAACAAAAGATCACAAGAATCAAGCAAAAACAAACACGGGAAACGAAGCCGCATAAAGAACCGGACCCGAGTATGGATTTTCTAAAAATACCCTTGAAGTTTTGAAGATTGTCAACGTTGGTCCCTCATCTTTGAAGATTTGGCAAGAAAGGCCCTTGGAGAAATCATATTTGGCAAGTATGGTACTTAGGTTTCAAGAAAATACAAGAAAAGCCCTTGAAGATTCAAGATTATTCATGTATAGCCCTTGGAACAAGTTTGCCAAACTTTTTGTGGCCAAAATGAGAAAAAAATAAACTTTGTTATATAGGGAATATGAGTTATGGGCTGTTAAAACCTCATTTAGCAAGTTTATGGGAATAAAGGGGGCATTTTGGCCAAACATCCAAATTCACCTCAACCAATCATCTTTCTATGTCACCATCACCAGCCATTCACACACCTACACCTCACTCCCTCTCCCACGTCACACTCCACTAATCCTAAAACCTATTTAATATATAACTAACTCGTTTAAACAAGTTTTTATATATTAAAACTTCCCTCCAAACACCCACTATTGACATTAAACCTGCTAATCCCTCACCCCCAATCCTATAAACCCTAAAAACAAATCAACCCCTAATCAAAGGGGTTTTCCCTTAAACCCTCCAGAAATTTAATTCATGTCCACCTCAACTAAACCCAGTCACCTAAAACCCTCCCAACACTCCCATGTGACCTCTGTGAACCGCCCCTGCTCCATCACTTTCACCCCAATACCCAAAATTCGACAAGATGAATGGCCAGATCAACTTTCTTGTTCCCAAAGCCAAGATAAACGTTCTAGATTAAACAAAGACAAATAGCAAGGACATCGATCACAAGATGGACATTTTTGACTAAATTCAAAAAATGAAGACCAAGGGCTAGGATGGGATTTCAGTGATTAGGGTTTCTTAGTTCTAGAATTCTCTATCCATTGTATAAATGGGACGACTTGTGTCCCATTTTCATTGTTCCAGATTTTATGTTTTGTAAACTTTTTAAATTGAATAATTAAAGTAATTTTTGAACCTTGCAAAATATAATCTAAGTTACATTGCTACTTTCATGTTGTGTAGTTAAATGATTTCCCTTTCCAGTTATTAATTTAGTTCATCTAGTTTTTTTGTTCAAGAAAATATTTTGGCAAAACTTTTTTG
This sequence comes from Glebionis coronaria, assembly GCA_025667525.1. NCBI lineage: Eukaryota > Viridiplantae > Streptophyta > Magnoliopsida > Asterales > Asteraceae > Glebionis > Glebionis coronaria. The sequence goes on from JANFOE010000491.1 coordinate 602,481, forward strand.
AGATCCAAGTATTCTCATTCTATTAACAAGAGGAAGTGACAACCTAATCTTGTGAGTAGTGTGAGTTTCTTGTTATATTCTTGTTGAAAAACTTTTCCAAAAGTTTGGTGTTTCAAAATCCGTTTTCAAAGATTTTTACAAAATCTTTGGTCACCTTTACTGTTAACAACTTAAGGTTATAAGTTCATCAATAAGCTCACTGACACTAAGCTTACTGGTTAACTTATTGGCCTGGTTTCTTTTCTTGTGGTTTGCTTGTGGTGAATGTGCAGATACAACCAACAAGACATCTCCCTTCCTTTTCATTTTTGAAGATATTGTACCTTGGTTTAGTTGTTGAACCACAGCAGGGCTCTCTACTCACTTCCACATCCCTCAAAAGCTCACAAAAGTGGACATAGGGAAGGAATTCAGTTGGTAAGAGGCTTGAACCCCCTATTTCAATTTTTTGCTAGTTTATTGATTTTGGTGGATTTGTGTTTATAGGTTTAGGTGTTGGATTATTGGTTTGTTCAAGCTTATTTAGTGAGTATAAATGTGTTTTAGTTATTTAGAAGTGAGTTTAGGATGATTTGCCTGCTAATGCTTTGAAATTTTTTGTTAATCAGAATTAAGGGGATGTTTAGATCTGCTATATTCTAGGCTTGGGTGACACAAGAGTGGGATGGAATCAGTTTAAAACATGCTCAATATGTCTTGTTAGGTGTGATTTTAAGTTTGAGTTAAGGTAATATAGGATAATATAGAGTCTGCATATCAAAGAGTTTCGTAAAAATCTGCTTAGATAATCAGTTGGCTAGAACTAGTTGGTTTTAGTAATTTATGGTTTCAAATCTTGTTAGCTGTTAGATTAACTGTTAATCTAGGACTTGGGATTAGTTAAGTATAGTTTGGTTGTGTTTTGAGTGAGATTTGGCCTGTTGGAATTCGTTCAAAGACCAATTACATCAGCAAGTCCTACCAGACCTGGCCTAGTTCATCAGTAACATTAAATTGCCATTTTGTGTGCTTTATTTGTATTGGACTTGTGATTTTTCTTGCTTAACCTGACCCCCTACACTCCACTGAGTGTAGGGGTGCCTCTTGTTCCAAAAGAAACCAAGAAACAAGCTAGTTATAAGCCCTAGATGTTTTTCTGATAAGCATCAGTGGTAAAAACTTCCCACTGTGAGTAGAGTTCTTACCACTTCTGGGGATAAGGACAAAGAACCCCCGGCTTTCACTTTCACTCAACACTGATTTTTGTCTTACTAGGCAAAAAGTTAGTGTTTTCCGCATTTTTTATTTTTCCTTGTTTAGTTTTATTATTTTAAGATTTTTCAGCGAGTTTAATTTCACTTTACTGTTCATTTGTTATTTTTTACATTTTATTTGAAGTTTTAAATATTTTTATTAAGCTGTTTTTGTCTTTTAGTGCAAAAAGTTAATATTTTTCAGTTTTTCCATTTTTCATAGTTTTAGTAATATAAATAAAGATTTTTAGAATTAAAAGTTCACTGTTCAATTTATTTATTTAATTATTAGATTTAATTAAAGTTTAATTAGGTTTTAATTCAAACTATTTTGTCTTTTGGTGGTAAAATTTACTTTTTTCAACTTTTTAAAATTTTCTACTGTTTAGTTAAGTAAAATAGGATTTTTCAAAAAGTAAAATTATTTTAGCATTATTTTATTATGTTTTAATCATTATTTTAGTTTAAAAATTGTGTTTAGCATTTAAAAAATAGAAGAATGATTTCTAAAATTTAGTAAAAATACTTTTTAGTGTTTAAATAACATAAGTGAGATATTAGTTTGATAAAATAATATTTTGGGCTTTTTCTTAATTATATTTAATTTTAGGGCTTTAATTAGCATTTAAAATTGAATATTTAATTAATAAAAGGTTTTAAAATATATTTAATAAATTTTTATTCTTATTTATATTTTAGACTTAGTTTTAATTTTTAATTATTTTATATCTTAAATTTTTAATTTCGTCGCGTTTTATGTATTTACGTTATCGTTTTAGGTTTTACGTCGTAGTGTAATCGTAGTGTAAGTCGTCTTTTAATTTTCTTCTCAAAACCAAAAACGACAGTAAACCAAACTTGGTTTTATATTATTTGAACACATCATACACACCTCCGCCGAGAACGAACTCGCATTTATCGGTTTTACGGTTTTCCTAAATCGTAAGATGATGACGTATAGTCCCTAGTCGGGCTGGATAGTCTGACTCACGGGTACTACCCGCATCCATCAGGAGTGGATTGGATACTTGTGCGATGTGTGCACATAGCCCATAAAGCCCGGTAAGCCGCTGACGCATAAGAGGTTGATTACTTAGCCAAGTCCTCGTCGTAGTGCGACAGGATCAGACCGAATATAACTTATATTATAGTTATATTCGCCTAAGGAAAAGGGATATACACTTGCCTTAGTTAGATAATGAAGATCAAGCTATTTTGAGTCATTATCTCTTCCTTAGGCCGCAAGAACAGGGAGCCCAGCCTGGACTCTCTCGACTATAAAAGGAACCCCTTCGGTTCCACAAAGGTACGATACACACAATACCCTACACACTAATATACTCAAAACCGATTATTTACTCTCATGCCGGAGTATAATCGTGGGTAACAAACCCACGGTAAGCCTAACGATGTCTGTTTAGTGCGCAGGGTCCCAAAGCAAGTTTCACTTGGTGCGAGAGCCGGAGTCCACAAGACCCCAAATTAAACCTAATTTCGATTAAGCTCGGTCTACCCCAACGTTTACATCAACAAGTTGGCACCATCCTTGGGACCCACACTAAGCTCTAACTAATGACGAAAAGCGGTAGGAATGAAGGCCGTCAAGGATCCTAGACGGTAAATGGCTGTATCACATCAACAAATGTTACCCCTGGATCTGCCAGCGAGGCAAACACTCGGGACGTGAACAATCCCCTAGTTATAAGAAAAGGAGGATTGTTCTCAACTCCCCTACTCGCCGCGGGGGAAGAAGGCATCGAATGGGAGTCAACTCAGCCTCCTCCCAATAAACAAAAAAGAAAGACCCCCAAGAGGATAGAGGGGAAGTCATCGCTACAAAGGCACGTATGATGGAGGATTACGTAGCTCATAACCTACAAGCACTCATCCCTTTGGTGGCAAAACATGAAAAGATGGTAGAGGAAGCAAAACGCGCGGAGCATGCCTCGTCCTCAGAAGGCAATCTGTTAGGATCAAGTGATAGTCCGTCCGAAAAACGTATACGCGCAAGTTATTCCTCGGAGGACAAAATATTCTCACAACCTTGGAGGAGAGCCAGAAGACCACTTGAAAGTCTTTGAATCCAAGGCAGGTATCGAACAATGGCCCGAACCCGTATGGTGTAATATGTTTAACTCTACACTTGTGGGGAAAGCGCTGACGTGGTTCGATAAACTCCCGCCGCGAACAGTCAACGGGTACGAAGTGTTGCGAAAAGCGTTCAAAAGAAATTATGTGCAACAAAAAAGACATGACATGAGTGCTGTATCGCTCGCCAGGGTAAAGCAGAACTAGGGCAAATACTTGGAAGAATTTCTGGAACGTTTCAAGAGCGAGTGTCTTCAAATAAAGGATTGCCCAGAAATTTTGAAACTATCCTGCTTTATGGCGGGCATACAAAACATCGATCTTGTTGTCCCTAATATATGATTGTTAGAATCACACGAATTAAAGAAAGAAAGGTAGATATGAGAAGAATTCCAGAGAGAGAAAGTAGTGAAAGAAAGTAGAGAGAAAATGGTTTGAACTTACGGAATGTTAGATTGAGAAGTGAGAATACAAATGAACCAACACCCTTCCTAACATGCTAGGAAGGGTATATATAGTCCACCCACATGCGGGCTTCTTTATGGACTATATGGTTTGGGTCGGGCTTTCCTTTTGGGCTTTGGTTACTTATTAATTAACCTTAGCTTAAAGTTAAGCCCGTAATAACACGACTAATATACTACCTATTACACCGTTCTAAAATACGATACATAATAAACATATGACCGAGCATTCTTGTTTGGCTCAATATTTTGAGGCTAACAGATCTAATAAAGAAGCTTAATGAAAGAATGCCCGAAACCTTCGATGGAGTACTAAGGTGGGTAAGGTCTTTCATACAAGGAGAATTGGCTGCTTTAGAAATAACGTGAGGCACTTATGATCACAGATCTATCCGCATACCCAATAAAGGACCCAACAAGCAAGGCAGATATCTAGACCTTGATTACATAGGAAGGAGAAGATACAGGCGAGCTTATAACTCAAGGTTTACCCCCTTAAGTTAACCCCAAGAGAAATCCTCGTGTCAGAAGGTGCGAGTTTCACAAGGCCAACGCCAATGACCACCCCGTTCGAAAAACACGCCAGTAATAGATATTGTGAATACCACAATGAGAAAGCGCATGCTACGAACGAATGTATTCAGCTGCAAAAATATTTCGAGAATAGAGTAAAGAAAGGCGAGCTAAAACACCTTGTCAAGGAAACCATGAAGGATGATAGACAAAAAGTCGCTAGCGCGAACATTTACATGGTGGAATCGTGGCAACAAAGGACAAGGCAGAGGGTGAGCCAAAAATTCTCGAAGGGAAAAGACATTTCCTTCCTCCCACTCAATGCAAAGAACATCGCAGACGACCTGCTAGTTATAGAAATAATCATTGGTCAGCACAGTATACATCGTATGTATATGGATGGAGGTTCATCAGCAGAAATAATGTACGAGCACTGCTTTCTAAAGCTTAGCGCAAAAATAAAGAGCCAAATGAAGCCTGTGACTTCCCCGCTCATTGGATTCAGTGGAGAAGTGATATGGCCCTAGGGCCAACTAGAGTTAGCAGTAAGAGTGGGAAATGATGAGCAATCGACGGAAGTTCCAATGATTTTTTTGATCATACGGTCACCATCACAATATAACGGGATCATAGGACGACCAGCTATACTAGCAATGCGAGCGGTACCTTCTACGGCTCACAATATGATGAAATTCCCAGTTGATGGAGGGATTGTAATGATATTCAACACGGCAGTAACACCCCTAGAATGAAACGCGATCACAGAACCGCCTAGGATCACGATGGAACCAAAGGTGAACTCACCACCAAACTTGAAGGTAGCAGTGCATCCACAGTACCCAGATCAAGAGATAACGATCGGAGGGACATTATCTGACAAAGGAAAGACATACATGTGTCGCCTTTTGAAGGATAATCTGGACGTCTTCGCATGGGAACCCAAAGATATGACAGGGGTGCCAAGGTCGATAGCCGAAAACAAGCTTCAGATCTGTGAAGGATACCCTCCGGTTAGGCAAAAGAAAAGAGGACAGGCCCCGGAGCGCAACAAAGTAATACTGGACGAGGTAAAAAAGTTGGTGGACGCAGGAATCATCAGGGAAGTTTACTATCACGACTGGCTCTCTAACCCGATAATGGTAAAGAAACATGATGGTAGCTGGCACATGTGCGTTGATTTCACAAACCTCAATAAGGCTTGTCCCCAAGATTGCTACCCACTCCCGGGAATAGATTAGAAGGTGGAATCATTGTGCGGATACCCCTCCAAATGCTTTTTGGACGCATACAAGGGATACCATCAGATACAAATGGCAGAAGAAGATGAGGAAAAGACAACATTCCATACCAGCCAGGGCGTGTACTGTTACACAAAAATGCCATTTGGACTAAAGAACGCAGGGGCCACGTTTCAACGACTGGTTGATAAGGCATCTGAAAGCCAAATAGGGCGAAATTTGGAGGTATGTGTCGATGACTTGGTAATAAAGAGTCATACAGAGAGCGAGCTTATTCGGGATATAGAGGAAACATTCTCTACCCTCAGAAGGATAAACATGAAGTTGAACCCAAAGAAGTGCACTTTTGGGGCGACAGAAGGCATGTTCCTACGATACACGATTGACCCTAATGGAATTAAACACTTTCCGGAAAAAACAGACGCAGTCATTCAACTCCAGAGCCCAAAGACGAAAAGGAAGTGCAGTCGCTAAATGGGAAGCTTGCAGGATTGAATAGGTTCCTATCCTAGTCAACAGAAAAGTCGCTCCCCTTATTTAAAACACTTAAAAAGTGCATTAAGAAAGGGAACTTCAATTGGACGAAGGAAGCAGAAAAGGCCTTCGAGGAATTAAAAGCGCATTTAGCTTCGCTCCCCATGTTAGTCGCGCCACGGCCTAAAGAGGAGCTGATAATATATTTATCTGCAACGCATGGAGCGATCAGCGCGATGCTAATGACGGACAGGGATAATGTGCAAACACCAGTGTACTTTATAAGTAGAGCGTTACAGAGCTCGGAGCTAAATTACACCTCGATGGAGAAATTAGTGCTCGCGCTAGTGTTTGCAGCAAAGAGGTTGCGCAGATATTTCCAAGCGCACCCGATAGTGGTGATAATGGATCAACCCATAAAGCAGGTGATCTCAAAACCAAATGTCACGGGCAGGTTCGAAAAATGGAGTGTTCTACTAGGGGAACACAACATTACCTACAGACCACGCAATGCAGTGAAAGGCCAAATTCTGGCGGATTTTATTATTGAAAAGCCAGAAGAGGGCGCTCAGGGGCTAGATCAAAAGGAAGAAGACCAAGCCTCGTGAATCTTGTTCACAGATGGGTCATCCTGCACTAATGGATCAGGCACGGGACTCATACTCACCAATCCAAAAGGAATGGAGTTCACATACGCATTACGTTTTGAATTCACAGCCACAAATAATGAGGAAAAGTATGAAGCGCTGATAGTAGGGCTAAGAATCACAACAAGAATGGGCGTGTGCAATCTCGAAGCAAATGTAGATTCTTGGTTGGTAGCGAACCATATACTTGGTGATTATAAAGAAAAAGAGGAAAATATGGTGCAATACTTACAAAGAGTCAAAGCATTGATTGAGGGGTTCCATAAGTTCAAGATACGCCAAGTACCCAGGGGGAGAACAAGAAAGCAGATGCACTTAGCAAGATAGCTTCCACCAGTTTTGTGAACTTATCAAAACAAGTCCTGGTAGAAATCCTCAAGGACAAGTCAATCAAAGTGCAAGAGGTCGCGTCGGTCGTAGAGGAAGAAGGCCCTACATGTATAACACCGATTATGTATTATTTGACGAATGACTCACTCCCGCATGACGAAAATGAGTCACGCCGAGTGCGAAGACGTTCGAGGCAATTTGAATTCAGAGATGGGGTCCTTTACAAGCGATCATTCTCCAACCATGGTTAAGATGCGTAGGACCACGACAGGCGCAGTACATCATTAGCGAAATCCACTAGGGGTCATGCAGAATGCACGCATGACCAAGGTCCATGGTGGCAACAGCGTTGGGGAGCAGGTACTACTGGCCAACTATACATACAGACGCACGAACACTCCTTAATAAATGCAATGACTGCCAGGTGCACAGGCCAGTACCTAGGCAGCCCCAGGAGGAGCTCACACCGATTACCTCCCTGTGGCCATTCTTCAAATGGGGAATCGATATCGCGGGACCCTTTCCCGTAGCCACGGGGGAGTTAAGTTCCTCATAGTCACGATGGATTACTTCACAAGATGGATTGAGGCGAATGCATTCGCAACGATCACGGGGAATCAGGTGAAAAGGTTCGTATGAGACAACATAGTATGTCGTTTCGGGCTGCCCGGTGAAATAGTCTCGGATAATGGAAATCAATTCGCAGAGAACCCATTTAAGGATTGGTGCGCGAAGAATGGGATACATCAACGTTCCGCATCGGTTTCCCACCCACAAACGAATGGACTTGTGGAGAGAGCAAACAGGAGTTTGGGTGATGGCATAAAAGCACGGTTGGGGGAGCATAATAAGAAGTGGTTCGATGAGTTGTCGCCTGTTTTGTGGGCACATCGCATGATGATCAAGACAGCCACAGGTGATACCCCCTTTGCCCTAACATATGGTACAAAAGAGGTCATTCCAGTTGAGATAGGATTGCAAACACTCCACATAACGGAGGTAGACATGGTTACTAACGACGATGAGCTGCGATTGAACCTAGACACAATCGAGGAGCGATGCGAGTTAGCAGCAATCCGCGAAGCTAAGTCAAAAGCAAAGTTGAAAGGCTACTATGATGCTAGGGTGTGCAAGACCTCCTTCAGGCCAGGTGACTTTGTGTATCGCTCAAACGCAGCCAGTCACGCTGAGAATACGGGGAAGTTTTGACCAAAATAGGAGGGACCCTACATAGTGACAGATGTACTTGGAAATGGTGTGTACCGGCTACGCGATATGGATGGTCGCGACCTACAAAGACCTTGGAACATATGCCATCTAAAGAAGTGATACCTTTAAAGGAAAACACTTCCTAAGTGAATGTATTATTTTTCTTTTATTTTTTGTGTTTAATATCTTGCAAGTATTAATAAAACAGTCGTGGTCCCTAGCTAGTTCCACGGCGCATTCTCAAGTTTTTTCTTTATGTCATACATACTTTTTTCCTTATTATATATTGCCTATTGACGCACGCGTGCACAACGTTTCCAGGAGAAATAAGAGGAATGAGCCTACCCTACTAATTAGACTCGTCTAGTAAGTGGGATACACCCCCTTCGACCATGGATCGCGTATGTTAGAAATACGTTTTTACGTATATTAGAAGTATCGGTCACTCCATAATATTATTAATGTTGTAATAGCTCGTAGTTAACAAATAGTTATTAGTTGCTTATTAAGTTAAGTAAGAACCGGTCCATGGGCTTGTTATGGACCGGCCCAAGCCCATGTAGCTTCGAAGTATAAATACCCCTTTCCACCATGGAAAGGGGTTGGTGGTTGTCATTTTTCTAGTTTCACTTATTGAAATAACACATAGTTTTCTCTCACTTTCTCTCTCTTGTTTCTCTCTCTAGAAATCAACAAACCCCTTCATAGATTCATAGGTTATCAAGATTCTACATTTGGTATCAAGAGCTATGGGGTGATTTAAGGTAGTGATTTGTGTGGTTTTTTAGTTTTTGATTGTATTAGTGTTCTTTAGGAAAATCCATCTTGATTCTTGGTGTTTTTGGTGTTTTTGTGATTGGGATTAGTGGATAAGTATTAGTTTTTACTTATTATTGTTGAAATCACAAAACTTTTTGGGTCATTTGGTCAAAATCTGGGTTTAATCTCTCTTTTTGTGGTCGACTGTTCATCGTAACAAAGTTTCTGTTTACCCAGACTAAGTTCCGAACCAAACAAAAAGTTCCGAACCAACCAAAAAGTTCCGAACCAACCGAAAAGTTCCGAACCAACCCAAAAGTTCCGGATCAACCAAACTTCCGGATCAAGAAGTTCCGAACCAAGAAGTTCCGAATCAACCAAACTTCCGGATCAAGAAGTTCCGAACCAAGAAGTTCCGGATCAACCAAACTTCCGGATCAAGAAGTTCCGAACCAAGAAGTTCCGGATCAAGCCAAAAGTTCCGAATCAAGGTAATTCCAAGCCAAATCTTCCGAATCAAACTTCCGAATCAACAAAAAGTTCCAAATCAAGGGTTATTTTGCTTGTTTTTTCGACGATTTTTTTAGAGGATTTAATCTTGGTTTCTTACAACAAAAACTCAACACAATTCACAAGCTTTACTTCACTGCTCGATCAACCGATAATCTTTGTCTCTTTGAAGTTAACAAAATGAATCCGAATTCAGTAATGCCTCAGATGACATCACTTACGGATATTTCCGTCATTACGGGAACGGATAATCGCCCGCCAATGCTCATCAAAGAAGTTTTTGAAGCATGGCAAGGCCGGATGATGTCTTACCTTAAGGGAAAACCGGTTTATGGGAGGCTTATGGTTAAGTAAATTTTAAATGGTCCACTTGACTATGGTACCATCGTGGTTAACAATGTGACTCGACCAAGAGAATTTGAAGAACTTACACCAGCTCAACAACTTGTTGCCGATGCGGACGAAAAGGCTCTTCAAACCATTCTCCAAGCTCTTCCCCATGACATCTATAGGATGGTAAGTCAGTATACTGTGGCAAAGGATTTATGGGAACGTCTTAAGGTGTTGCTACAAGGTACGTCTCTCACCAAACAGGAAAGGGAATGTCAGTTGTATGACCTGTTTGATAGATTCACGTACAACCCAGGGGAAACGCTTCACGATTATTACTTCAGATTCACCACACTCATGAATGATCTGAATGTATACAATCTTGTGATTGCTCCATTCCAGGTTAACACAAAATTCTTGAATACTCTACCTCAAGTTGAATGGGGTGAGTATATTACCGATGTTAAGTTAACCAGGGATTTGCATAAGTGCAATTTGGATCAACTATATGCTTTTCTTCAGCAGCATGAGAAACATGTGATCATGCACCGTTCTCCACGAGGTATGTACCCTGATTCATTAGCTTTGATGGCGAATCAACCAAGCTTGTCTCACAACAACACTCCTTATATTTTGGGACATCAAGCCTATCATCCATCACCTTACATGACACCAACCTTTCCCCAATACTCGATTCTACCACAACCACCCACCTCACATCAGCAACAATATCGGTTTAGTGCACCTTCATCACAATATGCTACACAACCTCACCCAGCAAGTATTGCACCTTATGCTCAATCTTCATATTCTTCTTATCAAGAGAATGCAACATATCCAACAAGCTACCCTGATCAAATGAGTATTCCTTTTAGTGATTATGCAGCTCAAGACCAAGCAATGTACTGTGATGATGAGGAAGTCCCCGTTCCTGTATTCAAACAAGGTGCTGATCCAGTTGAAGTGTTAACCACTATGTCTGCTTATCTCACAAGGACTTTAAGCAAACGAGGATTTAGGGGATCAGCTCCTACCAACAATCAGTTGAGGAATTCATCCAATTCTCGCCAACAAGCTACTATTGAGAATGGCAGGGTAATGGTTCAGCCTATTCAATCATATCAGGGGAGACCTACCACATCAACTACCAATGCTCGCACGGTCAATCAGGCTCCAATGGTCAATCCTGCTCCACGGGCTAATTCCACAAGCAAGTTGAGAATGATTACATGCTACAACTGCAAGGAAGAGGGTCATATGTCCAGGGATTGTAAGAAACCCAAGAGGAGAAGGGATGGACAATGGTTTGCAGAAAAGATCTATCTGGTAAATGCTCAGGCACAAGGAAGGGAACTTGATGAAGAGGAGCTTGCATTTCTTGCTGATCCAGGGATTGCTGAACAAGACGTTGTCACTACACAGAATGCAGCTTATCAAGCCGATGATCTTGATGCGTATGACTCAGATTGTGATGACTTTCAATCTGCAAAGGCTGCTCTCATGGCAACTATCTCCAGCTTAGGGCCAGAAAAGAGATATGAGGTACTTATTAATACCACCGATAATACCACTGATGCTAGTATTCAACCACATCAAGTTGTGCAAGAGAGTGCTAATTCGAATGAATCTTCGGTGGTGAGTCTTTCAAATGAGGAGACAAACAATGATAGCAATATCAATGTGAGTCCCCAGACTTTGAGTGAATCACAACCGGGACCCATTTCGCATACGCCTACTCCTGCTCAACAAGATTTGGTCATGGTTCCTGCTACATTACTTAGTCAAATGAATGCTGCACTCTTAGAAACCTTAGCTAAGAATAAGAATTTGTCTGATGAGCTTGCCTTAAGCAATGAGAAAGTTCAAACCTTGGAATTAGTGCCTTCGTCTAGTGTTCTAACTAATCCCGAATATGATCATTTTAGAAACAAACAAATGGGTCACTTGCAAGAAATTGAAAACTTAAGAGCAAATCTGACTAATGAACTTAAAGAAAAGGAGTTAGTGGTCACTAGTTTTCAAAAACTTCAAACGGATTTTGAATCACTTGAGTCTAAGAAGAATGAAATGGAGATTAATGCTACTAATAAGATTAGAAGTCTAGATTACTTGCTTTTAAGACAATACGCTGCTTCTCAACTAGTACACTTATTTGATGCTTCGTTTAGAGAATTTAACTTATCTCGTCAAAAAGGCCTTCCCCCTAATCCACGGTATGCAAAACAAGCTTTAAGACATAGTCCTAGACTTTATAATGCAACTCAATTAGGATTGGCCTTAGACCCGATTGTTTTTCCCGATGATCGAACAAGTAAGGATCTAGTTGATGAGGATCGGTCATACAATTCTGCAAAATATCCCGAGTGTGATTATTTTAAATTGAATAAGGAGCTCGCAAAAACGGATTTTAGAATTCGCTTCCATATGGACAAAGATCTCATAACAGCACCGACCTACATATTAGATGAAGAAAACCCTAGTACATTTCCTACACTTGTCAATATGGAAGGTCCTAAGGAAATTCCAAAGGATCTTCCACCTGTTAGCACTGTATGGTTAAACTTGCAAGAGAGTAATCAATACTTTACTAATTTTGACAAGGTCATTTTGGAATGTACGACTTCAAATGGCTTAAATGCCGGAGAATGGGCTTTCGAACATATGAACGAGGTGTTTAAAAATGAGATCAATCCGTTTGTCGAAAGTTTAAAAGAAAGTTTTGCATCTCTTAAGGAAAATCTTGTGTTTGAAATTGGTGAAGTTCAAAAAGTGTTTTATGAAATGGACACCGCTTACAAACTACAACTAATTGAAAAAAAAAGATTTTAACCGAATATGACCGATTCTTGTCTGCAGTAATCTCGTGTGATGTGCTTACTACTGTAAATGTTAATTATTCGAATGAGCTTACATCCGCTATGATTAATTGTGATGTTGTGCATATATGTGATGATGTTTGTGATCTCTCTGTAAATGTTGCTGATACTGTAAATGAGGTAGATAATCATTCTTGTCACGAATCTAACGCTGAGTTTTTAAAGCTACAAGATTCTTACAATTTACTTTCAAAACGCTTTAATCAACTAGAACAACATTGTATATCTTTAGAATTAAAACAACAAACTCAAAATGAGGATCTTTTGATATTAAATGATTGTGAAAACGGTGTTGAGACGAGTGACAAGATGATTGCAATTGTTAAGACATTAGAGGAAGAAATCATGAGATTGAAGAGAGATGTGTCATCAAATGAAACATTAAAATTGGAACTAGAGGCTGCAGAGTCTAAAAACCAGGTCTTAGAAATTAGACTTTCGTCTGTTCTAGGGGAGATGGATCAGACAAGACAGGGACTATCCGCTCTTTATGGTTCACTAGAAGAACGCTTCGCTTTTAATGCAGCACAACAACAATCTTATGTTGAACAACTGAACCAAAAGTGCGAGGAAATCTCTGACTTGAACATCCTGCTCATTGACAAAAATATGGTTTTGGCCGAGTTAAAGGAGACACTTCTTCTCACCCGACAAGAAGTTGTTGATAACTTAGCTACCGACTCTGTACCGTCCACTAGTGCTCCAACAACCAAGTCAGTAGTGCTTTATAAGAACCCGCTTCATAAGAGAAACCAGGTTACCTACGATGATTATATGAGGAATGCCATTAAGCATGTAGATCTTGTTAGGGATATTTTTTAGACGATCTTTATGCCTTAGATCCCTCAAGTAGCTACTATTATTCGGCTCATGAATATATTAAGCGAGTTCAATATTGCTTAGCATATTTGCAATACATAGGTACACCAGGTTCTGCACTACTTACTAATAGGCCCATTGCTGTAACTCCATTTAATAAGACTCCAGGAGCGAAACCGTCATTGGCACAATCAAGTAAGGCACCTTTAAAATCTGTTGCTAATGTTCCCACTTTGCCTTCTACAGGATTAAAAGAGACTACTAAGGCTAAAGGATCGCCACTCAAGAAAGATAAGATCAAGCCCTCCACTAGTAGTGCCAAAAAGAAGAAAGTAGAAGTCCACAATAGGAATGTTAGTTTAGTTTTAAATAAAAAGAATCATATTAAGACTAAAAGCTATGCGCCTGTGCAGAAGCCAAAACCATTCTTGAATTCTGATTTGAATTATTGGAATTGTAATGAATGTATGTTTTCCCAACGTCATGATTTGTGTCTGATTGATCACGTGAATGAAATGAATGCTATTAAGAATGGTCTTGAATGGAAGCCAACGGGTAGAACTCGTGCCCAAGTTGGCTGGCAATGGCGTCCCACTGGTAGGACCTTTACATTAGATGGAAAAATGTGCCCTTTAACTAGGAATGCATCCATTGAGGTTAGGTCTGAGCGTCCTTTAGTTAGGAACACTCGCACTCAAGTATGGAAACAGCGCCCTTTAATTAGGTCAGCCCCCACTATAGTGCCTATCAGTGAAGAAATACCTCAGGATTTAAGCCAACTAGAATCTACACCACCTATTAAGAAAAAGAAGGCTAGGAAATCTAAGAAACCTAGAGTTAGCAAATCTAAGATTATTAAATCTGTACCTGCTAATAACAAGGAACACTCAGATTCCGATACCTCTACATTGTCTTCGTGTGGTGATATTTTCAGGTGGTCCAAATCATCCTGTGGTATTTGGACTCCGGTTGTTCAAAACATATGACCAGAAATCGCTCGATGCTCTGAAATTTCGTCAGCAAGTTTCTTGGTACGGTTAAATTCGGGAATGATCATATAGCAAAGATAATGGGGTATGGTGAATATCAGATTGGAAACGTGACGATTTCAAGGGTATACTATGTAGAAGGTCTTGGTCATAATTTATTCTCAGTAGGACAGTTTTGTGATTCCAACCTTGAGGTTGCTTTTCGACAACACACTTGTTTCATCCGCAACTTGGAAGGAAAAGATTTGTTGAAGGGATCTCGTGGTGCTAATCTCTATACCTTGTCCTTACAAGACATGATGGCCGCCTCTCCAGTATGTCTTCTCTCTAAAGCATCTAAGACCAAGTCATGGTTATGGCATCGCAGATTATCTCATCTTAACTTTGATGCTATTAATCATCTGGCTAAAAACGATTTAGTTCGTGGTCTTCCAAAGCTTAAATTTCACAAGGACCATTTATGTTCCGCATGTTCAAGGGGGAAAAGTACCAAGAAATCTTACAAGCCCAAAGCTGAAGACACCAATCAAGAAAAACTTCATCTTTTGCATATGGATCTTTGTGGGCCAATGAGAACTGAAAGTGTGAGCGGAAAGAAATTCATTCTGGTAATTGTGGATGATTTCTCCAGGTTTACATGGGTTAGATTTCTACGTACAAAGGATGAAGCACCGAAGGCTATCATCACTTTTCTGAAATTCATTCAGGTACGTTTGAATACTACTGTCCGCCGTATTCGTACAGACAATGGTACAGAGTTCGTCAACCAGACTCTTCGTGATTATTATGAAGGAGTTGGTATCTCACATGAAACATCCGCTGCACGCACTCCACAACAAAACGGTGTCGTTGAAAGACGGAATCGTGCACTTATGGAAGCTGCTAGGACTATGCTTATTTATGCGAACGCTCCATTGTTCTTGTGGGCAGAGGCTAAATCTACTGCATGTTTCACCCAAAACCGTTCTATCATTCGTAAACGCCATGGAAAAACACCTTATGAGCTTCTACATGACCGTAAACCCGATGTTTCATTTTTTCATGTGTTTGGTGCTCTTTGTTATCCAAACATCAATAGTGAGAACTTGGGTAAACTTCAACCGAAAGCCGATATAGGTATTTTCATTGGTTACTCACCGTCCAAGAAAGCATACCGAATCTATAACCGTCGTCTTGGCAAGATTGTAGAAACTATGGACGCAGATTTCGATGAGCTGACAGCGATGGCTTCTGAGCAACACAGCTCTGAACCCGCGCTTCATGAGATGGGAACCGGTGCTATTAGTTCCGGATTAGTTCCCAATAATCCTACTTCTACATCATTTTTACCACCATCAAGGCCCGAGTGGGATAAACTGTTTCAACCATTGTTTGACGAATTCTTTGATCCCCCAAATGATGAAGTTCCAGCACCAGTAGTGATAGCTCCAATTCCTGAAGTTGTTGCTCCAGCCAATGAAGCTTTATCTAATGCATCTTCAATTCACATTGAACCGGATGCACCTTCACCAAGTGATTCTCAAACTACACCTGAATCGTCACCCCTACTTGTGCCTAATGATGTGGAAGAGGATTCTATTGATCACGACTTGGAATATGCTCATTTGAAAGAGCTTCCTTTCTTTGGTGTAGCGATACCTGAAAACCCTTCAGCCGCGTCTACCTCAGAAGAAGCTCCTTCTATTGTTCACTCCAGACCACCTAGGATTGAAAACCATAGCACTAAATGGACAAAAGATCACCCAATTAGGAATGTTATTGGAGATCTAGATCGACCAGTCTCTACACGCCATCAATTACAAGAGAGTGCACTTTATTGCTACTTTGATGCATTTCTCTCTGAAGTTGAACCTAAAAATTGGCAGCAGGCTATGACCCAATCATCTTGGATTGAAGCTATGCAGGAGGAACTAAATGAATTCCAACGACTTGAAGTATGGGAATTGGTTCCTCTCCCTGACAAGGTTAACATCCTCACTTTGTTCTGGGTTTATAAGGTTAAACTTGATGAGATGGGTGCGGTATTGAAGAATAAGGCTAGATTGGTCGCTAGAGGATATAAATAAGCCTTGGGTATAGACTTTGAAGAATCTTTTGCTCCTGTGGCAAGATTGGAGGCGATTAGACTATTCCTTACGTATGCTGCTCATATGAATATGATCGTCTATCAAATGGATGTGAAGACGGCATTTTTGAACGGTGAACTAAGGGAAGAGGTCTATGTTAGTCAGCCGGATGGGTTCGTTAGTACGGAGTTTCCTAATCATGTGTACAAGCTTAAGAAGGCTCTCTATGGGTTGAAACAAGCTCCACGCGCGTGGTATGATCTCCTGTCAACATATCTCATTTCGGAAGGCTTCTCCAAAGGCAAGGTGGACCCCACTCTATTCACTCTCAAGGAAGGCAACGACATGATTCTGGTACAAATTTATGTTGATGATATAATATTTGCTGCCACTAACATAGAATTGTCAAATCGATTTGAGAAGATAATGTCCACACGCTTTCAGATGTCGATGATGGGAAAAATTTCATTTTTCTTAGGATTACAGATTTCTCAAAATCCCAGAGGCATCTTTATTAATCAATCCAAATATGCTCTAGAATCTCTTAAGAAATATAACTTTGAAAATTGTGACCCCGTGGACACTCCAATGGTGGAGAAATCCAAGTTAGATGAAGATAGGAATGGGACTATTGTCGATCCAAAACTTTACCGTGGGATGATCGGTACCCTTCTATATCTGACTGCTAGCAGGCCTGATTTGCAATTTGCTGTATGCATGTGTGCCCGGTATCAGGCTCGGCCTACTGAAAAGCACCTACATGTTGTGAAAAGGATCTTTCGGTATCTAAAA
This sequence comes from Glebionis coronaria, assembly GCA_025667525.1. Lineage (NCBI taxonomy): Eukaryota > Viridiplantae > Streptophyta > Magnoliopsida > Asterales > Asteraceae > Glebionis > Glebionis coronaria. The sequence goes on from JANFOE010000491.1 coordinate 619,817, forward strand.
GGAACACTTCATCGTGGTCTATGGTATCCGAAAGATTCCTCTATTGCTTTAATATCATACGCAGATGCCGATCATGCTGGATGTCAAGACACGAGGCGTAGCACTTCTGGATCTGTGCAACTCCTTGGAGATAGATTGATCAGTTGGTCTTCAAAAAGGCAGAAAAGCGTTGCAATATCAAGCACGGAGGCTGAATACATCGCCATGTCCGGTTGTTGTGCTCAAGTCCTTTGGATGAGATCACAATTAACTGACTACGGTTTGGGTTTCAACAAAATCCCGATGTATTGTGACAACAAGAGCGCCATTGCCCTTTGCTGCAACTATGTTCAACACTCCCGGGCCAAGCACATAGACATTCGCTACCATTTCATTAAAGAGCAGGTGGAGAACGGAGTGATCGAGCTATATTTTGTCACTACTGAGTACCAGCTGGCGGATATGTTCACCAAAGCCTTAGATTGAGGACGAATTGAGTTTTTGATCGACAAGCTTGGCATGTAATCATTCACTCCAGCGACTCTCAAAGAGTTGGTAGAAGAATCAGCTGAATAGTCGTGGTAAACTATTCAGAGTACCCTTTGTTCGTGATCATGTATATTATAGTAAATATATAAACCACAAAAGAAAAATACAAAAATATAAAACCAACAAAAACCATAAAAAATATAAAACCTAGAAAAACCATAAAAATTATAAAATCAAGAAAAACCAAAAATATTTTTCGTCTTTAAATCGGGCATGTCTTTTAGTACGGTAATATTTACGGCCTTAGAAATGTCGATCAATATTGACACGGTGCCATAAATAGAGTCCGTATAAAAGTTGTACTTTTTTAAAACATGCCCATAATGGCTTGTAGTTATTTCTGACTGCAACCCGGTTTTCATATTAAAGTCACGTATTTCCTTGGAAAACGTTGGCTCAGAACGGGAATTAATTTTCTCGGGCGTGATTTACAAGCCAAATCATGCAAAGGGATCAAGTTTACTTTATAACTTGGTCTAACACGAAAATTTATGTACGTCTCAGTGCATTAATTTGTTAAAATAAGAGAAATCTTATTGACACCACGAATCAAACTTTTTCAAGATACAAATTGGAAATGCTTTCATCAATATTTGACTCTTTAAACAATGACTACAGCTCTTTAAATAGAAAACGGGTCATCGTTTAAGGGGGAGAAAATATTAAATCATCTTCGTCATTAAATCGATCTTTTCAAAAGTGAATGTGAAAAATTAATGGCTAAATGGTAAATAAGTGATATTGCTTTAGAAAACAACTTGGGCTCGTTCAATGTGATAGGACTTTCTTTAGTTTTTGGAAAGGTGCTAATAGATTGCGTTTGCTAAGTTGTGTGTCAATTAAACAAGGGTTAAGAAAAATGAAAAATTATAAACAAAAAGGAAAAGAATGAGAAAATGTAGGGACTTAAGGAAAAGAATGAGAAAATGTAGGGACTTAAGGAAAAGAATGAAAAGTCAAAAAATTGACCTAAGTCAAAACTAAGCCCCCCGCCCCCTTTTCCTTTCACTGTATTACTATTCCCTTGCCGCCATTGTTGAAACTCACACACAAGCTCTAAAAAACATCTCGTTTATTCATCCGATCCTGTTCATTCGATAAATAAGGTAATTACATCAATATTTAAACTTATAATTCGTTAAATTCATCATCTAAATCTTGTTAAATTGATTCGGGTAGTAAACTTTACCAGATCTAGGGTTTATTTGCCAATTTAGGATTAATTGTTTCTGATTTGTGGTGGGTTTTGTGCGGATTAGCATGAGATGATGTTTAAATGCCTTAGTTTGCCTTAGAAACTCACAAACGCGTTTAGAATTAATCTTCATAGACTGTGTTTTGATGTTCCGGATGAACATGGATCATAACTTCCAAATGAAGGAAATTTTGAACAAAACTTCCTAATGAAGGATTTTTATGAAAAACTTCCGAATGAGGAAGTTCCGAATGAAGGACTTCCAAATGAAGAAGTTCCGAATGAAGAACTTCCGAATGAAGAACTTCCAAATGAAGAAGTTCCGAATGAAGAAGTTCCGAATGAAGAACTTCCGAATGAAGAAGTTCCGAATGAAGAACTTCCGAATGAAGGATGTTCCGAATGAAGAACTTCCGAATGAAGGAAGTTCCGAATGAAGAACTTCCGAATGAAGAAGTTCCGAATGAAGGAAGTTCCGAATGAAGAACTTCCGAATGAAGGAAGTTCCGAATGAAGAACTTCCGAATGAAGAAGTTCCGAATGAAGAACTTCCGAATGAAGGACTTCCGAATGAAGGACTTCCGAATGAAGGAAGTTCCGAATGAAGAACTTCCGAACGAAGGAAGTTCCGAATGAAGAACTTCCGAATGAAGAAGTTCCGAATGAAGAACTTCCGAATGAAGGAAGTTCCGAATGAAGAACTTCCGAATGAAGATGTTCCGAATGAAGAACTTCCGGATGAAGGAAGTTCCGAATGAAGGAATGTTCCGAATGAAGAAGTTCCGAATGAAGGAAAGTTCCGGATGAAGAAGTTCCGAATGAAGGAAAGTTCCGGATGAAGAGTTGTTTGATTATTATTGTTTGCATGTTATATGTACTTGTTGTATTATGTTATGAAATGTGTTATGCTTAGAAGTAAGAATGATATATATCTATATGTTTTTGTGCATCAACCTTTCATGTCTTATCTTAAGCAGATACAATGACTAATCCAACAGTACAAGCAATCCAAGACTCTAGAGAAGCCGCTATTGCTAAAGCACGAACCCTTAAGTTTATACCCAACAACTACCGGCTGAAGCAAGTCTCAAAATCCACTCACCATGGATTTAAAGTAGCCATCGCAATCCTTGATCAATCCCATTTTAAGAATGCTTTAAGAAGTAGTGCCTCGGTGCCTTATGATTATATGTATGAGTTTTGGGCTACCAAGGAAATCACTTCAAACAAGATCACCTTCACCATCGACAACAAGCAGCAGACGCTCACAGTTTCAGACTTCCGTAAGATTTTTGGTATACGGGATACACCCAAAGGCATGTCATTTTCGAGGGATCCCACTAAAGATGAACTCATGGAATTATTTGACGCTCTTGGATGTCCTGACATACGAGTTGCGTCTGAGTTTACCACTGCTAAAGTCGGACAACCTTGGAGAGCATTGTTGGGTATTCTCAGTAGATGTCTTACACCAAAAACAAGTGGCCATGATGCTTTGCGCAGTCCTATAATAAACCTCTTCTATGCATGTACAAAGCTGCAAATGCAGATTATGCATTGTTGATATGGGAAGAATTCACCTTTTAACTCTTCCAAAACAAGAAGCTGAAGACAAATTTCTTTCCTTATCCTCGGTTTATCAAGCTTATCATTAATTATTTTATGAAAAATGATGCTACTATTGATAGGCGTGCAACAAGTCGTTATCACACTGAAGAAGCTGATGATACTGTGGATCTGAGGCATGAAGGACCGTCTGGTGGTGTGATTCCTGGTCCTATTCTCGATTACCTTCTGACGGAGAAAATCAAAGGTTCTGCTGATTACAAGCTACTGCAGCTAGAAATCAAGAAACTGAAAGTAAACCTTCAGACTGGAGAAGACTCGTCTACAACGGTCAAGAGTAAAGGTAAACGCAAACAACCAGCTGCGTTACCTGAACCCGAAACCAAGAAGAAGAAGACTGAGGTTAAGAAGGGAAAGGGTAAGGCTGATGAGATGGTTTTACGTGATGAAGAAGATGTTGTTGATCCTGCTCTTGACAAGACAGAGAGAAAAATGATGAGGATAGCAATTCAAAGGAGTAGGAAAGATACTGGCGGTAGTGGTTCAGGTGCAAGGGTAGATGTTGAAGAAGAGTACGTGGAACCAGATGATGTTGATGAGTTTGGGTCACCTAAACATTATTCCACTTCGAAGGAGCCATCAATCCCTATTTCAGCAAGTGTGGAAAAGGAGTCTGTTGCTCCTACGGTCATGGTGTCAACTCAACCTTTAGCAACTCAACCTCCACCAATACAACCCTTACCAACCAGACCGGCTTCAACACCATTTCTTCCACCACCTATACCTCCCATCCTTAGTACCGTAGTAACAACCGAACCTCTTCAATCAACCCAGAGCAGCTCTGCAACATCTACAATGGCTGCATTGGTGATGGCCGAAATGTTGGATAAACATGTGGATAATCACAAACGAGAAATGGATGAACTTCGCCAAGAGTGACAGAGACGAGCTCAAAGTGAAGAAGCATCTAGGAAAGCCTAAGAGGAGATGCTTGCTAAGTTCGCTGCCGATATGGAATTAACGCGAAAAGCTCATGCAGAAGAACTAGCTCGGGTTAAGCAGGCTGAGGCTGATAAGCATGCTGCACATATCACCAGACTTCAAGCGATGAGGGATAAATACAAGGAGCAGAAAGAGGCACTTGAAGCTTCTGTTGAAGAAAGAGTGAAGGAATTTGTAGAATCCATTATGCCTAAACTACGTGATGAGTTGAAGACACTAACAGCTGATAACTTGATGATCAAGTCATCCAATCCTTCAGAATCCGCATACAAAATTGCTTATGAGTTAACGGATTTTGAATTAAAGAAGATCCTCAAAGCTCGTATGGTGGAACTTGGATCGTTTGATAAGTCTAGGATTCAAAGGGTTCTTTACAAATCCCTGAATGACGCTATCATGGATGATGATAGGTTATTCAAAACGTTTGGAAGTGTGGTACCCTACCACATTCTACCTGAGGAAGAAAGGGAAGAAAGTGAACAGGAAGAGGGTACTGGTGAAGAAGAAGAGGAAGAAGAAGGAGAAGAAGAGGAAAAGGATGACGATGATGGTGATGATGAGGATGAGGATGAGGATGAGGATGAGGATGATGATGATGATGATGATGATGATGGCGATGATGGTGGTGATGGTAATGAGGAGAGTGCAAGGGGGAGCAACGGGGATAACAATGAGGATGATGATGGGGGTGAACAGCCTAAAGAGGGAGATAAGGTTACCAGTTCGAAGAAAGCTGCTAAGTCTGGAACCAAGTCCAAGAAAGATGCAGCACAGAAGGACAAATCAACATCATCGGAATCAAGACGATCTAAGTGGCGCCACGATGTGAATGCCACTACAGCGTCATCGATTCCTGGTACCTCTATTGCTGTATCTTTACCTTTTACCACTAACCCCATTAGCTCTGTTGTTGTTGCTCCTGTGATTGCAGAATCAGTAACGGAACCCGAAGCTGCACAACACTCACCCGTTCACGACACTGCCAAAATGCCTGAATCAGAACCAGCAGATGTTCGCATTTCTACTCCTCTACAACAAGCACAACAATCTACGGTTCCTGAACCAAGCACAAGAGACTGGGCAGACACGTTGGAGATAGACGAGACTGCACCGCCACAGGCTTGGATCACGGCAGCGGCGCAATATGATCCGATCACAGACGCAGCCAAAGATGTGTTGTATCTTCGTATCCGCAGTCCGATTGACTTATGTGCATTTCTTGCTCATGAGTATAAGACTTCGGTTACTCCATCTTTGGTGAAGAAAGTGCTGAAGGATAAGAGACTTCGCGCCAAAACCCGGTTAACCCGAATGGAGTTCGAGTATTATGCCGATGAGATCCTGAAGGCTCTGAATACCGTTCAACGGCCAGGTCTTCATGAATCAGAAAGAGCTCCGCCTCCACTTGACCCTACTCAAGACAATCAGATTGCTCTCGACTTCTTCATCACCAATGATCTGGTTTATCTTCTCAAAGGGTCATCAAAGTACGCAACATCCCTTACCTTGCTAAAAGCTGCCAACTGGGGGACAATACCCTTTATCGAGGAAAAGGTAAACCGACTCTGGGTCCCAAAGGTAAATCGTAATTATGATATGTATGCTGTCATAGGTGCATCTCATTGGGACGAACGAGTCCGAAGGGCGTACAGGGGTTGCTGCCTAGTCAATTCTGGAAGCAACGTTAGATCCGATATCCGCATCTCCAACATTTTAGGGTTGAAAACTGAAGCCAAGAATGGCTACTATCATGTGACGGAGATTCGTTTGAAAAGGGAGGATGACAGGGAATACAAAATCCAGCAGGGAGATTTTTCCATCATTCGCCTTGAGGATATCGAAGATATGCTGCTTCTGATGACCCGAGATCAACTCACACATATTCCTCGTGAAGACCTCATTGCCTTGAATACAGCACTTCGTATGTTCACACGAAGCGTTGTTATCAAGAAAAGAGTTGAAGATCTGCAGTTGGGAGTCGAAAGCTACCAAAGGAAGCTCAACTTAACCCGTCCAGTGAATCAAGTTCTACCTGAACATGTAGAAAGATGTCCTTATACCGGCATTTCTGTCCTGAATTGCGGCATTTTCTACTTGAACAGTCGAGGTTTAATGAAGTTTATGAGGGTGGGTGAGCTATTTAAGTACAGTGATGGGACTCTTCTACAAGTCAGAGGAAAGTTGGAGCATCTAAACTCGGGTGGGACTCTGCCATAGATGACGGAGGATTGGCATCCGGGTTACCGGCAGATGGCGAAGTATGTGATCAAGAAGATTGATCAAAAGCTCCGAGAACGTAGATTGATGAGGAGCTTGGAAAGATTCGTTGGTGGAAGACCATATTTAGTGCACCACAAGCTACTGCAACGATCCATCTAATGGGTCGTACATTTCAGGTCCACTTTATATTGGTTTTCAATTGTGAATATGTATATTTGTGAATATTGTGCATTAATGGCTTGATGTAGTGTTAAAGTATGATAATTTTTCAAGAATTTCTCACGAGATTCTAAATCTTTCAAAATATATCATACCAAAGCACTACAACTATCCCTTATTAAATTAAGGGGAGCAATAACTTGTTCTATGGCCAAACATCGATTTCAATTTTACCCAAAGACCGGTTAATCCATTCAATATCCCAAATAGTAATGGTTAACATTTTGGATAAGGGGAGAAAATGGGATTAAGGAGACTTAAGTGATACTTGGCTAAAAGATGAAAAAGACTTAACGATAATCCAACTTAATATGTGTAAAGCACGTGTTAAGGGGGAGCGTTTTTGATGAACAAAACACCTAAGGTACAAAACTTTTGATTTTAATATCACAAGTACCTTATGTGATTTTCAATGATTTTTCATGGTGGCAATTCCTTCCCAAAACACGCTTAATTCACGACGAATGTGGTGACAAAAGGGTGGTAGGAATAGGTTTAGTCCAATGATTCATCAGAGCCGATGGAATCTTCCCAAGGACAATTCCCTAGATAGAATTAGAAGTCCTAGGAAAGATGGAGAAAGAATGTGAACGTAGCTGAATGCCGACCAAGTACTTAAGCTAGCACTGGAAAAATCACAACAAGGTGCTAGTGATGACGTATTGGTAAGCATTGAAGGGGTTGAAGAATGAAAAAGAATTGTAAAGATAAAGGGTGTAAAGAAAGAAGCCCTCCTTACAACTTTAGGCAGAAACCGGGTCAATACATATGCTATTGAGGTCATTTTTGCTAATGATTCTCGGTATTGAAGAAAGACATCATGGACCCAGTGATGCAATGCACAACCCTTCCCAGCTAACTCAAATATCTCTCAAAAGGTATTTGTTTTAATCACACGGAGATTAACACGTTATCTATTGGTTTATTCACTCCGAATAGACTGGTATTGAAAAGGTGGCACTCCTCTCCAGCCATCGCTCACTAAATCAAAATGCACAATCGAGTCTAGAGCCAAGAGATCATCAAAAGTCTCATTAGGACACTTTCCATTTATTCCTTGCTTTCTCACACACTGTGAAAAGTAAGAGATTTTCATGAGTCCTACGCAGTATTCCTGTAATATTGCCAGAACGTCTGAGTGATACGCAAGTATTACAATGAAGATGGAAATCCTACTTGAGCCAACATCAAACAAGCTCATGGTAGGTTACACGTGCGGTTCTTTTAGAACCAATCTTGTGAAAAACTGGAAAGAAACAGTGGTTTAATTCTTAATTGAACTTAAACTCGTTCCAGGCCTCTTCGCATTATCATATGATCTTGCCAGAACACTCAGAGTGACTCTTTATTGATCACAGTGACGAGTGGAAATCCTTCTAGTGTTAAAATCAAACAGCACTTGGTAGGTGACGTGCAAGATTCTTTATGAATTGAGCTCGTGACAACTGGAAAGCAACAATGGTGAAAATCTTAATTGAAATTCACTTGTTCCAGGTTTCATGAATTGACGACTTCAAATCACAAGGATAATTTATCCAAGTGATTCACTCTTTATGTTCGCAGTCAGCTTTGGACGGAAGAATAAAGAGAACGGGTTTACCCGCGAAATCCTGTCAGGAAGTTACTTAATTGAAACTATCTGTCACGGGTACGATATCTAATATCGTCCAACGGTCTTCACCGACCGGAGGTAAAATGCTACCGAGTTAGAATAAAATGTTCAAAGCCATTTTATTCGTGTCGTTGCTGTGTACCTGTTAAAGACGGTGGCGTTGCTGTGTACCTGTTGAAGACGGTGGCGTTGCTGTGTACCAGTGAAGACGGTGGTGTTGCGGTGTACCTGTAGAAGTCGTTCCCACATGCTTATGTTTTTCTGCATCAAAGTTTAGCAAAAATTCAAGAAAGTACAAGATAAAGTCTTCCGCTGTACCAAACTCTGAAACTTTCGAGAATTCAACAAAAAGACATAAGTGTGTGGAACATGGAGTCACGAGGAGGCAAGTTTTACAAGAAGGCAAAGATCGCACGTGAAAGGCCAAAAGAACAATGCTCTCAAGCCAAAGCCAAAAAGATCAAACCAACATATTCATAACAAAAGAAAGAAAAGAAGAAAAGACTACGAGCTAAAGAACGAAGACTTAGTATAGTATGCTAGGTTTAGAACTTTGTAACGTGGAGTTACCTCCCTTAGGGGGAGATTGTTAGAAATACGTTTTTACGTATATTAGAAGTATCGGTCACTCCACAATATTATTAATGTTGTAATAGCTCGTAGTTAACAAATAGTTATTAGTTGCTTATTAAGTTAAGTAAGAACCGGTCCATGGGCTTGTCATGGACCGGCCCAAGCCCATGTAGCTTGGAAGTATAAATACCCCTTTCCACCATGGAAAGGGGTTGGTGTTTGTCATTTTTCTAGTTTCACTTATTGAAATAACACATAGTTTTCTCTCACTTTCTCTCTCTTGTTTCTCTCTCTAGAAATCAACAAACCCCTTCATAGATTCATAGGTTATCAAGATTCTACAGCGTATCCTTGTTAGGTGATAGGTGTAAAAGCACCCATCCTTTTACCACTTATTACAATTAAAAACAACACCAAAACGTGTACTTTATATCGTAAAAGTCAGAATTATGCGTGGTTTGTGTTTTTGTTGTGTTTTAGGACCAAAATATGAAAAAGGAAGAGAACATGGGCGTTCACGGGCTTTTATCGAAGAAAAAGACAAAAGACGAAGTCAAAAGATCAAAAGTGCAAAACGAACGGAAGTCAAAGGCCTATTCTGAAGATTTATCAAATAAAAAGTCTAAAGACGGAAGTTTAACGAAGTCGAAGAACCAAGTCTAATAAAAGAAGAAAATTATAAGACAAGTTCATTTTATTATTCGACAAATCCCGAGACAAAGTCGAGAAAGGCAAATTAATTAAAAGATGAGAAGTGTAAAACCCGTATTTAAAATCTTCGAATATTAAATACGCGTAGTATCAGCTCTAACTTTAATTAAACGTAAACAGTAAATACGTAGTCCCAGTTTATTTAAATACTACAACAAAATAATTATTCAGAAAATAATTATTAAGTTCAGAAAAATATTACGTAAGTATTAATTATTATACAGAAAATAACTAAATATTAACAGTAACTACGCAGTCTCATTTTTATTTAAATATGTCAAATATATGTTATTCAGAAAATACTTATTAAGTTTCAGAAATTATTACGTAGGTATTATTATTTTGTAGAAAAGAATTTTATATTTTCAGAAATAAATAAAAACATGACGAGTGTTTAAACACGAACACGCAAGTTATATGATTTTTTTTTAAATGAAGCAAATCGAAAACGAAATCCTAGATTTTATATGGGCTGCGTCTTAAAAAAAAAAGAACAAGAAAAGAAAACTTGGGCTTAGGAGCCCAACCCTTATTGCAAAAAAAAAATATATACGGGGGTTCCCCACCTTTTCACGAACAGTAAATTGTTAAAAAAAAAAAGATTAGGGTTCCTTGTTTCTTGGGAGTGACCGACGGCTGAAGACAAACACAAGGGAACTAGTGTTATTTTTTGGTCAATTGATTGGCTTTGTGTTTATAATCGACCTTTAATCACGAAAAGTTACTCACATCCGTATTTCTTTTATTTCAATCCGAATTCATATTTAACCAGGTTTGAATTCGCTAGTCCTTATGTAAACGTGAGAATTAATCAACTAATTAGTCGAGTTTGGGTTTTGTTCAATTGGCTGAGACCACCAAGGCTCTTGGTGACCCGTTCTTGTAATCAGTCGCGGGCCAAGCCCCAAGCAGGGAGTAAACGAGCAGTAAAGGGGCGTTTGGGTCGTATGCAGGGGGTAAAACGAGTTGCAGGGGGTGTTTGGGTTAAACTCTCAGTAAGGGTGCGTTTGGATTAGAAAACAGTAAAAGGGGTCTTTGGGTCTGTGAACAGGAAATACAAAAGCAGTGGGAACCAAACTAGCAGTGGGAAAATAAAAACAAAAGCAGTGGGTACTTTTAGGACAGATTTGGGTGACACAAAAATTTAGAATCAGCGACAGTTTAGCGACAGAGTTTCTGTCGCAGTTTTATACAGTTTTAGAATTCAGCTTTTAGTGACTCAGATTTCTGTCACTAAATGTAGTTTTTGAATTGTTTAAGTGCGACCGAGATGGGGTATCTCGATAGGCTCGGGACATAGTTAAAATAATAAAAACGAAGATTCTTAAATTATACCTTTTATTACGTATATTCTTTTATAAACGTTTAAATTGTATTTTTTTAAATAAAATAATTAAATTATAATAGTTTGTAATATTTAAAAAGGGTATAATTTTAGTAAATGAATTAAATGATTTTGAAAACTTTATAACTTAGGAAAACCTTCTATTTTAACGGGCTACTTATTATAGTATTAAATTAACGTCAGAACACGTTTGTATCGTAACTATTAGGAAGTCGTTAAATATTAAAAAGAATTATTATAAGTTCAGATTTATCAGTTAATATACGTACAGAATTTCAGAAATAAAATAAATAAATGAGAAGCCAAATGAATTAGTAAATTCATTATAGGCCGGTTAACTTATTACGCGTCTGTTATTTATGTAGTACCCGTGAAGTCGGAGTAGATCTTTCAGCTTTCATTCTTGTTCCGTTACTGGACACGAGGTACGGATTTTCCGTCCTTTCAGTAAGGACTTCCTTTCTATGCATGATTAGGATTCCCCATCTTCAGCCAAATGTTTTCCCCAGTATATGTTTAAGCTTATCAGTAATCATATTAATAACTAAATATATTGCCTGAGCATTATATACAAGCACAACCAGTTTATGTACTAGTTACGGAGGTACCGTAACCACGACACTAGAGGCACCGGTGTCGTGACTCACATGCAGGAGAGTGATATCCTGCATCGTCCCACTCAGCTCAGCTTGGCCATTTTATCAGTATTATTAGTGGGGCGTATGGATGCATCCTAGGCTTATATGTGTTACAAGTTATCAGGGTGAATGTGGTGTGTGCTCTACATCCTTCACATTGGAGCTGATCCCTCCACCCAGCACAGTATTTAGAGGTCACCCCTCTACAGCATGACGAGGTCACCCCTCCAGTTATTCATGCACGGTTGTTACAGCACGTGACCTATATAAGCTCTAGCAAATAAAATACAGTAAATGCATGTTTTCAGAATTTATAGTTATATTTAAGTATCAGTATATATGAACCAGGTTTCTCAGATTTTATGCAGAGTTCTACCACATGTTACATATCAGTCTTACAGCTTTAGAATTCTATCTCCTATTTCATTCAGTATATTCTTATCATGCTTTATATCCGTTCACTGAGCGTTATGCTTAGCCGTAGTTCTTTCATGTTCTAACGGCAGGTACACCAGGACGCTCTTAGGATTCTGAGAGCATGTGCATTTGGATGGAAGCTATCCAGACTTCTTACTTTATGCATTTCTTACATTGTTCCGCTTATTTGGACATTGTTTAGTCCTTTCATTCAGTATTTTATTTTTCATGTTTTGGGCTTATGTTTGGATTGCCGATGTTTGATTCCGGTATTTCCTTTATGGTCAGTTAATGTTTTAGGACATTTACCTTATGCTTTGATGACACGCCATAAATACACGTAACGGTCCACTTATCCAAGTGGGGTGTTACAATTATGGTATCAGAGCGCAAGGTTCGACCTGTAGGCTCTAAAACTTGACTTGTGACTAGTGGGTAGTCACCAGGAACTTCCCAGATTTTGGCGTTGTTATCTTTCATGTTTCTCATGCATTTGTCAGTCAATTTTCTTTAGTTATCAGTCGGTTTTCTTAAAGTTTTTGACTAAGTAAAAGGCTGGTACAGAACTGGCCATATTTAGTCGCATGTGCTTTCCTACGAATTTTGTTTTGGTGAACCGACCCATAGGCGTTCACCTTTGCCCGTTCAGATTTTGTATTGATGAACTGAACCTAGGCATTCATCCTTATTCATGTCAGATTCATGTTGTCAGTCAAGTAATTCTTGGTGAACCAGCCATAAACGTTCACCATTGTTCAGGTCAAATTTCATGCTATTCAGTCGAAGGTTGTTTTGTGAACCAATTCATAGTTGTTCACCTTCGTCATATCAGGACATTTCACAAATTTAGACAAGTATGGGCTGGACTATAGCCAACCATATTTAGTCCCAGATTATGAATTTCTATACATGACAGTTCTCAGAAATTTTTGACAAGCATGGATCGAACCAAAATCGCCCATACTTAGTCATATGTTTTGTTCCTTGAATTCTGTGGATTGAACCATAGCCATCCACATGAGTTGATGTTAAACCTCAGTAGATTTTATTTTATGTTCTAGAAACAGTCAAATTTTCATATCCTCACGTTGATGTCGTCTTCAGGTTGATTCAGTTCATGTCTCCTTACGAGGATTATGTTTTCAGCAAAGTAATGATGTTCTCATACACAAGAATTTCAGTAAAACCCATTTTCATGATAAATCATGATTGGCCTTCATTAATCATGCTTCATCCTGACCACTGTTGGGACTTCGATTATATCATACTTTCAGTCTTGATATAACTAGCAGTAAGTCGACGCAGGAATTACAGGCTATCATGTTACTTATTTCAGACCAGTTTACTACCGTTTAAATAAATTTATGTCTTAGATCACGTCAGATAAGCGACACCAGTATCGACCATCCAATAAAATTCCCACCAGTGCCATGAACAGTAGTTTATATGTACCCTCTGTATAGTGCCTCAGTTATACTCCTTGTAAAGTGATACATGTGTACTCCACGTACAATGTCTCGATATGCTTCATGTGCAATATTCATTTTGTACTTCATGTACAGTAGTCCAGGTGTACACCAGGTACCCTACTCCATGGATATTGCTAATCGATCCTCAATCATCTCGGGCGTTTCCACTTGTAGAGATTTTACCAGATGCTGATGCTGCGAACACTTTGAAGACCTCAAAAGTGCTGATGCTGCTGATACTTTGGAGATTTCTCAAGATGCTGATGCTGATGCTGTTATACTATAAAGACACCGCAGAGCAAGGACGAAAACTATAAATTTGAACTTTATGTCAAGACAAAATTTCAACCATCAGACACTACCATTCCATTACATACTTTTACCTTCTCAGTTAGATGTCACACTCCACTCAGCTAACCGTATATTCGAAGAGTGGGAACCGGAACTCAGTCGGCCACTCAGCAAAATAGTTACATGAATCAGGGTCATGATAATGATCGTCATAAATTGACAGACAAAGCAGTAGTGACAACCATCGTGCTTATAGGTAATCAGTCAGTAACCATCGGAACTCCGGAACGGACGTGACTAGAAATACAGAGGTCAGTAGTCTAACCGGTCCGCCAACCCTAGCAGTTACCAGAAATTCTTAATCTCATTCAAACTCTCCCATGAAAATACATGTTCAGACAACAATCAAGACGTAGGTCCCAAGTATCATTTTGGAAGACACATGTCAGGACACCAGTCATAATACACGTTATATGAATATCTCCTCAAAGTACGAGTCAGATTCATAACACCAGTATGCCTCTTAAACCAGGTCCTCAGAAATTCAGGATACCCCCAAGGGGGTATACCCGTTCTGTTATGCCACACATAAATTAGACCATTAAAATTTAGTTACCACCACTAGACTATTATTCAGATTAAACACACGATATTCATTCTGTAAGGTTACAGACGAACCCACTCGGTGGAAGTCGCCACGTTACTCCACGTATTCCTATGTCAGCTTTATGTAATTCAGGTATTTACCTACCTCCCAGCCGAAAGAACTCCACGGAATCACCTATACTTATTAAGGTTTCTTTTCAGTTAACGACAAGATCCGTCTTACTAAATCCTGAATATATTCATTATATCTTCTGCTAGAAAAATCAGTATAAATTATTTCTACCTTACAAGCGTGTGACTTAACAGTCCATAGCTACGAAGACTTTTAGCTACCAGATATGAATCCACTTCTGAAGTTCCTTAAATTCCTGATCAGCAGGTTTTCCAGAAATTCCTTCTTAACCACGAGACAGAACTTAACATCAACTTTGTCTCAGGAACAGAAACTGTTTTCAAAACTCTTTATTGCAAGGCTTCAGCTAAGTTAAAAGAGTGGGAGCATTTGCTGCATGAGCTACCGAAACGAAGTTTTGTTCGTCCTAGCGCACCATCAGGAAGTACACCGTTCTGTCTACAAGGAAGAAGGCCGGTATCATGACATCACGTATCGACCACCAACAATTTTACAAGATCACCATTCTTAATCGATGTTCATTCAACGTATAGAGGTTTATCTGATCTCCTATGATGTTTTAAACATTTTTCAAGAACAACTCACAATCATGACACCATCAGTGGTGAGAGAAAGAACATCATGTTTCCAAGATTACTTTTGCACACGTTATGGTCTCTCTAAAATTTTAGCTTATGATTCTGAACTCCCAAATGCTCCAACTATATTATGAAATTATGAATAAATTTTTTTTCATGACTCTCATGCAATATCATCAGTATATTCATCGATCACATTCTGATATGCCTAATACTAGAGGAGAACACGAGACTCACCTTCTCACAACTGTACCGAATCTTCAATAGGAATTATTTTTATACACAATTTTCCAAATATAAATCTCATTTGAACAAAGTGGCATTTCTGAGCCACCACATTTCAACAGAAAGAAATTTCAGACAATCCTGCGCAGGTGAAGGCCATCACCTGATGGTCCTGACTGATTCCTGTGAACGTAGTACAAAATTTCTAGAACTCAATTGACTGCTACCGCAGAAATTGCTGACAGTTCTCACTAAAAATTCTTCCATGACTATTCAACCAGATTTCCACCAGAATGTTCCATAAACCTAGACAAAACTTTAATAGAATCCGCATCACACATTAATGCAGCTATGTTCATATCTAGATGACTGACCTACTGCAGGTTCAAGATAGAACGCCGTCATGTTAGTGAGTTACTACAACCCTTAGAAATTTCTGAACAGAAATGAGACGAAATTCCATGAAATTGTTATCAGCTACCACAGGCTCAGAGAAAGTATGATACTATCTAAGTTATCATCAACCATGTAATCAGCCTGCGCGTTTCTTTCATCCGAAAGGATCACGCAGTAGCAGAAAATTTTGAAATTCAGCAGTAAATCGTATGATTTCAAGGCATTCCATCGACCATCATAGCAGACAGAATTCATGTTCACGATCACGTGTATGTTTACGTTCACTTTACGCTCATGTTTATTTTCACTTTAACGTTTACGTCTCATTCGCAGTATGATGCTGTTTCAGTTCATCTTTTATGCTATCTCGTGATTTAAGCTCACGTTTGTGTTCTTAACATTGTTCACGTTCAAGTTCGTGTGCCATTTCACGATACACGTTTCTTAGTTTATTACCGAATACGGTTAGCTTGAGAAATCAGACTCAAGTTTAGCACAGCTATTCCATAACCAGGCAGACGTTTCACATCTCAAGCCGTATCGGTTGGCATTCATTCCTTAGTCAGCATACGTTCATAATATGTTCTAGTATCACGCTCACAGTATGATTCACTTATCGTATTCTAATACCATACCAGCGCTCCTCATATATTTTTGAACCACGTTCACCATTGCTCACGTTGTACGTTCGAAATTGTTCACGTAGTCGCCCTTATATGTTTTCAGCAGCTTGCTCAGATATGTAAATGTTATATTTCAGGATATTTATATGTACCGTTTCATGTATTCTACATGCAATTGCTTTGTTCATCCTATCAGATATAGGAAATCCATCTTAAGTATGGAACCAGAAACTATTCCACATCATCAGGACAGGGTCATCAGGACCAATATTTTTTTAGACCTTGAAGGAATCGTTTCGAGCGGGAGACCACTCGAAACGGAGGAGTCCATCCGGACCTCTCATTATTTTCTTCAATAAATTCAGTTATGTTCTTTCAGTCATGTCACGTTCCATGTTCTCTTCAGCCATGTCACGTTACATGATCATTTCAGTCATGTCAGGTTTATACCTATCAGCAGCATTATGTCTTAATTAGAAGACAATTTATCCTTCAGCTTAATTGTCCTTTCAGTCTACGTGTTTTTCAGTTTTTATAACTTTATCAGCTTATTACCTTTAATTCGAGGACGAATTTCTCCTTTTTAGAGGGGAAGAATTGTAAAACCACGGCATAATCGCATCCTTAATTCGAGGACGAATTATTTTTTTTAGTGGGGAAGAATTGTAAAACCCGTATTTAAAATCTTCGAATATTAAATACGCGTAGTCTCAGCTCTAACTTTAATTAAATGTAAACAGTAAATACGTAGTCCCAGTTTATTTAAATACTACAACAAAATAATTATTCAGAAAATAATTATTAAGTTCAGAAAAATATTATGTAAGTATTAATTATGATACAGAAAATAACTAAATATTAACAGTAACTACGCAGTCTCATTTTTATTTAAATATGTCAAATATATGTTATTCAGAAAATACTTATTAAGTTTCAGAAATTATTACGTAGGTATTATTATTTTGTAGAAAAGAATTTTATACTTTCAGAAATAAATAAAAACATGACGAGTGTTTAAACACGAACACGCAAGTTATATGATTTTTTTTAAATGAAGCAAATCGAAAACGAAATCCTAGATTTTATATGGGCTGCGTCTTAAAAAAAAGAACAAGAAAAGAAAACTTGGGCTTAGGAGCCCAACCCTTATTGAAAAAAAAATATATACGGGGGTTCCCCACCTTTTCACAAACAGTAAATTGTTACAAAAAAAAAAGATTAGGGTTTCTTGTTTCTTGGGAGTGACCGACGGCTGAAGACAAACACAAGGGAACTAGTGTTACTTTTTGGTCAATTGATTGGCTTTGTGTTTATAATCGACCTTTAATCACGAAAAGGTACTCACATCCGTATTTCTTTTATTTCAATCCGAATCCATATTTAACCAGGTTTGAATTCACGAGTCCTTATGTAAACATGAGAATTAATCAACTAATTAGTCGAGTTTGGGTTTTGTTCAATTGGCCGAGACCACCAAGGCTCTTGGTGACCCGTTCTTGTAATCAGTCGCGGGCCAAGCCCCAAGCAGGGAGTAAACGAGCAGTAAAGGGGCGTTTGGGTCGTATGCAGGGGGTAAAACGAGTTGCAAGGGGTGTTTGGGTTAAACTCTCAGTAAGGGTGCGTTTGGATCAGAAAACAGTAAAAGGGGTGTTTGGGTTGTGAACAGGAAATACAAAAGCAGTGGGAACCAAACTAGCAGTGGGAAAATAAAAACAAAAGCAGTGGGTACTTTTAGGACAGATTTGGGTGACACAAAAATTTAGAATCAGCGACAGTTTAGCGACAGAGTTTCTGTCGCAGTTTTATACAGTTTTAGAATTCAGATTTTAGTGACTCAGATTTCTGTCACTAAATGTAGTTTTTGAATTGTTTAAGTGCGACCGATATGGGGTATCTCGATAGGCTCGGGACATAGTTAAAATAATAAAAACGAAGATTCTTAAATTATACCTTTTATTACGTATATTCTTTTATAAACGTTTAAATTGTATTTTTTAAATAAAATAATTAAATTATAATAGTTTGTAATATTTAAAAAGGGTATAATTTTAGTAACTGAATTAAATGATTTTGAAAACTTTATAACTTAGGAAAACCTTCTATTTTAACGGGCTACTTATTATAGTATTAAATTAACGTCAAAACACGTTTGTATCGTAACTATTAGGAGGTCGTTAAATATTAAAAAGAATTATTATAAGTTCAGATTTATCAGTTAATATACGTACAGAATTTCAGAAATAAAATAAATAAATGAGAAGCCAAATGAATTAGTAAATTAATTATAGGCCAGTTAACTTATTACGCGTCTGTTATTTATGTAGTACCCGTGAAGTCGGAGTAGATCTTTCAGCTTTCATTCTTATTCCGTTACTGGACACGAGGTACGGATTTTCCGTCCTTTCAGTAAGGACTTCCTTTCTATGCATGATTAGGATTCCCCATCTTCAGCCAAATGTTTTCCCTAGTATATGTTTAAGCTTATCAGTAATCATATTAATAACTAAATATATTGCCTGAGCATTATATACAAGCACGACCAGTTTATGTACTAGTTACGGAGGTACCGTAACCACGGCACTAGAGGCACCGGTGTCGTGACTCACATGCAGGAGATTGATATCCTGCATCGTCCCACTCAGCTCAGCTTGGCCATTTTATCAGTATTATTAGTGGGGCGTATGGATGCATCCTAGGCTTATATGTGTTACAAGTTATCAGAGTGAATGTGATGTGTGCTCTACATCCTTCACATTAGAGCTGATCCCTCCACCCAGCATAGTATTTAGAGGTCACCCCTCTACAGCATGACGAGGTCACCCCTCCAGTTATTCATGCACGGTTGTTACAGCACGTGACCTATATAAGCTCTGGCAAATAAAATACAGTAAATGCATGTTTTCAGAATTTATAGTTATATTTAAGTATCAGTATATATGAACCAGGTTTCTTAGATTTTATGCAGAGTTATACCACATGTTACATATCAGTCTTACAGCTTTAGAATTCTATCGCCTGTTTCATTCAGTGTATTCTTATCATGCTTTATATCCGTTCACTGAGCGTTATGCTCAGCCGTAGTTCCTTTCATGTTCTAACGGCAGGTACACCAGGACGCTCTTAGGATTCTGAGAGCATGTGCATTTGGATGGAAGCTATCCAGACTTCTTACTTTATGCATTTCTTACATTGTTCTGCTTATTTGGACATTGTTTAGTCCTTTCATTCAGTATTTTATTTTTCATGTTTTGGGCTTATGTTTGGATTGCCGATGTTTGATTCCGGTATTTCCTTTATGGTCAGTTAATGTTTTAGGACATTTACCTTATGCTTTGATGACACGCCATAAATACACGTAACGGTCCACTTATCCAAGTGGGGTGTTACAAGAAGACAAAGTGAAAGATGGAAGCAACAACACCTTACACTCCTCCACTATATATAGATTATTTTTCCATCATTTTTATTAAGTTTTTATTATTAGATAGATTAGTTTTAGGAGTAGGAATAGTGTAATTTAATTTCTCTCTCTAAATTTACTTTCAAGTTTTCCTTAAGCTTTTCAATCATTAATCTTGTAATTTTGAATCTTTAATCTTCAAGATTAATTTCAAGCTTTTTACATTATTCTCATTCTTCCTTTCTTGTTTTTAAATCTCATGTTTGATTTGGTCAATCATGTAGTTGGTTTAATCTTTATGCTTGTTTGATTATTGAAGTGCTTATTTCATTGTTCTTATTGTTTTTCATATGTTTGATTGTTATTGCTTATTGTGCTTATTAATTATTTTGTGTTTGTCTTATTTTTAGTTAAGTTCTTTTAATAGTTTAATCTTTTAAAAGTGATTTTATGAATTTTGACTATTTGGTGTTTTTAAAAGTTATTAATTTGTGGCTTATTTAGTTTTTCTTAAAATTAGTTTGGTTAGATTTTTGGTTAAGTGCTTTTTTTTAGATTTTAGCTTATTTTTTTTCTTATCCGGGTTTTTTAAAACCCTCTTTTCCCGAATTAGAACAAGTTTCACTTATTCCGGATAAGAGCAAGTTTTGGTTTATTCCGGATAACGTTATAAATTTATTCCGGATAGGACCCAAAAGAAAAATTTTATTCCGGATAAGGGAAATAAAATGATATTCAGGATAACCAAATATACATTCCGGATATAGCATATGTACATTCCGAATAACCAACAAAAGTCAACAATCCGAATAACCAACATAAGTCAACATTCAGACTAACCATATCCAGTTATATCAATTGACATGGTAGCTTGCTAGCTTATTATTTTCCCGCCAAATAGTATGTTCCCCCATTGGGAACATGCTTCATATAGTGTAACATTTGTTCCGTATTCTATCTGGTTTTATCCGAAAGTTGTTTTAATTTTTATTCTGAAAGTTAGTTATTTTTAGTTATATTTTTCGTCAAATTTTAGTATTAGTATTTTATCGAAAAGTTTTAGTTTTATTTTTTATTAAGTGCCCGTTTTAATACTTGTCTCGTTTATTTTTAAAGTAGCCATATAGTCCAATCTCCTTCTTTTTCATTAAGTAAGTTTTATTTTTAATTCGAAAGTTTATTTTTATTTTCACTTTTATTTTATTTCAAGATTTATTTTTATTTTATTTTTCTTCTTTATTAAGTTTTATTTTTCTTTATTTTTTTATTTTCTTTATTAATTTTCATTTGTTATTAGTTTATAACTTTAAAGTTTTCATTTTTAGTTTAATATAGATAATCAACGACCTTTGTTTTTATTCACCAAGAACGACTGAGTCACACTTTTAACCAGAGATCAATTTGATTAGACGTCGAGAAAAACAAATTTTTAACTAGTAAAACCAATAAATCATTAGGCCCCTTGCTGTTAATGACGTCGTAGCAAGTTATGAAGCCAGTAAACTCTGAGACTGTTAAGATACACTTGTACACACCTAACAATGGGTCAGCCTCACCTGACCGTTATGGTAGTAGCGGTATACCACACGTAATGAGCTTCTCAAACCCATATGGACCATTTATAAGTTTACATTAGCTTTGACAGGCATCAAAAAGCCACCTTGGTTCGGGGCGTCGGGGATGATCAAAGAACATGGTATACATTGTTTGTTCTAGTGAGAGAAAGTTAGAGAGAGGTGAAGGAGAGTGTGTGTATTATTTCAAGTGAAATGAAAACAAAGAAAAATAACACTAAACTTCCATACCCCCATGGAGAGTCATGGGGGGTATTTATAGGCCTAACTAAACTAGACTATTCATCCTTTACATATTAAGTCCCTTCGTATAGCAATGGATGTATATCTAGTCCAACTCAGCTTACCAAAAAGTAAGTCTAACAAGCTTATTATGTGAAATTGCGCTATGAACATTAAATAGACTTTCTATAACAAAAGAAGGATAATGTTTATTACAAAAGCAAACATTCGTAGATAACAAGTACAACATATGTTTACAAATCTCTAAGGCGATTGGATAGCAAATGGGTCTAGAGGAGGATCTCTTTAGTTTTAGCAAAGGAGGACAGTAAGCAGAAGTGCGGTGATCCTTCAGACTTTTTTCCATCCGGTCCAGCAGGCGTGAATCCCTCTCCAGCAATGGCAACGACAACACAAGGATGGCAGGAGCAATATGGGAAGCACCAACGGAGGGCGCTGCTTCTATGTTCAACAGGGCTTTCTTGGCAGCAGCGCGGCTCTCGTGCGCTGCAAGGACCTCAGATTGTAGCACTTACTTCTCAATCTTGAAGGGATCAAGAATATCCTTGGGATGCGCGAATACTGGCACGGTCAACTTCTCCATGGATGGTTTTAGGTGGAAGTCTATCAATTCTTCTGCGCCCTCTGCCTTATGACGCGCTAGGGTGAGGCCCTCCATCACCACTTCAATAGGCACTTCATGATCCTTGTCCTCCAGGCCAAAAGAGGGCAGCGGACATACGCTCATTTCTTTCATGGCTGTGGTGAGCTTGGCATCGGCCTTTGGATCATAAAACGACACCTCCGACAGTTCTTTGTTCAGTAGCTTCTCCTTGTGCGCTGTCGCTAAGCCTCTTGAAGTACCCTCATTAATGGCGGCTATGACAGACTTGGAGAATGAGGCTCGCAGGGTGGGGTCTTCCAAAGCCACCATTGCGGCTAGGCGCAGACCATGACGCACTAACCACCGCTTCTCGGCTATCTCTTTCATCAGGCGGGTGTACAGCTCCTCATCCAGTTCGATACTCAGCCTTTTCAATTGACAGCTGAGATCGCTTACATCTTCCTTTACCTTCGCACCCAGAGCATCAACATCAGCAACGAACCTATTCTTCCCCTCCTCAAAGGCCCCCATAGAAACCAGGTTGGAGGCCTTTATCTGGTGAAGTTGGGCGCGCTCTTCATCCAGAGCAGCAGATAACCTGTTCCTTTCTTTTGTTAAGGAATGGAGGAGGGCGGCATATTTTCTTCCTCTCTAGGCCTCTTGGTCTTTTTTTTCTTACATATCACCGAGAGCGGAGGATTTCTCTTCATTAACCTGCCTTAGCTTTTCCTCTGTCGTATGGAGTTTGGTAGACAAGAATTTGGCAGACAACCCTAGGTATCTCTTCTTGAGGTACGATGTCAGTGTCACCTTCTGCGCTGGCAGATAACTTGCCTCATCGACCAGGACATAATCACTCATCCCTTCAAGCACTACCTCTCGGCCAGGGGGCACGATGTTGTCTAAAAATCTCACGCAGTCAAATGCACTCGTTAGGTCGGAGGAGGCAGGGAGATCCCAGTTAGGGGCGAAGGTAGGATTCTGGGCGAATGCATCTCCTCTCGCTGATGAAGCCTCTTTGTGGGGGGAGGGGGTAGTCTTGGCTTTTGTAGAAGATTTTTCCTGTTCGTCGTTGCTGTATAAGAGTAATGGTTAGGTAGACGTTTAAAGTATAATCACATAGAGATGCAGCGAAGAATGTATAGTTTTCGCTACCATATAGAATAAAATGGTTACCTCAGATTGATGGTGGCAGGAGGAGTGCGTGGAGGGGTCTTTGCAAGGTTCTCCTCAAACTCTTCCTCTATAGCGTGCACCCCTATCCAGGAGGGACTAGCCCTGGTGCGTGCGGACTTATGTGGAGATGATGGGGGCTTCTGCCTCTTTTTCTTAAAGAGCTAAGGTCCTCTTCCTCAAACCCGCTGCGGTTTTTTCGGCATCTCTAGTGTAATCATCTGAAGACAATGAGGAGCTGAGAAAGGGTGGTGGTTGTTGTTGTGTGGCTGGCTGCTGTTCCAACTGTTGAACTGGTGGAGAGGGCGGTGGTTGGTCAGCGCCAGTGCCTTCGCTCCCTTGGGCGATAGATGGATCCTCGATCTCTATGTCCATGGTATTCTTCTGTGCACGATCACGGAGTGATTCTTCATTTTCTTGCTGAGGGCGAGAGTACACCAGCAAATCTTCAGGAAACGCACCATGAACAAGGTCAAGAATATCCATAACTGCGAAAGGAAGCAAACAGAAAACAGGGAAACATATTTTAGTCTTCTGATATGCGATGGTACTTATAGAACGTTATGATGAAGGCGGGAAGGACCACTAACCCTGGTCACTCTCTCTGTGGAACGGTCTTACCCTGTGCTCACCACAGATGACTACGCGGCTTAGGCCAAGAGTGACTAAAACACTCTCCGGATAGGGTTGCACGGGAATGCGGTTGTTGTTCAGGGTCTCCGCATCTGCATCGTTGTAGGAGTCGGGGCCAGGAAGGGGGTCCTCCCTCACGGTGTCAGGGGTCAAGAACGTAAAGTGGAACGGGAAGGAAACATCATCAACCCAGAAGAATATGTCAGTCCAATTCCTTAAGGAATCTACCTTTCTATCAAAACATTGCATACCACCATTTCGCTTAGCAAAGGATACCCAGCCATTGGCTAATTGCCGCTGGTATAAAACGCGAAAGAGATCTACTGTGGGTTCTATGTCTAGGGTGCGGCAGTTTATTTTGAAATTCGAAAATTTCGCTGCCCCTATGCAATGTAGTTGGGAGACGTGGGTCTCGTAGTGTATTAATACACTCAGAAGGAAGCGCGACATGGGTATACGCTGGTTTGCGTAATCAAAGTAATGGGTGTACAACCCTATCTTCCCTGCGGGGAAGTGGCTTATATTATGTCGTGGGTTAGGAACTTCTGGGTGTAGGTAGTCGGGTATGTAGAACTCAAAGGTAAATTCGTCTAGCTGCTCAATGGTCAAGATTGACGTGGTGTCGGTTAGCTGTTTCACCATGGTGTTGTGTATACAAAATAGTGGTCACGCAGATTACCTTAATAAGAGATCTGGTGATGATGGTAAACGATAGATGCGTTAATGGTGGTTTGAAGGTTTTTAGATAGTAAACAGTCAAAATAAGGCATGATGGGTTTATATAGGCTTCCTGAGTTTTACTGTTCATGGTCAGATTTGTGCCACTTGTCCCCCACTTGCTAGATCTAATGGTAGAAGATGAAGGGGTAACTATGACGTGGCAAACACTTTTCCCGAGTACCAAGGAGGTTAGGTAAAAGGGGGGGATGTTAGTCTTCTTGGCGGGAATGTTTAAAATAAGATGTTTCTGCTTGGAATATGCGACTGTTTCGGTCTGGTTATAGTCTAGTAGCCGCGGATTGGACCTGCGACCACTAGACAGGGGGACATGATGACGTATAGTCCCTAGTCGGGCTGTATAGTCCGACTCACGGGTACTACCCGCATCCATAAGGAGTGGATTGGATACTTGTGCGATGTGCGCACATATCCCATAAAGCCCGGTAAGCCGTTGGCGCACAAGACGTTGATTACTTAGCCAAGTCCTCGTCGCAGTGCGACAGGATCAGACCGAATATAACTTTATTATAGTTATATTCGTCTAAGGAAAAGGGATATACACTTGCCTTAGTTGGATAATGAAGATCAAGTTGAGTCATTATCTCTTCCTTAGGCCGCAAGAACAGGGAGCCCAGCCTGGACTCCCTCGAGTATAAAAGGAACCCCTTTGGTTCCACAAAGGTACGATACACACAATACCCTAAACCCTAATATAATCAAAACCGATTACTTACTCTCACGTCGGAGTCTAATCGTGGGTAACAAACTCACGGTAAGCCTAATGGTGTCTGTTTAGTGCACAGGGTCCCAAAGCAAGTTTCACTTAGTGCGAGAGCCGGAGTCCACAAGACCCTAAATTAAACCTAATTTGGATTAAGCTCGGTCTACCCCAACTTTTGCATCAACATAAGACTTAATACTTGCCGATTATACGCGTTTTTCCTAAAACGTGTATGATTATACCCTACATCAACGATCTTCGTTATGGTCTTCTCTTCATTTATAGCATACATCTTTCTTCTTGATATGCCTTGATTCAAAATGCTTCATATTTGACCACGACTTTCTTCACTTGTCTTTATCCTCATTTAGGGACTTCGATTATGCAACGATCTACTTCTTTTAAGGACTTGGATTTATAAACTCATCCTTAAGCATTTTTGGAGCTTTTTGGATTCATAGACTTGTCCGTAACCTTTTTGGAGTATTTTGGTTTTCGTCTTGTTTCTTCATCCTTCAATTTAGATTTGGATTCGTGAACTTCACATCTTCTTGGATTTAGCAACAAAAGGTAATCCTCATGCCTTGTAAGGGCCTTTTTGGATTTGCCAATCTTCGCATCCCGTTTTGATAAGTTATGTTTTGAAAATGTACTTTTATATAATCATAATTAACTTTAAACGATCTTGTTCTAGAAGATAAATACCGTATAAACCATATGACCTTATTTATTGCATTTTATTTATCCTAATGCATTGATCTTATGGGAGAAAAAGCCACAATTAAAAACACATGAGTTTTTGAAAGAACATTTTCATGTTCTACGTTTAGCATGATCACTTGTCTAACTCTATCATCTCTCATTCTTCACTATACCTCTAATTAAAGAGATTTTGTTAATGCTTAGCCATGTGAGTCAAAATTTAGCATAATGGAAATTAAGCTTAGTTAAGACTATATTAAATCGAAGTTTTGGGTTTTCAAGCCACTATAGGATCTTGCATCTTCTTAGACTTAGATAAGTTTAGAATTTACGTTTTAAAGTTCCCTTGATAGATGACTTTCTACGATCAATTATAGGAACTTACAAAAAGTTCTTTTTCTTAAACCCGTACGAGTTAAGACTTTCGCATTTTAAAGTCCCCTATATAAAAGTCTAGCAAAACTTGATTTAAGCGGGTTAAGGAATGAGCTAAGGTAAAAACCGGTCAAGTAAAAAACTATTCTTATTTTCTCCAACAAAAAGCGTACATTTGTGTCAAAACACTTGTTTTCTTTATTAATAAACACAAAATTACACTAAAAATTTAAAATTTTAACGAAAAACGACACTATTACATTTGAACTAATTATATCGATTGACTCCCCCATGCTAAAATCAAACATTGTCCTCAATGTTTCCTAGCATAAGAATAACACCCCCATGCTAGAACACAAAGAGTCAAATGAAAAAGTCCTAACATGGTAAGAGTACGCAAATCTATAAGCCGTTTATTAATTATACTTTAAGATAAAACGTTAGTCGATAAAAGTCAAAGGATATCAAATTCCCCATATGACAATCAAAGAATGGAAGCTCGAGTGGACCAGGAAAAAACCGAACACGAGAGTCTTCAATGATTAGGGTCATTCCTAAGATTCACATCACAACAAAACACGAGCACGAGCTTGAAAGATCAAGCCTTTATTAGTGTTAGAAAATAGAAAGAAGATAGAATGTATGGAAATCCTCCATAAGGCACCTCGTTTTTGGTAACCGAGTCATGAGCTCGACTCGGTCCCCGCATTCATTGGTCCTTAGGGAATGTTTGGAGATCTGGAACAACCTCCGTAGGTATGTCCCCTCCAAAATAGTGCTTAACTAGATGACCATTCACCTTAAAGTTAGGCCCGTCTTTTTGAGCTAGCTCAACCGTGCCATATGGGAATACTTTTGAAATGGTGAATGGTCCGGACCAACAGGACTTAAGCTTGCCCGAGAAAATCTTAAGTCTCGAGTTGAATAAGAGGACTTGATCACCAACATTGAAAATGCGGTTTTTGATCTTAGAGTCATGAATCCTCTTAGTCTTCTCTTTATAGATTAAAGAGTTCTCATAAGCTTGATCCCTCAATTCACTTAGTTCATTCAGTTAAACCTTGCGATGATCACCCGCGGTCCTCAAATCAAAGTTACAATGTTTTAAAGACCAATACGCCTTATGTTCGAGTTCAATTGGCAAGTGGCATGCCTTTCCATAGACCAACCGAAATGGTGTACAACCAATGAGAGTCTTATAGGCTATACGGAAGGCCCACAATGCCTCATCCAATTTATCCGACCATGAAGTGCGATTTTCTCCAATAGATCGCTCCAAAATTCGCTTAAGGGCTCGGTTTTAAATCTCCACTTGACCACTCGTTTGAGGGTGATAAGCTGTCGAAAGTCGACGAGTGACACCATATTTCTTTAGAACTTTTTCAAATTATTCATTACAAAAATGGGTCCCTCGATCACTTATTATAGCCCGCGGAGTTCCAAACCTAGCAAAGAGTTGTTTCAAAAATTTAACCACTACTCGAGCATCATTAGTAGGCAATGTCTTAGCTTCAACCCATTTCTACAAATAGTCCACTGATGGTTGTAATTTTACACTTGTTTAGGAAAACAAGGTAATTAGGGTAAGTATTAACAAGTGATTTAGGAAAACCACGAGTTATGACCCAAAGTGGGGATCGTTCTCAAGGAGGCTAGTGTGTTGTGTAGAGAGATAATTAACTTTGTGATTATATGATTATGAGAAAAGAAAATAGAAATGAGGTAAGAAGAGAATGACGGTTACGATGACGATTTAAACTAAGACGAAAAGGTCGTGCACGTAAAACCGTAAAAAGTGACAAAATTAAAATTTTACCCTAAAAATTCCTAGAAAATTGCAATAAATCCTAAAAAATGTGATTAGAGTTTACAAAAAATCAAAAATCACCCAAACCTTTTATTTAATTAAATAATGATTTTTTAATGCTAATTAAAGCCCTAAAAACCAATTTAATTAACAAAAAGCCCAAAATGAGATTTTTTTCAATTGTAAACCTCTAAAATGACCTAACTTAATTTAAAACTATTTTTGAAAATTTTAAAATTAATTAAAACTATTTAAAAACAATTAAAAACTATTAAAACTTAATATAATTATAAAAATTAATCTAATGACAATAAAAATATTATAAAAGTCGTAAAATTCCTAACTTAATGTATTTAATCTAAGAAAAATGTAAAAACTTGAAAAATCTAAGTTTTAATTTTTAATAATAAAATAATAATAAAATAATATTAAAAATCCAAAATTTATAATAAATTCTATGTTAGAAATACGTTTTAACGTATATTAGAAGTATCGGTCACTCCACAATATGATTTATGTTGTAATAGCTCGTAGTTAGTAATTAGTTATTAGTTTCTTATTAACTTAAGTAAGAACCGGTCCATGGGCTTGTCATGGACCGGCCCAAGCCCAATGTTAGGCTTGCAGTATAAATACCCCTTTCCACTAAGGAAAGGGGTTGGTTGTTGTTCCATTTTACACTTTCATATTAATAAAATTTTACACATATTCTCTCACTTTCTCTCTCTAGTTTCTCTCACTAGAAAACATCAACCCACTTCATAGATTCATAGGTTATCAATATTCTACATTTGGTATCAGAGCTATGGGGTGATTTAAGGTAAGGATTGTGTTGCTTTTTTAGTTTTTGAATCAATTAGTGATCTTTAGAAAAAATCAATCTTGAATCTTGTTATTTTTGGTGTTTTTGTTATTGGGATTGATTGATAAGGATTGGGTTTAGCTTATTTTGGTAAAAATCATAAAACTTTTTGTGGTTCTGGATCAAAAATCGGGGTTAAAAGCTTCTTTTTAAGTCTCGGAAACATTTTTTTCCAGAATTTTCCGAATAGGGATTCCGAATAGAAGTATTTTCAGTATAGAAGGTATATTCCGAATAGGGATTCCGAATAGGAGAAATCTTTCCGAATAGAGAAGTTTCCGCATAGACTTTCCGAATAGAAGAAATCTTTCCGAATAGCAGAAATCTTTCCGAATAGCAGAAATCTTTCCGAATAGCAAAAAACTTTCCGAATAGCCTATAATTTTCCGAATAGCCAGATTTTTTCCGAATAGCCAAAATTTTTCCGCATAGGAGAAATATTCCGAATTGCCCATCATTCCGAATAGGAGGTGTTTTTTTCCGAATAAGCCAAATTGCCAAGATATTCCGAATTGAAGAAAATATTCCGCATAGGGGATTTTCCGCATAAGGGTTATTCTGCATAGAGTTTATTCCGAATAGGGTATTTTCAGCATAGGATTATTCCGAATAGGTGTTATTCCGAATAAGGGTTTATTCTGAGTTTGGGTTATTCCGTATAAGCAAGTTCAAGGGGTATTTGAGTTTTTTCGACGATCTTTAGTGGATTTAATCTTGAGTTTAACCAACACAACACAAATTCTCAACCTTTCTTCACTGCTCGATCAAACGATAATCTTTGAGTCTGTTAAGTGATCACAATGAATCCAAGTTCATTAATGCCTCAGATGACATCTCTTACGGATATCTCGATCATAACGGGGACTGATAGTCGTCCACCGATGCTTATTAAAGAGGTGTTTGAGGCATGGCAAGGTCGAATGATGCAATACTTGAAGGGGAAACCGACATACGGAAGGCTTATGGTCAAATCGATTTTGAATGGTCCACTCGACTATGGTACCATTGTGGTTGACGACGTGACTAGACCACGAGAATTTGAAGAACTCACTCCAGCTCAACAACTTGTTGCAGATGCAGATGAAAAAGCTCTTCAAACAATTCTCCAAGCTCTTCCCCATGACATCTATAGGATGGTGAGTCAGTATACGGTGGCAAAGGATCTATGGTAACGTCTTAAGGTGTTGCTACAAGGAACGTCTCTCACCAAACAGGAAAGGGAATGTCAGTTGTATGACCTGTTTGATAGATTCACCTACAACCCAGGGGAAACGCTTCACGATTATTACTTCAGATTCACCACACTCATGAATGATCTGAATGTATACAATCTTGTGATTGCACCATTCCAGGTTAACACCAAATTCTTGAATACTCTACCTCAAGCTGAATGGGGTGAGTACATTACCGATGTCAAGTTAACCAGGGATCTGCATAAGTGCAATTTGGATCAAATATATGCCTTCCTTCAGCAGCATGAGAAGCATGTGATTATGCACCGTTCTCCTCGCGGTATGTACCCAGATTCCTTAGCTTTGATGGCGAATCAACCAAGCTTGTCTCACAACAACACACCTTATATCATGGGACATCAAGCTTATCATCAATCACCTTACATGACACCAGCCTTTCCCCAATACTCGATTCTACCACAACCACCCACCTCACATCAGCAACAATATCGGTTCAATGCACCTTTACCACAGTATGCTTCACAACTTCATCCAGCAAATGTTGCACCTTATGCTCAGCCTTCATATTCTTCTTATCAAGAGAATGCAGCATATCCAACAAGCTACCCTGATCAAATGAGTATTCCTTCTACTGATTATGCAGCTCATCCAGATCAAGCACTGTATTGTGATGATGAGGAAGTCCCCGTTCCTGTATTCCAACAAGGAGCTGACCCAGTTGAAGTGCTAACTACTATGTCTGCTTATCTCACAAGAACTTTAAGCAAACGAGGATACAGAGGATCAGCTCCTACCAACAATCAGTTGAGGAATTCATCCAATTCTCGCCAACAAGCTACAATTGAGAATGGCAGGGTAATGGTTCAGCCAATTCAACCATATCAGGGGAGACCTTCCACATCAACCAATGCTCGCACGATCAATCCTGCTCCTGCTCCAATGGTCAACAATCCTCCACGGGCTAATACAGGCAAGTTGAGAATGATTACATGCTACAACTGCAAGGAAGAGGGTCATATGTCCAGGGATTGTAAGAAACCTAAGAGGAGAAGGGATGGACAGTGGTTTGTAGAAAAGATCTATCTGGTAAATGCTCAGGCGCAAGGAAGGGAACTTGATGAAGAGGAGCTTGCATTTCTTGCTGACCCAGGGATTGCTGAACAAGACGTTGTCACTACGCAGAATGCAGCTTACCAAGCCGATGATCTTGATGCGTATGATTCCGACTGTGATGACTTTCAAACTGCAAAGGCTGCTCTCATGGCAACTATCTCCAGCTTAGGGCCAGATAAGAGATCTGAGGTACTTATTAATAACACCGATAATGCCACTGATGCTAGTATTCAACCACATCAAGTTGTGCAAGAGAGTGCTGATTCGAATGAATCTTCGGTGGTGCGTCTTTCAAAAGAGGAGACAAACAATGATAGCAATATCAATGTGAGTCCCCAGACTTTGAGTGAATCACAACCGGGATCCATTTCGCATACGCCTACTCCTGCTCAACAAGATTTGGTCATGGTTCCTGCTACATTACTTAGCCAAATGAATGCTGCACTCTTAGAAACCTTAGCTAAGAATAAGAATTTGTCTGATGAGCTTGCCTTAAGCAATGAGAAAGTACAAACTTTGGAACTAGTGCCTTCGTCTAGTGTTCTCACAAATCTCGAATATGATCATTTTAGAAACAAACAAATGGGTCACTTGCAAGAGATCGAAAACTTAAGAGCAAATCTGTCTAATGAACTTAAAGAAAAGGAGTTAGTGGTCACTAATTTTCAAAAACTTCAAACTGATTTTGAATTACTCGAATCTAAGAAGAATGAAATGGAGATTAATGCCACTAATAAGATTAGAAGTCTAGATTACTTGCTTTTAAGACAATACGCTGCTTCGCAACTAGTTCACTTATTTGATGCTTCATTTAGAGAATTTAACTTATCACGTCTAAAAGGCCTTCCCCCTAATCCACAGTATGCAAAACAAGCTTTAAGACATAGTCCTAGACTTTATAATGCAACTCAATTAGGATTGGCTTTAGACCCGATTGTTTTTCCCGATGATCGAACAAGTAAGGATCTAGTTGATGAGGATCGGTCATACAATTCTACAAAATATCCCGATTGTGATTATTTTAAAATGAATAAGGAGCTTGCAAAAACTGATTTTAGAGTTCGCTTCCACATGGATAAAGATCTCATCACAGCACCAACCTACATGATAGAGGAAGAAAGCCCTAGTACATTTCCTACACTTGTCAACATGGAAGGTCCTAAGGAAATTCCAAAGAATCTTCCACCTGTTAGCACTGTATGGTTAAACTTGAAAGAGATTAACCGATACTTTACTAACTTTGACAAGGTCATTTTGGAATGTACGACTTCAAATGGCTTAAACTCCGGAGAATGGGCTTTCGAACACATGAACGAGGTGTTTAAAACTGAGATCAATCCGTTTGTCGAAAGTCTAAAAGGAAGTTTTGCATCTCTTAAGGAAAATCTTCAGTTTGAAATTGGTGAAGTTCAAAAAGTGTTTTATGAAATGGACACCGCTTACGAACTGCAACTAATTGAAAAGGAAAGATTTTAACCGAATATGACCGATTCTTGTCCGAAGTAATCTCGTGTGATGTGCTTACTATTGTAAATGTTAATTATTCGAATGAGCTTACATCTGCTATGATTAATTGCAATGCTGTGAATATTTGTGAGGATATTTGTGATGATGTTTGTAATCTTTCTGTAAATGTTACTGATACTGTAAATGAGGTAGATAATCATTCTTGTCACGAATCTAACGCTGAGTTTTTAAAGCTACAAGATTCCTACAATTTACTTTCAAAACGCTTTAATCAACTAGAACAACATTGTATATCTTTAGAATTAAAACAACAAACTCAAAATGAGAATCTTTTGATATCAAATGTTTGTGAAAACGGTGTTGAGACTAGTAACAAGATGATTGCAATTGTTAAGACATTAGAGGAAGAAATCATGAGATTGAAGAGAGAGGTATCATCAAAGGAAACATTAAAAATGGAACTAGAGGCTGCAGAGTCTAAAAACCAGGTCTTAGAAATTAGACTATCAACTGTTCTAGGGGAGATGGATCGGACAAGGCATGGACTTTCCGCTCTTTATGGTTCACTAGAAGAACGCTTCGCTTTTAATGCGGCACAGCAACAATCTTTTGTTGAACAACTGAACCAAAAGTGCGAGGAAATCTCTGATTTGAACATCCTGCTCATAGACAAAAATATGGTTTTGGCTGAGTTAAAGGAGACACTTCTTCTCACCCGACAAGAAGTTGTTGATAACTTAGCTACCGACTCTGCACCGTCCACTAGTGCTCCAACAACCAAGTCAGTAGTGCTTTATAAGAATCCGCTTCATAAGAGAAACCAGGTTACCTATGATGATTATATGAGGAATGCCATTAAGCATGTCGATCTTCTTAGGGATATTTTAGACGATCTTTATGCCTTAGATCCCTCAAGTAGCGACTATTATTCGGCTCATGAATATGTTAAGCGAGTCCAATATTGCTTGGCTTATTTGCAATACATAGGTACACCAGGTTCTGCACTACTTAATAATAGGCCCATTGCTGTCACTCCATTTAATAAGACTCCAGGAGCGAAACCGTCATTGGCACAATCAAGTAAGACACCTTTAAAATCTGTTGCTAATGTTCCCACTTTGCCTTCTACAGGATTAAAAGCGACTACTAAGGCTAAAGGATCGCCAATCAAGAAAGCTAAGATCAAGCCCTCCACTAGTAGTGCCACAAAGAAGAAAGTAGAAGTCCACAATAGGAATGCTAGTTCAGTTTTAAATAAAACGAATCATGTTAAGACTAAAAGCTCTGCGCCTGTGCAGCAGCCTAAACCATTCGTGAATTCTGAATTAAATTGTTGGAATTGTAATGAATGTATGTTTTCCCAGCGTCATGATTTGTGTCTGATTGATCACGTTAATGAAATGAATGCTATTAAGAATGGTCTTGAATGGAAGCCAACGGGTAGAACTCGTGCCCAAGTTGGCTGGCAATGGCGTCCCACTGGTAGGACCTTTACACTAGATGGTAAAATGTGCCCTTTAACTAGGAATGCATCCATTGAGGTTAGGTCTGAGCGTCCTTTAGTTAGGAACACTCGCACTCAAGTATGGAAACAGCGCCCTTTAATTAGGTCAGCCCCCACTATAGTGCCTATCAGTGTAGAAATACCTCAGGATTTGAGCCAACTAGAATCTACACCACCAATTAAGAAGAAGAAGGCTAGGAAATCTAAGAAACCTAGAGTTAGCAAATCTAAGATTATTAAATCTGTACCTGCTAATAACAAGGAACACTCAGATTCCGATACCTCTACATTGTCTTTGTGTGGTGATATTTTCAGGTGGTCCAAATCATCCTGTGGTATTTGGACTCCGGTTGTTCAAAACATATGACCGGAAATCGCTCGATGCTCCGAAATTTCGTCATCAAGTTTCTTGGTACGGTTAAATTTGGGAATGATCATATAGCAAAGATTATGGGGTATGGTGAATATCAGATTGGAAACGTGACGATTTCTAGGGTATACTATGTAGAAGGTCTTGGTCATAACTTATTCTCAGTAGGACAGTTTTGTGATTCCAACCTTGAGGTTGCTTTTCGACAACACACTTGTTTCATCCGCAACTTGGAAGGAAAAGATTTGTTGAAGGGATCTCGTGGTGCAAATCTTTATACGTTGTCTCTACAAGATATGATGGCCGCCTCTCCAGTATGTCTTCTCTCTAAAGCATCTAAGACCAAGTCATGGTTATGGCATCGTAGATTATCTCATCTTAATTTTGATGCTATTAATCATCTGGCTAAAAACGAGTTAGTTCGTGGTCTTCCAAAGCTTAAATTTCACAAGGACCATTTATGTTCCGCGTGTTCAAGAGGGAAAAGCACCAAGAAATCTTACAAACCCAAAGCTGAAGACACTAATCAAGAAAAACTTCATCTTTTGCATATGGATCTTTGTGTACCGATGAGAACTGAAAGTGTGAGCGGTAAGAAATTCATTCTCGTCATTGTGGATGATTTTTCCAGGTTTACATGGGTTAGATTTCTACGTACAAAGGATGAAGCACCGAAGGCTATCATCACTTTTCTGAAGTTCATTCAGGTACGTTTGAATACCACTGTCCGCCGTATTCGTACAGACAATGGTACAGAGTTCGTCAACCAGACTCTTCGTGATTATTATGAAGGAGTTGGTATATCACATGAAACATCCGCTGCACGCACTCCACAACAAAACGGTGTCGTTGAAAGACGGAATCGTACACTTATGGAAGCTGCTAGGACCATGCTTATTTATGCGAACGCTCCATTGTTCTTGTGGGCAGAGGCTATTTCTACTGCATGTTTCACCCAAAATCGTTCTATCATTCGGAAACGCCATGGAAAAACACCTTATGAGCTTCTACATGACCGCAAACCCGATGTTTCATTTTTCCATGTGTTTGGTGCTCTGTGTTATCCAAACATCAATAGTGAGAACTTGGGTAAGCTTCAACCAAAAGCCGACATAGGTATTTTCATTGGTTACTCACCGTCCAAAAGAGCATACCGAATCTATAACCGTCGTCTTGGCAAGATTGTAGAAACTATGGACGCTGATTTCGACGAGCTGACAGCGATGGCTTCTGAGCAACACAGCTCTGAACCCGCGCTTCATGAGATGGGAACCGGTGTTATTAGCTCCGGATTAGTTCCCAATAATCCTACTTCTACATCATTTTTACCACCAACAAGGCCCGAGTGGGATACACTGTTTCAACCGTTGTTTGATGAATTCTTCGATCCCCCGACTGATGAAGTTCCAGCACCTGTAGTAATTGCTCCAATACCTGAAGTGGTTGCTCAAGTTAATGAACCTTTATCTAATGCATCTACAATTCACATTGAACCGGATGCACCTTCACCAAGTGATTCTCAAACTACACCTGAATCATCACCCCTACTTGTGCCTAATGATGTGGAAGAGGATTCTACTGATCACGACTTGGAATATGCTC
Organism: Glebionis coronaria; assembly: GCA_025667525.1. Taxonomy (NCBI): domain Eukaryota; kingdom Viridiplantae; phylum Streptophyta; class Magnoliopsida; order Asterales; family Asteraceae; genus Glebionis; species Glebionis coronaria. The sequence continues at coordinate 656,206 of JANFOE010000491.1, forward strand.
ACTTGCAAGAGCTTCCTTTCTTTGGTGTAGCGATCCCTGAAAACCCTTCAGCCGCGTCTACCTCAGAAGAAGCTCCTTCTATTGTTCACTCCAGACCACCTAGGATTGAAAACCATAGCACTAAATGGACAAAAGATCACCCAATTAGGAATGTTATTGGAGATCTAGATCGACCAGTCTCTACACGCCATCAATTACAAGAGAGTGCACTATATTGTTACTTTGATGCATTTCTCTCTGAAGTTGAACCCAAAAATTGGCAGCAGGCTATGACCCAATCATCTTGGATCGAAGCTATGCAGGAGGAACTCAATGAATTCAAACGACTTGAAGTATGGGAATTGGTTCCTCGCCCTGACAAGGTTAACATCCTTACTTTGTTATGGGTTTATAAGGTTAAACTTGATGAGATGGGTGCGGTATTGAAGAATAAAGCAAGATTGGTCGCTAGAGGATATAAACAAGCCTTGGGTATAGACTTTGAGGAATCTTTTGCTCCTGTGGCTACATTGGAGGCGATTAGACTATTCCTTGCGTTTGCTGCTCATATGAACATGATCGTCTATCAAATGGATGTGAAGACGGCATTTTTGAACGGTGAACTAAGGGAAGAAGTTTATGTTAGTCAACCGGATGGGTTCGTCAGTACGGAGTCTCCTAACCATGTGTACAAGCTTAAGAAGGCTCTTTATGGGTTGAAACAAGCTCCACGCGCGTGGTATGATCTCCTGTCAACATATCTCATGTCGGAAGGCTTCTCCAAAGGCAAAGTGGACCCCACTCTATTCACTCTCAAGGAAGGCAACGACATGCTTCTGGTACAAATTTATGTTGATGATATAATATTTGCTGCCACTAACATAGAATTGTCTAAACAATTTGAGAAGATAATGTCCACACGCTTTCAGATGTCGATGATGGGAAAAATTTCATTTTTCTTAGGATTACAGATTTCTCAGAATCCCAGAGGCATCTTTATTAATCAATCCAAATATGCTCTAGAATCTCTTAAGAAATATAACTTTGAGAATTGTGACCCCGTAGACACTCCAATGGTGGAGAAATCCAAGTTAGATGAAGATAGGGATGGGATTACCGTCGATCCGAAACTTTACCGTGGAATGATCGGCACCCTTCTCTATCTGACTGCTAGCAGGCCTGATTTGCAATTTGCTGTATGCATGTGTGCCCGGTATCAGGCTCGGCCTACCGAAAAGCACCTACATGTTGTGAAAAGGATCTTTCGGTATCTAAAAGGAACACTTCATCGTGGTCTATGGTATCCGAAAGATTCCTCGATTGCTTTAATATCATACGCAGATGCCGATCATGCTGGATGTCAAGACACGAGGCGTAGCACTTCTGGATCTGTGCAACTCCTTGGAGATAGATTGATCAGTTGGTCTTCAAAAAGGCAGAAAAGCGCTGCAATTTCTAGCACGGAGGATGAATACATCGCCATGTCCGGTTGTTGTGCTCAAGTCCTTTGGATGAGATCACAATTAACTGACTACGGTCTTGGATTTAACAAAATCCCGATGTATTGTGACAACAAGAGCGCCATTGCCCTTTGCTGCAACTATGTTCAACACTCCCGGGCCAAGCACATAGACATTCGCTACCATTTCATTAAGGAGCAGGTGGAAAACGGAGTGATCGAGCTGTATTTTGTCACTACTGAGTACCAGCTGGCGGATATGTTCACCAAAGCCTTAGATCGAGGACGAATCGAGTTTTTGATCGACAAGCTTGGCATGAAATCATTCACTCCAGCGACTCTCAAAGAGTTGGCAGAAGAATCAGCTGAATAGTCGTGGTAAACTATTCAGAGTATCCTTTGGTTGTGATCATGTATATTATAGTAAATATATAAACCACAAAAAGAAAATACAAAAATATAAAACCAAGAAAAACCATAAAAATATAAAACCAAGAAAAAACCATAAAAAATATAAAACCTAGAAAAACCATAAAAATTATAAAATCAAGAAAAACCAAAAATATTTTTTCGTTTAAAACGGGCATGTCTTTTAGTACGGTAATATTTACGGCCTTAGAAATGCCGATCAATATTGACACGGTGCCATAAATAGAGTCCGTATAAAAGTTGTACATTTTTAAAACATGCCCATAATGGCTTGTAGTTATTTCTGACTGCAACCCCGGTTTTCATATTAAAGTCACGTATTTCCTTGGAAAACGTTGGCTCAGAACGGGAATTAATTTTCTCGGGCGTGATTTACAAGCCAAATCATGCAAAGGGATCAAGTTTACTTTACAACTTGGTCTAACACGAATTTGTGTACGACTCAGTGCATTAATTTGTTAAAATAAGAGAAATCTTATTGACACCTACGAATCAAACTTTATCAAGATATCAATTGGGAAATGTTTTTCATCATCATGTGCCTCGTTAAACAATGACTACAGCTCTTTCATTAGAAAACAGGTCATCGTTTAAGGGGGAGAAAATGTTTCATCATCTTTCACATCAAAAAGATCTTCAAAAGTTTTCAAGGAAACTCACAAAGCTTAATAGTTAATGGTTGGATTGCTTTGGCATTTGTATTGTTGTTGCTTATAAGTTTGTCGTGGATAGTTTTGTGCTTGTGTTAAGATAGGATAATCACTAAGGCTCGGGTAGTTAACATAAGATAGGGTCAAAATGGCAAGTATTAAAAAACTGGTAAACAAAAGAATGTTAAATGAAGCAAAAAGAAAAATTTGAGGGGGCAAAGTTGACAATAGGTCTAACTTGTGGAAAATTTGACCTAGTCAAAACCTTCCCCCCCGTTTCTTCTATTCCTTCACTGTTTACATCACCTTTGCCGCCATTGATAACCTTCCACACAAACTCACGAAATCAAACAAACACGTAACAATCAACATCTTCTAGATCAGATCTTCACAAAAAGGTATTAAATCGGATTAATCTTTCATGCACAAACAAGTTAATTAACTGTTTAAATGGAAAATCAAACAAATGAAATTACTGTTTAATTAGGGTTTAATTAATTGGGGTTTTTGACTGGGGATGATTCGGAATAGGTCTAATTGCACTAATTTGGCCTTTAGAACACTTGAATCAAACGAGTTCATGCCTAATTAAAAAATCGTAACTGTTTGTCACTTTCCGCATAAGAGCACTTATTCAGAATAGAAAATACTTTCTGAATAGGCAAAAGTTCCGAATAGGATTTCATTCCGAATAAGGCAAATGTTCCGAATAGGGAAAATTTTCCGAATAGGGCAAATGTTCCGAATAGGGAAAATGTTCCGAATAGGGCAAATGTTCCGAATAGGGCAAATGTTCCGAATAGGGCAAATGTTCCGAATAGGGCAAATGTTCCGAATAGAGCAAATGTTCCGAATAGGGCAAATGTTCCGAATAGGGCAAATGTTCCGAATAGGGCAAATGTTCCGAATAGGGCAAATGTTCCGAATAGGGCAAATGTTCCGAATAGGGCAAATGTTCCGAATAGGGCAAATGTTCCGAATAGGGCAAATGTTCCGAATAGGGCAAATGTTCCGAATAGGGCAAATGTTCCGAATAGGTCAAATGTTCCGAATAGGGCAAATGTTCCGAATAGGGCAAATGTTCCGAATAGGTCAAATGTTCCGAATAGCCTTTTTATTCAGAATAGGGATGTTTTTCCGCATAGGCAATGTTCCGAATAGAGTATTTTATTCCGAATAGGATCAATGTTCCGAATAGCCTTTTTATTCAGAATAGGGATGTTTTTCCGCATAGGCTATATGTTCCGAATAGACTCATGTTCCGCATAGGCCTTATATTCAGCATAGACCTATTATTCCGAATTGAGTGATTATTCCGAATAGAAGATGTTTGAATGGTTTCAAAGCTTAAAGGTTTATGTCATATGTACAATGCTTAGGTTTAAAGTCATAATGATATTCATACTTGTTTGTATCAACCTTTGTGTTTTATCTTAAGCAGAGACGATGACTAACCCTACCGTACAACAACTACAAGACAACAGAGCCGCCGCCATTGCTGAAGCCAAGACTCTAAAGTTTATTCCTAACAACTTCCGTTTGAAGGAAGTATCTCACTCAACCCATAATAGATTTAAGGTAGGTACAGCCTTGCTTGATAAATCTCATCTCAAGCATGCGCTAAGAAGAAGTGCATCAGTGCCTTATGACTACCTTTACGAGTTCTGGGCTACCAAAGAGAGGACGTCGAACAAAATCACTTTTTCCTTGGACAACAAGCAGCAGACGCTTACTGTGTCAGACTTCAGGAAGATTTTTGGCTTTCGACCGACACTCAAAGGTCTAACATCATACTCAGCCAACCCAACTAAGGACCAGATCATGGAGATGTTCACCGCCATTGGATGTCTGGACATACGAACCCCGTCTGAGTTTACTACTGCCAAAGTTGGTCAACCATGGAAGGCTATTTTTGGGATTCTAAGCCGATGCTTGACACCCAAAACAACTGGATATGATGCTGTTCGTCCACCAATCATCAAGATGTTTTATGGTATGTTTAAAGGTATGGGTATTGATTATGCATCACTGCTGTGGGAGGAGTTCACTTTTCAACCCTTCACTAACACAAAGGGTAAAGTTAAAAGTTACCAGTACCCTAGGTTTATTAAGTTGATCATACATTATTTTATGGAAAACGATGCATCCATTAACAAGCGTGCAGGTAGTCGTCACCACATGATAGATGATGATGATTTGGTAGACTTAAGGCAGGAGACTCATTCGAATACGGTTATTCCTGGTCCCATTCCCAGTCATCTTCTGACCGATGAGATTATTGCATCCGATGATTACAAGAACTTGCTAACAGAAATTGAGAATCAACGAGCAAGCCTTCTAGCAGGTGAAGACTCATCTACCACGGTTAAAAGCAAAGGTAAAAGGAAGCAAACAGATTTACCTGAACCCAAAACCAAGAAGCAGAAGACAGAGGGTAAGAAAGGAAAGGGTAAGGCTGATGAGATGCGTCTGCGTGACGAAGAAAATATTGCTGATCCTGCTCTTGAGAAAACTGAGAAACAAATAATGAAGATAGCCATTCAAAGGAGCAGGAAAGACACTGGCGGTAGTGGTTCAGGTGTAAGAGTAGACGTTGAGGATGAGTACATGGAACCTGATGATGTTGATGAGTTTGGGTCACCTGAACATTATTCCACTTCGAAGGAGCCATCAATCCCTGTTTCAGCTGGTATTGAAAAGGCATCTACTCAACCTTTAACAACTCAACCTCCACCAACTCAACCCTTACCAACCAAACCGGTTTCAACACCATTTCCTCCACCACCAATAAAGCCCATCCTTAGTACCGCAGTTACAACCGAGCCCATTCCATCAACCCAGAGCAGCTCTGCAACGTCTGCAATGGCAGCAATAGTGATGGCCGAGATGTTGGATAAACATGTGGATAATCAAAAGAGAGAAATGGATGAACTTCGCCAAGAGCTAAATAGAAGAGCTCAAAGTGAAGAAGCATCAAGGAAAGCTCAAGAAGAGTTGATTGCCAAGTTCGCTGCAGACATGGAAGTTACACGTAAAGCTCATGCAGAAGAACTTGCTCAGGTTAAAAAGGATGAAGCTGATAGGCATCAAGCACGAATTAAGAGACTTAAAGCTATTAAGGATGACCTTAAAGAGCAAAAAGACGCTCTTGAAGCTACTATTGAGCAGAGAGTGAAAGACTCCGTTGAATCCCTAATGCCTAAACTGCGTGATGATTTGAAGACGCTTGCTGCTGACAACTTGATGATCAAATCATCCAATCCTTTAGAAGCCGCCTACAAGATTGCTTATGACTTGACGGATTTTGAATTGAAGAAGATCCTTAAGGCTCGTATGGTGGAACTGGGATCGTTTGATAAGTCTAGGCTTCAACGGGCTCTATACAAATCCCTGAATGACGCTATCATGGAGGATGATAGGTTGTTCAAAACGTTTGGAAGTGTGGTACCCTACCACATTCTCCCTGAGGAAGAAAGGGAAGAGAGTGACGAAGAAGAGGGTACTGGGGGAGAAGAGGAAGAAGAAGAAGAAGATAATAATGATGATGAGGATGAGGATGATGAGGATCAGAATGATGAGGATGATGATAATGATAAGGATGATGAAAATGATGATGAGGATGAGGATGAGGATGATGATGATGAGGATGCAGATGATGATGATAATGATGGTAATGATGGTGGTGATGGTCACCAGGAGAGTGTTAAGGGGAGCAATGCGGATAAAGGTGAACAGCGTGAGAAAGGGGATAAGGGTGCCAGCTCAAAGAAAGTGGTTAAGTCTGGCACCAAGTCAAAGAAAGATGCAGCACCAAAGGAAAAATCTACATCCACGGAATCCAGACGTTCGAAGTGGCGCCACGATGTGAATGCCACTACAGGGTCATCTATTCCTGGTACATTTATCCATGCATCAATACCTGTTACCACTAACCCTGTTAGTTCTATGGTTGTTGCCCCTGTGATTGCAGAATCGGTAACCGAACCTGAAGCTGCTCAACACTCACCCGTCCATGACACTGCTGAAATGCCTGAATCTGAACAAGCAGATGTTCACGTCTCCACTCCTCTGCAACAAAACCCACAATCTACTATTCCTGAACCAAGCACAAAGGACTGGGAGGACACGTTGGAGATCGACGAGACTGCTCCACCACAGGCTTGGATCACGGCAGCGGTGCAGTATGATCCGATCACCGACGCCGACAAAGATGTCTTGTATCTTCGTATCCGAAGTCCGATTGACTTATGTGCATTTCTTGCTCATGAGTATAAGACTTCGGTTACTCCATCTTTGGTGAAGAAAGTACTGAAGGATAAAAGACTTCGCGCCAAAACCCGGTTGACCCAAATGGAGTTCGAATATTATGCCGAGGAGATCCTGAAGGCTCTGAATACCGTTCAACGGCCAGGTCTTCATGAATCAGAAAGAGCTCCACCTCCAATGGATCAAGATAATCAGATTGCTCTTGACTTCTTTGTCACCAATGATTTGGTGTATCTACTGAAGGGGTCATCAAAGTACGCAACATCCCTGACCTTGCTGAAAGCTGCCAACTGGGGGACAATACCCTTTATCGAGGAAAAGGTAAACCGACTCTGGGTCCCTAAGATAAATCATAATTATGATATGTATGTTGTCATAGGTGCATCTCATTGGGACGAAAGAGTCCGAAGGGCGTACAGGGGTTGCTGCTTGGTCAATTCTGGAAGCAATGTTAGATCCGACATCCGCATCTCCAGCATCTTAGGAATGAAAACTGAAGCCAAGAATGGTTATTATCATGTGACGGAGATTCGTTTGAAAAGGGAGGATGACAGGGAATACAAAATCCAGCAGGGAGATTTTTCCATCATTCGCCTTGAGGATATCGAAGATATGCTGCTTCTGATGACCAGAGATCAACTCACACATATTCCTCGTGAAGACCTCATTGCTTTGAATACAGCACTACGTATGTTCACACGAAGCGTTGTCATCAAGACACGAGTTGAAGATCTTCAGTTGGGAGTCGAAAGCTATCAGAGGAAGCTCAATTTAACCCGTCCTGTGAATCAAGTGTTACCTCAACATGTAGCAAGATGTCCCTATACCGGCATTTCTGTCCCGAATTACGGCATTTTCTACTTGAACAGTCGAGGTTTGATGAAGTTTATGAGGGTGGGGGAGCTCCACAAGTATAGTGATGGCACTCTTCTACAAGTCAGAGGAAAGTTGGATCATCTGAACTCGGGTGGGACTTTGCCAGAAATGACGGAGGATTGGCATCCAGGTTACCGGCAGATGGCGAAGTACGTGATCAAGAAGATCGATCAAAAGCTCCGTGAACGTAGATTGATGAGGAGCTTGGAAAGATTCGTGGGTGGTAGACCATATGGAGTGCACTACAGGACACTGCAACGATCCATCTAATGGGTTGTACATTTCAGGTCACTCTATATTGGTATTATTTGTGAATATGTATATTTGTGAATAATGTGCTTTAATGGCTTGTTGTAGTGTTAAGGTATGATAATTTTTCAAGAATTTCTCACGAGATTCTAAATCTTTCAAAATATATCATACTAAAGCACTACAACTATCCCTTATTAACTTAAGGGGGAGCAATAACTTGTTCTATGGCCAAACATCAATTTCATTTTTACCCAAAGACCGGTTAATCCATTCAATATCCCAAATATTAATGGTTAAGATTTTGGATAAGGGGAGAAAATGGGATTAAGGAGACGTAAGTGATACTTGGCTAAAAGATGAAAAAGACTTAAAGATTATCCAACTTAATATGTGTAAAGCACGTGTTAAGGGGGAGCGTTTTTGATGAACAAAACACCTAAGGTACAAAACTTTTGATTTCAATATCACAAGTACTTTAGGTGATTTTCAATGATTTTTCATGGTGGCAATTCCTTCCCAAAACACGCTTAATTCACGACGGATGTGGTGACAAAAGGGTGGTAGGAATAGGTTTAGTCCAATGATTCATCAGAGCCGATGGAATCTTCCCAAGGACAATTCCCTAGATAGAATTAGAAGTCCTAGGAAAGATGGAGAAAGAATGTGAACGTAGCTGAATGCCGACCAAGTACTTAAGCTAGCACTGGAACAATCACAACAAGGTGCTAGTGATGACGTATTGGTAAGCATTGAAGGGGTTGAAGAATGAAAAAGAAATGTAAAGATAAAGGGTGTAAAGAAAGAAGCCCTCCTTACAACTTTAGGCAGAAACCGGGTCAATACATATGCTATTGAGGTCATTTTTGCTAATGATTCTCGGTATTGAAGAAAGACATCATGGACCCAGTGATGCAATGCACAACCCTTCCCCAGCTAACTCAAATATCTCTCAAAAGGTATTTGTTTTAATCACACGGAGATCAACATGTTATCTATTGGTTTATTCACTCCGAATAGACTGGTATTGAAAAGGTGGCACTCCTCTCCAGCCATCGCTCACTAAATCAAAACGCACAATCGAGTCTAGAGCGAAGAGATCATCAAAAGTCTCATTAGGACACTTTTCATTTATTCCTTGCTTTCTCACACACTGTGAAAAGTAAGAGATTTTCATGAGTCCTACGCAGTATTCCTGTAATATTGCCAGAACATCCGAGTAATACGCAAGTATTACAATGAAGATGGAAATCCTGCTTGAGCCAACATCAAACAAGCTCATGGTAGGTTACACGTGCGGTTCTTTTAGAACCAATCTTGTGAAAAACTGGAAGGTAACAGTGGTTTAATTCTTAATTGAACTTAAACTCGTTCCAGGCCTCTTCGCATTATCATATGATCTTGCCAGAACACTCAGAGTGACTCTTTATTGACCACAGTGACGAGTGGAAATCCTTCTAGTGTCAACATCAAACAGCACTTGGTAGGTAACGTGCAAGATTCTTTATGAATTGAGCTCGTGACAACTGGAAAGCAACGATGGTGAAAATCTTAATTGAAATTCACTTGTTCCAGGTTTCATGAATTGACGGCTTCAAATCACAAGGATAATTTATCCAAGTGATTCACTCTTTATGTTCGCAGTCAGCTTTGGACGGTCGAATAAAGAGAACGGGTTTATCCGCGAAATCCTGTCAGGAAGTTACTTAATTGAAACTATCCGTCACGGGTACGATATCTAATATCGTCCAACGGTCTTCACCGACCGGAGGTAAAATGCTACCGAATTAGAATAAAATGTTCAAAGCCATTTTATTCGTGTCGTTGCTGTGTACCTGTTAAATACGGTGGCGTTGCTGTGTACCTGTTGAAGACGGTGGCGTTGCTGTGTACCAGTGAAGACGGTGGTGTTGCGGTGTACCTGTAAAAGTCGTTCCCACATGCTTATGTCTTTTGCAACAAAGTTCAGCAAAAAATTCAAGAAAGTACAAGATGAAGTCTTCCGCTGTACCAAACTCTGAAGCTTTCGAGAATTCAACAAAAAGACGTAAGTGTGTGGAACATGAAGTCACGAGGAGGCAAAGTTCACAAGAAAGGCAAAGATCGCACGTGAAAGGCCAAAGAACAATGCTCTCAAGTCAAAGCCAAAAAGATCAAATCAACATATTCACAACAAAAGAAAGAAAAGAAGAAAAGACTACGAGCTAAAGAACGAAGACTTAGTATAGTAGGCTAGGTTTAGAACTTTGTAACGTGGAGTGACCTCCCTTAGGGGGAGATTGTTAGAAATACGTTTTAACGTATATTAGAAGTATCGGTCACTCCACAATATGATTTATGTTGTAATAGCTCGTAGTTAGTAATTAGTTATTAGTTGCTTATTAACTTAAGTAAGAACCGGTCCATGGGCTTGTCATGGACCGGCCCAAGCCCAATGTTAGGCTTGGAGTATAAATACCCCTTTCCACTAAGGAAAGGGGTTGGTTGTTGTTCCATTTTACACTTTCATATTAATAAAATCTTACACATATTCTCTCACTTTCTCTCTCTAGTTTCTCTCACTAGAAAACATCAACCCACTTCATAGATTCATAGGTTATCAATATTCTACATTCTAAAAACATGTAAACTAGCTTAATTTAACATAAATAACACATAAATGAAGTTGAAATTACAAAATACCCCTAATGGGCCTCCAAATGGGCGAAAGTCCAAAACAGACCCTTATTGGGCTACAATAAGCCCAATAAGAAAAATGTTTATAAAAATGGCCCAAAAGCTCCTATCTGACTCAAAATTTGATTCTGAACGCAATTTTTCAAAGGCCCAAAAGCTGAAAATGTGAAATAAGTTGGCTTATATCAAACAGCTTATTCTTAATGGGCTTTTTGGCCCATTAAGCTACAAGCTGATGCCATAAGCTCAAATTAGACACACAAGCTTCTTTTGAGTTACTTAAGACTTCTGTAAAAGGAAATTTGAAAAAAGTCCAAGGAATAAGCCTGAAAATGCAATAAGCAATCTACACAAAATGACAAAATAGTCGTTTTCGAGTTCTAGGTCACCCCAAGAGCTGATTCAAGTTTCAAAAGCTTTTAAATGACTTAACTAAGCTTAATAAACAAAAAGTTTTCAAATAAGTTCACTCAATAAGCTGGAATAAGCAAATAAGCACTTCTTTAAAAGTCAACTTTAAGAGTTTTCTAGCAAAAAGTCAAAGTCAAAGTCTAATAAGCTCCAATTCAAACAAATGGGTCAAATGATGAAGATTGATCACAAAAAATAAGTTTTTGCAAGTCTAGATAAGCCAATATGGCTTATTAATAAGCTAAATGCAAATTAAAACTAGCAGGGGCTTGTTTTGGGGTCTGAGCAGTGGGAAAAGTTTCCACTGCTTGACTTGTTTGACTTTTTGTCTTTAGTGACTTTTTTAGAGATCCAAGTTACACAAAGGCACCCAAATGATCAGTGGATCAAGAGGAGTCAAATACAACAAAGAAATCACAATCACTAACAGCCAATTAGTATAGTTTAATCAAAACATCACCAGATATGCACCAGACATGAACAAATAAGCAGTTATGGTTCAATAAGCACTTATAGCACAATTCAGCCAGCCAAACTTCACCAAATGCATACACAAGCAATAATAAACTTAAATGAACAAGTCTAAACAGGTTTCATGCACTGATTCAAAGTTTAAGTCAAGATTCAAGCACTAAAAGTTACTGATGAACTATGAACATGCAGTTATGAACACTTGTTGATGCAATTGACCACCAAGCCAAATTCAAACCTCAAAATCTTGTTAACAGGTTATAAGAACTATGTTTAAACACTTTTTAGCCCTAAGCATGCATACACTCTAGGTGTTCCCAAAGTCTTGGGTCAAAAACAGTCAAGACAAGCAATCTATAGCACAATCTTTGATTTGGTGTTTCAATGTTGAAAACTTGCAGCAAATAGCACTCAAACAAGTATATAGCAGATACAAAGCAATAACACAAACTTCCAACCACAAAATAACACACAATGATTCAAGACAGGTAATCCCAAACACCCTTTTAACTTTTCAAATCACAATTTTCAAATCAAAAGTGTATTCCAAGACCACCCAAGCCCAAATCAACACCATAACAGATGAGATATGCAGATTTAAACAAGATTGAGCCACAAAATCAGCAAGAACACAAGTTACACACAAAATCACCAAGAATCCAAAATTTATTCAGATTTTGAGTAGAATGATGTGTACCTCATGGATGTACATCCACACCCACGAATTTTGAGCTTATGTGTTAGAAAGAACAAGCACACGCTTCCACAATAAAGCCTGCTAAGATTCAACAAAGTTAAGAGCACACATATCAAAACAGAAAGATGAAAAATTCTTGATTAATGCAACCTTAGTTCCCCACACTTGATTATCCTCAAGTTATAGGCTTCACCACACCTTGATAACTCAATATCAGGATGCTATGATCAGCTTTATAGCCTAAGAATTCCAAGGTTTGAACTAGACTTAGCAAAATATCAACAAAAGTAGAAAATGTGCAAACTTTTGCACACTCCTTTTGAAAAAAGGTTTAGGATTCAAGAACAATAAACATTCAACAATAAGAAACAGATAATAAGAATGACACTTGAGCTTTCTTAACCAAATTCAAACACATTTCATTAAGATGAATATATGATTTACAGATTTGTGAACCAAGGAAAATTCAAGAGCAAAGTCTAATGTACTCAGTCCTATGCCTTATATAGGCTACAATGAACTAGTAAAGAGCTAAAAAGCGTAACCCTAATTGCTGTGAAGTCCCAGAAATGCCCCTTGAGGGTTTTGAACTTTGAAGATCATGTGACTGATTCTTGTTTGCTTGTGGAGCTGGCAATGTGAAAAGTTGATCAAATGGCTTGAAATAAGCTTAAATTCCAAGCTTTGTTGTGGGACGTTGGATGACTGTCAAAAATTAGGCAGTATGCACAAAGGTGTATAGCAGGGAATCTTGTGTGGGGTGTGGGGTAAAGTAGCATGTGTTTTCAATGTTGGGATGTGATTAAGGGATGCTTAATCACTAATCTAGACAATCTTAGGGTTTAATTATAAGTAAATAACAAAACCCCAAATTGTGTTCTTGGTGAATAGTTGCTAGTTTGATCCGGATTAGGGGTGGATTAATGTTTAAATTTGTGTTTAGGCGCCAATGTTTAAGTAATATTAAACCTGGTGAAGTGGAATGGTGATATGGAGGAAGGGAGTGCTCCCATTGGTGGGTTTGGTTGAGTGGGACACGTGTCACCATGACACTGGTTAAGGTTACTTATGTTGTCTGCCAAGAATAGTGCCCTATCTCTTATACTCCTTTCATTTGTAAATAAATCCGGCCAAACTTCATTTCCTTTGTTATTGAAGTTTCTCTTTTCACACTTTTGCCCCAAAAAGTTTTGTAAAGTGAATTCAAGGGTATTTCTTGCCAATTCTTGATTCTTGAAGGACTGATTTGGTATCCTCTTCAAGGATTATGGTCTTGACTTGTATAATTGACATTTTGGAGGACTGAAATTGCCAAGTCATGATTAATGAGGGACCATTTTTGCCATTTCTTCAAAGTCAAGGGTCCTTTTTGCAATTTTGACATTTTCAAAGGACCAAATTTGTAATTCTTGTAACTTGAAGTTCTTCATGGTATGTTTGACTTTGAGGAGGATTAATATTGACATTTCAGTTTTGTTGAGGGACAAAAATTGCCAATTCTTCAAAGTGGAGGGCCCTTTTTGCAATACTGACAAACTTTAGGGACCAATCTTGTAATTATGAGGATACAAGGGTATAAAGTGTCAATTCTTCAATATTAGAGGACGCTTCTTCATAAATCTTCAAATCTTCAAGGGTTTTCTTGGAAGATTCTTCATTAGGGCTTGGTTCAATGTGCGGCTTCGTTTCCCGTGTTCGTTTTCGCATGATTCTTTTGATCTTTTGTCATTTTCTCAATATCCGTACCTAAAATACACAAGCAACAAACACAAGCATATATTTGGGTATTTTCATGATATTTAATGCATTTAAAGCCCTTTTTGGACGATGAGACTATGTTATGTATAAAAGCAGTCTCATCACTCCCCCATACTAAACCATTGTCGTGCCCTCACGGAATGCTAGAATAAAGTATCATAGCACCTCCAAAATTCATTTTTATTCACTTTTATTAAATGATAAACTAGCTACACTACTACTATTACTACTACTACTTGCGTTTTAGACATAATGTATGATTTTCATCGCAAAATGGGACGTTTAGGTTCATAGATAAAAAATACGTGAATGCTTCGTTAGAAATAATTTCATCGTCCTCGATTTTCACCCCAATTCCATGCTAAGCGTGCAACGAGATCATTGTCATTATAAGTTAGTAATGCTAACACTACTCATATGCCTAATCACGTACTTATCCTCCCAATTTCCTAAGTTGTATCTCTTATATTTTATTATGTCTTGAATGTTTCACGAGGATACATTGTTTGACTTATGCGATAATACAGATTTAGGTCTAAAAATAGAGTCCTAATGGTGTAACCAAGACTTATAAAGCATGAAAAAAAAAATAAAATTTGGCCATTTTTAGCCTTATTTTGCAACTAAACGATAAACAAAAAGATAAACTTTGAAAAGCGTGAAGGTTTGGCAAGACAAGTATCTATTCACCCCCCCATACTAAAGTTAAACATTGTCCTCAATGTTTCGTGTCTAGGGGTGCAAACACCCCCATACTAGAGACGTAGTCGAATGCTTAATCTAGCATGGAAAAGGTGTAACCGTTAAATTTAAAGCCGTTTATGAAGTGTGCTATAAACCTAAGGTTAGAACATCAAAGGATATATCATGGATATTGAGAAAGTCTTCAAAGCAAACGATCGAGTGCTCCCATAAAACGAACATGAGAGGCTCCAATCATGAAGATCATGATCATCTAAAATCTACAATTCACAAACAACCATGGAACAAATGTTGGAAGGGAACAAATCCCCACACGTTACTACATTAGAAAGGGATAATATGTACATAGGATAAGCATGGGACTCCCCTACGAGGCACCTTGTTTTTGATTACCGAGTCATGGGCTCGACTCGATCCTCTCAATACTAATTATCATTGGGTAAGGTGATTTGGTCGAGGTAGTTCAAGGATGGAACTTCCCCGCCAAAGTAGTGCTTCAACCTATGTCCATTCACCTTGAAATTGGGGCCATCATTTTGAGCTAGCTCGATGGTCCCATATGGAAAACTTGAGTCACGGTGAATGGACCGAACCAGCGGGATTTCAACTTACCGGAAAAGATTTTCAAACGAGAATTAAAAAGCAAAACTTGATCCCCAATGTTAAAAACCCGGTTTTTAATTTCAGAATCATGCAACTTTTTAGTCTTTTCTTTATAAATCAATGAATTTTCATAAGAAATATCTCTTAATTCATCCAATTCATTCAATTGCATTTTCCAGTGTTTTCTCGCGGTCTCCATGTCATCATTACAATGCTTTAGGGCCCAATAAGCCTTGTGTTCGAGTTCAATTGGCAAGTGACAATTCTTCCCATACACTAGCTTATAAGGAGTGCACCCAATGGGCATCTTATGAGCGGTCCTAAAGGCCCATAAAGCATCGTCCAACTTATCCGACCATGATTGTCGGTTTTCCCCTACGGATCTCTCCAAGATCCTCTTCAACGCTCGGTTTAAAACCTCGACTTGCCCACTCGTTTTTGGGTGATAAGCCGTAGAAAGCCGATGTGTAACCCCATATTTCCTTAGCACTCTTTCGAATTGGTCGTTACAAAAATAGGTTCCACGATCGCTTATGATCGCATGAGGGGTTCCAAACCGAGAAAACAAGCTTTTCAAAAACTTGACTACCACACGAGCATCATTGGTGGGCAAAGCCTTAGCTTCCACCCACTTAGATAGGTAGTCAACCGCGACAAGGATGTACTTATTACCACGAGATGATGGGAACGGCCCCATAAAGTCGATGCCCCAAACGTCAAAGATCTCACACACTTGGATGATATTTTATGGCATTTCATCTTTTTGTGAGGCTTTTCCTTGTCGTTGGCGTGAGTCACATGACTTCACAAGCTCATGTGCATCTCGGTAAATAGTAGGCCAAAAGAAGCCGGCATCAAAGACCTTCTTAGCCGTGAGATTAGCACCATGGTGACCACCCGTGGGACCCTCGTGACAAGCTCTAAGGATGTTAGAAGCTTCGGTACCAAAGACACAACATCAAATAATTTGATCCGCACAAGTTCGAAACAAGTAAGGGTCGTTCCAAAAGTAGAACTTGACGTCACGAAAGAATTTTCGTTTTTCTTGAGTCGTCATACCCTTAATGATGAAGTTGCCTGCATGGTAATTTGCGAAGTCCGCAAACCATGGGATGGAAGAATCAAGCTTAGAATTCACTACACCAAGTGTCTCGAGTGGAAATGTTTCGGTGATTTCCTTGGGCGCGTAAACACTTTGGTGAGGATCTTCCAAACAAGAAAGATGATCGGCCTCTAGATTCTCGGCTCCTTTTTTGTCAACAATTTTGTGATCAAATTCTTAAAGGAGGAGAATCCAACGAAGTAATCTCGACTTTGCATCTTTCTTAGCCATAAGATACTTGATAGCCGAATGATCCGTATACACTATGCATTTCGTCAAGACGAGATAAGGTCGAAATTTCTTAAAGGCATACACCACGGCAAGGAACTCCTTCTCCGTTGTAGTGTATTTTAGTTGAGCCTCGGTCATCGTCTTGCTAGCATAGTGAATAGGCAAGAATTGCTTTTCATGAGGTTGCCCCCGTACGGCCCCAATAGCGTAATCACTAGCATCACACATGAGCTCAAAGGGGAGGTTCCAATTGGGAGCAACAAGAATGGGAGCTTCGGTAAGTTTCCTCTTAAGGATTTCAAAGGCTCGTACACAATCTTCGTCAAAGACAAAATGTGCCTCTTTTTCAAGGAGATGTGTAATAGGTCGAGAGATCTGTGAAAAATTCTTGATGAATCGACGATAAAAGCCCGCGTGGCCTAGGAAACTCCTAACTCCCTTAACGGTTTTGGGATGAGGTAATTTGGCGATGACGTCTACCTTAGCTTGATCTACCTCAATCCCCGCTTTCGAAACCTTGTTCCCTAAGACGATTCCACTTTTAACCATAAAATGACATTTCTCCCAATTAAGCACAAGGTTGGTTTCCTCACAACGCTTCAACATTCTCTCAAGATTCGACAAACACGAAGTGAACGAACAACCAAACACGTAAAAGTCATCCATGAAGACTTCCATCGTCTTCTCGATCATATCATGAAAAATAGCCATCATGCACCTTTGAAAGGTCCCTGGTGCATTGCAATGTCCGAATGACATTCTACGATAGGCAAAAGTTCCATTTGGACACGTAAACGTAGTTTTTTCTTGATCACGAGGATCGATGGGGATTTGGAAGTAACCGGAGAAACCATCTAAAAAGCAATAGAAATTGTTTCCCGCAAGACGCTCCAACAGTTGGTCCATGAAGGGCAAGGGAAAATGGTCTTTACGAGTGGCGTCATTCAACTTACGATAGTCAATGCACACTCTCCATCCGGTCACGAGTCTAGTGGGAATTAACTCGTTGGCATCGTTTGGCACAACGGTCATTCCTCCCTTCTTAGGGACACAATGAATAGGTCTCACCCAAGGGCTATCGGAAATAGGGTAAATCATTCCCGCGTCAAGGAGTTTAAGGACTTCCTTTTTGATGACGTCGTGAATTTTGAGGTTCACCCTCCTTTGACATTGGATTGCGGGCTTGTAATCCTCCTCCATTAAGATTTTGTGGGTACAAAATTTGGGATCGATTCCCTTAATGTCGGATAACTTCCACGTAATTGCCCCTTTGTGATCCTTTAGAACATCGACAAGTGCGGTTTTTTCATCATCCGAAAGTTCCTTCGCAATAATAACCGGCAACTTGTCGCCCTCCTCCAAAAAGACATATTCGAGATGAGGAGGTAAATCTTTCAACTCGAGGATAGGTGGTTCCTCAATTGAAGATTTGGGCTCGATACTCATAACCTCCTCGGGTGGAGGAAATGGGAAATCGTTGAGAAAATCCTTGATAATCGAGAAGTCCTCATCGTTGTCGAGGTCTTCGTTACAAGTACGTGGAACATCGAATTCTTCCAACATAAAACCACCACCTTCAAATGGAGTGAAGGTTGGTGTCGAGTTATCAAGGATGGGATCTAACATAGTGGGATTGCCACTATTTTCATCATCACCAAAACCTAGAACTTCTTGTGAAAATTCCTCGCAAACCACGTCAATCATATCAACGAGGTTTATGGTTGCATCGGAATAAACATGAGAAATTTTAGAGTTTTAAGTTGCGTTTATAACAAGTTCCTCGTTGTTGAAACGTAAGGTGATCTTTCTAGCATGAACATCGATCAAATCCATAGACGTATCTAAAAACGAACGACCTAAAATGAGAGGAACTTGAGGATCCGTGGGAATATCGACAACGATAAAGTCTACCGGATAATAGAACTTTCCCACTTTCACAAAAACCTCTTCCGCCAATCCACATGCGGGAATCGTGGAATTGTCGGCCAACTCGATAGACATTAGTGAAGGAGTAAGATTAGGATGATTGAGCGACTTGAAGATTGCAAGTTGCATCAAGTTAATGCTAGCACCAAGATCGGCCAAGGCATAGAATTCTTCCATATCTTGGATTGCACAAGGAATCAAGAATTTACCAGGATCACCGACTTTTTGAGGTATGCGATTAAGATAAACCGATGAACAACTAGACAATTGATGCAATTTCTCCTTGTTGTTTAACATACTCTTAAAGTTAGCAGCAAATCGAGGCATCATGACCAAAGCATCGACGAAACTCACATTAAAGTGCAAATCACGAAACATTTTCATAAAAGCTCAAATTGGTAATTGTCGCGCTCTTGACGTTTCTCCTTTCTAAGTCTCGATGGATAGGGAAAAGGTGGTGTGGGTTGATAGGCATAGCCTTTGGAATCTCGCGTTCCAAATGTGGTAATGGGTCAACCGTAGTTGTGGCATGAGCGGTACTTCGTGGGATTTGGACATGCTCCTTTTCGACCACAACCTCGGGTTCTTCCTCAATTGCATCCTCCGTAGGAGCAATTGGTTGAGGAGTCGGTTCCTTAAGTGTCTTACCACTACGTGTGATAATCACTTTCATCTCACCCTTAGGGTTTGATATGGTGTTACTAGGAAGACTACGCGAAAACGGTTTGCACATAATTGACTCAAACATAGATGAAATTTTGTCCTCAAACATGGATTGCCTCTTCTCGGTCTTAATCATTTCTTGCTTAATTTCATGTTGCCCTTGTTCCATTTTTGTTGGTTTTGTTGTAACCTAGTTACATTTCCTTCCATCTTGTTGGTATGGATTTTAAGCTCATTTGCCAACTCATTTTTTAACTCTTTCTTCAAGTCGTTCTTAAACTCTGATCTTAGGCTAATTATTTCTCTTTGAATGTTGTCAAACCTATCATCGTTTCCATTAGCGTATTCAACAAATTCATTTGGAAGATCTTTCAAAGTTTGCAAACCTTTGTTGTTTTTTTGAAAATCATTTTGATTTTTGTTTGAACTTGATTATTAGCCCCTTGATTACCATAGTTTCCTTTGTTGTAAATGTTTTTGAAACCAACTTGATTGTTTCGATAGTTGTTGTTAGCATTTTGATTTGAACCAAAACCCGGTGGAGTCAATTGATTAGAGCGGGTAACTCGACCGTTTTGGTTGTAAGTTCCAGTGGCCGCGTAGGCACTCGAAGTGTTACCACCGTTGGTAATGCACTCAGAGAAATCATGACCTCCACCACAATACATACATGAAGCCTCAACCGCTTTAGCCGTAGCGGGAGCACTTTGTTCTCCAACTTTGAATTCAATTAAAAGTCCTTTAAGCTTATCAAAGATTTTGTTTTCCATGTTCGCCTCAATTTGGCAAGCATCGATGGTATTAGACAAAGAAGGTGAAGCCGAAGACGAAGGCTTACGAACACTCGACGTGTTACGAGGACTATACACCTTAGATCTATTCTCAATTATCACCAAATCTTCCTCAACCGTTTTACACAAAAAATTACCACCCGCGGCGGCATTTAGATAATCCCTTTAATGATCATTAAGTCCATTGTAAAACATGTCAATTTGATGCAAGTCGGAAAAACCGTGATGAGGACACTCATGTAACATTTCCTTAAACCTATTCCAAGCCATTGAAAAACTCTCATTAAATTCTTGTGAAAATTTTGAAAGCTCGTTTTTCAAGTGCGTAGTCTTGGAGGACGGAAAAAATTGGTTCACAAACTTAGAAACGAGATCCTTCCACGTCAATATAGAATTGGGTGGCTCTTTCTCCAACCAAATTTTAGCGGGCCCCGCTAAGGAATACGGAAAAAGCATCAACTTAATCGAGTCATTAGCAACATCTTTAAATTTGCAAGTGGCGGTAAGACGATTGAATTGGCGGATATGGTTGTGCGGGTTGTCCTTCTCATCACCACGGAATTTGTTGTTTTGGATCATCGACAACAAACCCGTTTTCACTTCAAAATTCTCCGCAAGGTTAGCGGGAATTACAATAGCCTCTCCATAACCCTCAGTGGGTGCTTGAAGTAACTCCATCATAGTTCGATTCTCCATGGTTGGTTCCTCTCTTACAATGGGTTAGTCAATAGGAGACTCCTCACTAGAAAGATTAGGAGTAGGTGTTGACTCCTTTCGGTTTCTTCATTTACGTGTACGTCTTGCTTGGTTGCGGGTTTGCATAAACGTCACGTACAACAAGGGGATGAGCAAAGAAGATTCTTTTTGGTGTTTTGTATTTTTCCAATATTTTTGTGGTTTTTGATTGTTTTTACTTTTTTTGGATTTTTGTGATTGTATTAAGTAGACCAAAATCTATAAATCTCCTCCTTAATCAAATCTCTTGATTAAAGAAGCCTCAAGGAATGAAAACGATCACGTGAATTGAACGCCTTCGATGACTTTAGAACGTTGGTGGAACACCAAAACGTTCAAGAGGGTTTAATCAAATGAAACCAAGAAAGTATATATGATACTTAATAATACTTTGGGCGGCAAAACCCTCGATTAGCTCTCAAAATCAAATACTCACAAGCAAGCGGGGAAATGAGGCGGCGCGAAGCAATTAAGAGCCTTTTTCCTTAGGGTATATTTTATTATACCCGCCTTATACCCACCTTATAGTTTGTATTTTTCAAAATCGAGCTTCATGAAAGTATTTATCTATGTTTGCCTTTTCTTTCTTGTTTGAGATTCGAATACAATGAATGGGTAATGACCTCCCAAGTCAAGGTTGTGTTTTCACACTTTTGGAGTACTTGTGAATTTATTGTTCTACGTATACAATATAGTAATAGTATTCACATAAAAAACGAAAAACCGATAATACGTATTAGTAGAGTTCTACTAATACAATAGATATTATGGCTATATATAAAAACAAAAATTGCCAAATCAAAACACAACACGCCTCCCCGGTAGCGGCGTCAAAATGATGGTTGTAATTTTAACTTGTTTAGGAAAACAAGGTAATTAGGGTAAGTATTAACAAGTGATTTAGGAAAACCACGAGTTATGACCCAAAGTGGGGATCGTTCTCAAGGAGGCTAGTGTGTTGTGTAGAGAGATGATTAACTTTGTGATTATTGATGTAGTGGTTTTACTACTCTTTAGGAAAAGAGAGCAAAAGTGGCAAGTATTAAGTGTCGGTTTAGGAAAACCAAGCACTAATGACCAAATAAGTTCAAGTTCGTTTCCCAAGGAGGCTAGTGTGTTATGTGTGTAATGATTTGGATTAGATTTGTGATTATATTTTTGAGAAAGAAAAATAGAAATGAGATTAGAAGAGAATGACGGTTATGAAGACGAATTAAACTAAGTCGAAAAAGGTATACACGTAAAACCGTAAAAAGTGCTAAAATTAAAATTTTACCCTAAAAATTCCTAAAAATTACCAAAAATCCACAATAATATTCTAAGAGTCTACCAAAAATCCAAACTTGCCAAAACCTTTTAATTAATTAGATAATGACTTTTTAATGCTAATTAAAGCCCTAAAAATCAAAATTAATTATTAAAAAGCCCTAAACAAGATTTTAAAGTTTGTAAACCTCAAAAATACTCTAATTAAGCTAAAAAGTATTTTTCAAAATTTTAAAACCACTAAAAACTATTTTTAAACAATTAAAAACTACTAAAATCAATTAAAACTTAAATTAATTCTAGAAAATAATTAAAAGACTCTAAAAATATTTGGAAAGTTGCAAAAATCATAATTAAGTGTTTAGAACCTAGGAAAAATATAAAAACTTAGAAAATCAGACTTTTAATTTTTAATAATAAAATAATATTAAAATAATATTAAAAATCCAAAAATCATTAAAATCCTAAAAACTTGCAAACTAGCTTAATTTAACCTAAATAACTTAGAAATGAAGTGAAATTACCTAAATACCCCTATTGGGCCTAGAAAATGGGCTAAACCCAAAACAGTAGCTTATTGGGCCAAATTTGGGCCCAATAACAAAAAGTGTTAAAAATAAGCCCAAAAAGCACAGGTTGACTCAAATTATGATTTTAAACAAGTTTTTCCAAAGGCCCAAAAGCTGAAAGTGTGAAATAAGCTAGCTTATACCAAGCAACATATTCTTAATGGGTTTTTTGGCCCATTAAGCTATAAGCCAATGCCATAAGCTAAAATTTGACACACAAGCTTCTTTTGACCTAAATAAGACTTCTACAAAAAGAAATTTGAAATAAGCCCAAGGAATAAGCCTGAAAATGCAATAAGCAATCTACAGAAAACGACAAAATAGTCGTTTTTGAGTTCTAGGCCACCCCAAGTGCTGATTCAAGTTCCAAAAGCTTTGAAATGACTTAATTAAGCAAAATCAACAAAGAGTTTTCAAATAAGCTGACTCAATAAGCTGGAAAAAGCAAATAAGCACTTATGTAAAAGTCAAATAAGTTGGTTTTCTAGTAAAAAGTCAAAGTCAAAGTCCAATAAGCTCCAGTCTACTTAAATGGGTCAAATAAGGAAGACCTATCACAAAAAATAAGTTGTTGCAAGTCTGGATAAGCTAGAATAGCTTATTGATAAGCTGAGTTCAAAATTACACTAGCAGGGGCTAGTTTTGAGTGTTGAGCAGTGGAAACTTTTTCCACTGCTTGACTTGTTTGACTTTTTGTCTTTAGTGACTTTTTTGGAGATTCAGATTACACAAAGGCACCCAAATGATCTTTGGATCAAAAGGATTCAAATACAATCAAAATAACACAATCACTAGCACCCAATTGATACAGTTTAATCAATTAATCACCAGATATTGCACAGACATGAAACAATAAGCAGTTAAGCACTTATGAGCAGTTTTAGCACAAATCAGCCAGCCAAATTCAACCAAATGCATACACAAGCTATTATAAACTCCAATAAGCAAGTCTAAACAGGTTTCATGCAATGGCTCAAAGAATTAAGCAAGATTCAAGCCAATGAAAGTTACTTATGAATACTAACACATGCAGTTTTCTACTTTGCTAATGTATTTGACACTTAAGCCAGATTCAACACCTCAAATCTTTCAAACAGGTTACAATAACTTTGTTTAAACCACTTTTATCCCTAAGCATGCATACACACTAAGTGTTCCCAAAATCCTAGGTCAAAACAGGCAATAACAAAGTTTCTATAGCAGATTGTTTGATTCAAAGCTTCAAACCCAAAAACTTGCAGTAAAACACTCTCAACAAGGCATATATCAGATACAAAGCATAAACACAAACTTCCCTTAACACAATAACACAAAATCAACACAAACAGGTAGACCCAAACACCCCTTTATCTTTTCAAATCCAAATTTTTCAAAGTAAAAGTGAGATTCAAGACTACCCAAGCATCAATTAACACCATAACAAGCAAGATTAACAGATTCAAGCAGATTTAAGCCACAAAATTCACAAGAACACAAGCCACATACAAATATCACCAAAAATCATGAATTTAAGCTGATTTTAGGATTGAGTATGAAAACCTCATGGATGTACATCCACACCCACGAATTTTGAGCTTATGTGCTAGCAAGAACAAGCACAAGCTTCCACAATAAAGCCTGCTAAGAATTAACAAAGTTAGAAGCAAGAGTATAAAAATCAGAAACTTGAAAAATCTTGATTGATGCAACCTTGTTACCCCACACTTGATTATCCCCAAGTTATAAGCCTCACAACACCTTAATTAACACAATTAGGATGCTATGATCTCCCTATAACCCAAAAATTCCAAGGTTGGAACAAGTACTTAGCAAAATATCAAGAATGAGGAAAATTGCAAACTTTTGCAACCTCCAAGTGAAAACAGGTTTTTAACTTCTAAACTAACAATCATATAACAATAATAAGCAGTAAAAAAGATTGGCCAATGACTTTTCTTCAATGCTTCAAACACAATTTCATTAAACTGAAATGGGATTTACAGAAACTTGAACAAGGAAAAAATCAAAAGCAAACGTCTCATTGAGACCCTATGGCTTTATATATAGCCTTACAAGTGACTAAGGAAGCTGAAAAAAATACATAAACCCTAGTTGTGAAGTCCCAGAAATGCCCTTGAGAAATTTGAACTTTTTAAGGATCATGCGACTGAATTTGTCATGTAGTTGAGGTGTGAGCTGTTGGAATAGCATCAAGGGCTCATAATGAGCTTAGGATGTAAGCAGGATTGTGAGGCGTTGGATGGCTGGCTCAATCTTGTCTTCTTCCTCAAACGTGTAGCAGGGCATGTCCCATGTGGCATGTGGGGTAAAGTGGCATGTGTTTTTAAGGTTGCGATATGATTAAGGCATGCTTAATCATTAATCTGGAGGTTTATGAGGTCTAATTACAAGTGAACTAAGAAAACCCAATTTGTGTTCTTGGTGAATAGTTGGGCGTTTAATCTGAGTTTGGGTTTAAAAAGATGTTTAGCGCCATATTATTAAACTAATAAAGATTAGTTTAAATCTGTTATGGGTGGGAAGTGATGTGGCAAAATGAAGAGAGCTGATTGGTGGGATGGAGTAAGTGGGACACATGTCACCATTTGGTAGGTTAAGGTAAGTTTTATGTCTGGCCATGTTAAGTCCCTTACATTCTTTTCTCTTTTCACATGAAATTAAAACAACCAAATCCGGATTTCCTTTGTTAATAAACTTTCACTTTTCACACTTTTGCCCCAAATACTTTTCCAAAGTATTTTCAGGGGTAATTCTTGCCATATTATGATACTTGAGGGGCTGTTTTGGCATTTTGTTGATGGATAATGGTCTTGACTTGTATGTTGAGCATTTTGGAGGACTGAAATTGCCAAGTCTTGTTTGATGAGGGACCATTTTTGCCAAATGTTGAAAGTTGAGGGTCCCTTTTGTAATTTTGGAATTTTCAAAGGACCAAACTTGTAATTTCTTGTAATTTAAAGGACTTCATGATATATTTGACTTTGTGGATGATATTGGTTGAAAATTTAGCTTTGTTGAGGGGCTAAACTTGCCAAATCTTCAAAGTAGAGGGTCCTTTTTGTAATTTTGACAAACTTTAGGGACCAAACCTGTAATTATGAGGATACAAGGGTATAAAGTGTCAATTCTTCCATATTGGAGGACCCTTCTTCATAATTCTTCAAATCTTCAAGGGTTGATCTTGGGAAAGTCTTCATTAGGGCTTGGTTCATTGTGCGGCTTCGTTTCCCGTGTTCGTTTTTGCATGATTCTTGTGATCTTTTGTCATTTTCTCAATATCCGTACCTAAAATACACAAGCAACAAACACAAGCATATATATGGGTATTTATTGATATTTAATGCATTTTAAGCCCTATTTGGAAGATGAGACTATGTATAAAAGCAGTCTCATCAATTATATGATTATGAGAAAAGAAAATAGAAATGAGGTAAGAAGAGAATGACGGTTACGATGACGATTTAAACTAAGACGAAAAGGTCGTGCACGTAAAACCGTAAAAAGTGACAAAATTAAAAATTTACCCTAAAAATTCCCAGAAAATTGTAGTAAATCCTAAAAAATGTGATTAGAGTTTACAAAAAATCAAAAATCACCCAAACCTTTTATTTAATTAAATAATGATTTTTTAATGCTAATTAAAGCCCTAAAAAGCAATTTAATTAACAAAAAGCCCAAAATGAGATTTTTTCATTTGTAAACCTCTAAAATAACCTAACTTAATTTAAAACTATTTTTGAAAATTTTAAAATTCTTTAAAACTATTTAAAAACAATTAAAAACTATTAAAACTTAAAATAATTATAAAAATTAATCCAATGACAATAAAAATACTCTAAAAGTCGTAAAATTCCTAACTTAATGTATTTAATCTAAGAAAAATGTAAAAACTTGAAAAATCTAAATTTTAATTTTTAATAATAAAATAATAATAAAATAATATTAAAAATCCAAAATTTATAAAAAAATTCTAAAAACTTGCAAACTAGCTTAATTTAACCTAAATAACACAGAAATGAAGTTGAAATTACAAAATACCCCTAATGGGCCTCCAAATGGGCCAAAGTCCAAAACAGACCCTTATTGGGCCAAAATAAGCCCAATAAGAAAAAAGTTTATAAAAATGGCCCAAAAGCTCCTAGTTGGTTCAAAATTTGATTCTGAACACAGTTTTTCAAAGGCCCAAAAGCTGAAAATATGAAATATGCTGGCATATATCAAACAGCTTATTCTTAATCGGCTTTTTGGCCCATTAAGCTATAAGCTGATGCCATAAGCTCAAATTAGACACACAAGCTTCTTTTGAGTTACTTAAGACTTCTGTAAAAAGAAATTTGAAAAAAGTCCAAGGAATAAGCCTGAAAATGCAATAAGCAATCTACACAAAACGACAAAATAGTCGTTTTCGAGTTCTAGGCCACCCCAAGAGCTGATTCAAGTTTCAAAAGCTTTTAAATGACTTAACTAAGCTTAATCAACAAAGAGTTTTCAAATAAGTTCACTCAATAAGCTGGAATAAGCAAATAAGCACTTCTTTAAAAGTCAACTTTAAGAGTTTTCTAGCAAAAAGTCAAAGTCAAAGTCTAATAAGCTCGAGTTCAAACAAATGGGTCAAATGATGAAGATTGATCACAAAAAATAAGTTGTTGCAAGTCTGGATAAGCCAATATGGCTTATTAATAAGCTAAATGCAAATTAACACTAGCTGGGGCTAGTTTTGGGGTCTGAGCAGTGGGAAAAGTTTCCACTGCTTGACTTGTTTGACTTTTTGTCTTTATTGACTTTTATGGAGATCCAAGTTACACAAAGGCACCCAAATGATCAGTGGATCAAGAGGAGTCAAATACAACAAAGAAATCACAATCACTAACAGCCAATTAGTACAGTTTAATCAAAACATCACCAGATATGCACCAGACATGAACAAATAAGCAGTTATGGTTCAATAAGCACTTATAGCACAATTCAGCCAGCCAAACTTCACCAAATGCATACACAAGCAATAATAAACTTAAATGAACAAGTATAAACAGGTTTCATGCACTGATTCAAAGTCTAAGTCAAGATTCAAGCACTAAAAGTTACTGATGAACTATGAACATGCAGTTATGAACACTTTCTGATGTAATTGACCACCAAGCCAAATTCAAACCTCCAAATCTTGTTAATAGGTTATAAGAACTATGTTTAAACACTTTTTTGCCCTAATCATGCATACACTCTAGGTGTTCCCAAAGTCTTAGGTCAAAAACAGTCAAGACAAGCAATCTATAGCACAATCTTTGATTTGGTGTTTCAATGTTGAAAACTTGCAGCAAATAGCACTCAAACAAGTATATAGCAGATACAAAGCAATAACATAAACTTCCAACCAAATATATAACACACAATGATTCAAGACAGGTAATCCTAAACACCCTTTTAACTTTTCAAATCACAATTTTCAAATCAAAAGTGTATTCCAAGACCACCCAAGCCCAAATCAACACAATAACAGATGAGATATGCATATTTAAACAAGATTGAGCCACAAAATCAGCAAGAACACAAGTCACACACAAAATCACCAAAAATCCAAAATTTATTTAGATTTTAAGTAGAATGATGTGTACCTCATGGATGTACATCTACACCCACGAATTTTGAGCTTATGTGCTAGCAAGAACAAGCACAAGCTTCCACAATAAAGCCTGCTAAGATTCAACAAAGTTAAGAGCACAAATATCAAAACAGAAAGATGAAAAATTCTTTATTAATGCAACCTTAGTTCCCCACACTTGATTATCCCCAAGTTATAGGCTTCACCACACCTTGATAACTCAATATCAGGATGCTATGATCAGCTTTATAGCCCAAGAATTCCAAGGTTTGAACTAGACTTAGCAAAATATCAAGAAAATTGGAAAATGTGAAAACTTTTGCACACTCCTTTTGAAAACAGGTTTAGGATTCAAGAAAAATAAACATTCAACAATAAGAAACAGATGATAAGAATGGGACTTGAGCTTTCTTTACCAAATTCAAACACATTTCATTAAGATGAATATATGATTTACAGATTTGTGAACCAATGAAAATTCAAGAGCAAAGTCTAATGTACTCAGTCCTATGCCTTATATAGGCTACAATGAACTAGTAAAGAGCTAAAAAACGTAACCCTAATTGCTGTGAAGTCCTAGAAATGCCCCTTGAGGGTTTTGAACTTTGAAGATCATGTGACTGATTCTTGTTTGTTTGTGGAGCTGGCAATGTGATAAGTTGATCAAATGGCTTAAAATAAGCTTAGCTTCCAAGCTTTGTTGTGGGACGTTGGATGACTGTTCAAAATTTGGCAGTATACACAAAGGTGTATAGCAGGGAATCTTGTGTGGGGTGTGGGGTAAAGTAGCATGTGTTTTCAATGTTGGGATGTGATTAACGGATGCTTAATCACTAATCTAGACAATCTTAGGGTTTAATTATAAGTAAATACCAAAACCCCAAATTGTGTTCTTGGTGAATAGTTGCTAGTTTGATCCGGATTAGGGGTGGATTAATGTTTAAATTTGTGTTTAGGCGCCAATGTTTAAGTAATATTAAACCTGATGAAGTGGAATGGTGATGTGGAGGAAGGGAGTGCTCCCATTGGTGGGTTTGGTTGAGTGGGACACGTGTCACCATGACACTGGTTAAGGTTACTTATGTTGTCTGCCAAGAATAGTCCCCCATCTCTTATACTCCTTTCATTTGTAAATAAATCCGACCAAACTTCATTTCCTTTGTTATTGAAGTTTCTCTTTTCACACTTTTGCCCCAAAAAGTTTTGTAAAGTGAATTCAAGGGTATTTCTTGCCAATTCTTGATTCTGGAAGGACTGATTTGGTATTCTCTTTAAGGATTATGGTCTTGACTTGTATAATTGACATTTTGGAGGACTGAAATTGCCAAGTCATGATTAATGAGGGACCATTTTTGCCATTTCTTCAAAGTCAAGGGTCCTTTTTGCAATTTTGACATTTTCAAAGGACCAAATTTGTAATTCTTGTAACTTGAAGTTCTTCATGGTATGTTTGAATTTGAGGAGGATTAATATTGACATTTCAGTTTTGTTGAGGGATTAAAATTGCCAATTCTTCAAAGTGGAGGGCCCTTTTTGCAATATTGACAAACTTTAGGGACCAATCTTGTAATTATGAGGATACAAGGGTATAAAGTGTCAATTCTTCAATATTGGAGGACCCTTCTTCATAAATCTTCAAATCTTCAAGGGTTTTCTTGGAAAATTCTTCATTAGGGCTTGGTTCAATGTGCGGCTTCGTTTCTTGTGTTCGTTTTTGCATGATTATTGTGATCTTTTGTCATTTTCTCAATATCCGTACCTAAAATACACAAGCAACAAGAACAAGCATATATTTGGGTATTTTCATGATATTTAATGCATTTAAAGCCCTTTTTGGACGATGAGACTATGTTATATATAAAAGCAGTCTCATCATCCACGGCTACGAGAATATACTTATTTCCTTTTGATGATGGAAATGGCCCTATAAAATCGATTTCCCATACGTCCAAGATTTCACAAACTTGGATTATGTTTTGGGGCATTTCATCCCTTCGTAAATTCTTTCCTTGACGTTGTCAAGCATCACAAGTCTTGAGCAAGTCTTGGGCATCTCGATATATGGAAGGCCAAAAGAAACCGGCATCAAAGACTTTTTTCGTGGTGGAGTTGGCACCATGATGTCCCCCGGTGGGTCCTTCATGACAAGCTTTAAGAATAACTTTAGCTTCTTTTCCAAACGCACACCTACGAATCACTTGATCCGCGCACACTCAAAACAAATAGGGGTTGTCTCAAAAATAATAAGATACATCCTTGAAAAATTTCCGTTTTTGTTGGGACGACATACCCTTAATCAAGAAATTTCTCGCATGGTAATTTGCGATGTCCACAAACCATGGGGTACCATCATCACCACGAAAAGCAATCATACCAAGCGTCTCGAGAGGAAATGTTTCATTAATTTCCTTGTTCTCTCAATCGCTTTGGTGAGGATTCTCAAGTCTAGATAGATGATCAGCCGCGAGATTCTCGGCTCCTTTTTTGTCAAGAATTTTGACATTAAATTCTTGAAGGAGGAGAATCCACCAGAGCAACCTCGACTTTGCATCTTGTTTATTAAGAAGATATTTGATAGCCGAGTGATCCGTATACACTATGGTTTCAGAAAAGACGAGGTATGGTCTAAACTTTTCGAAAGCATATACAACGGCAAGTAACTCCTTTTTCGTTGTAGTATACTTAGTTTGAGTATCCGTCATAGTCTTACTTGCATAGTGTACAGGCAAGAAATGTTTGGTCTTACGTTACCCCAAAACCGCACCTACCGCATAATCACTAGCATCACACATTATTTCAAAAGGTAGATCCTAATCCGGGGCAACTAAAATTGGTGATTCGGTTAATTTCTTTTTAAGCATCTCAAAGGCTTTGATGCACTCATCCGAAAATAAGAATGGAGTCTCTTTTTCTTAAAGATGGGTCATAGGCCAAACTATCTTAGAGAAGTCTTGGATAAAACGTCTATAAAAGCCGGCATGGCCGAGAAAACTCCTAACTCCCTTAACGGTGGTGGGTGGAGGTAATTTGGCAGTCACGTCGATTTTTGCCTTATCTACCTCAATACCGTCCTTAGAGAT
Organism: Glebionis coronaria; assembly: GCA_025667525.1. Lineage (NCBI taxonomy): Eukaryota > Viridiplantae > Streptophyta > Magnoliopsida > Asterales > Asteraceae > Glebionis > Glebionis coronaria. The sequence goes on from JANFOE010000491.1 coordinate 687,394, forward strand.
CTTATGTCCTAAAACAATGCCTTCTTTGCACATGAAATGGCATTTCTTATAGTTAAGCACTAGATTTGTTTCCTCACAACATTGTAACATTCGTTCCAAGTTAGAGAGACATGAAGTAAAAGACTCCCTAAAAACCGAGAAATCATCCATTAAGACTTCCATGGTTTTCTCAATCATATCATGAAAAATGGCCATCATACACCTTTGGAATGTCCCCGGAGCATTGCATAACCCAAAAGGCATTCTACGATAAGTAAATGTTCCATAAGGACAAGTGAATGTGGTTTTTTCTTGATCAAGAGGGCCTACAGGATTTTGGAAATAGCCGGAAAATCCATCTAAGAAGCAATATAATTCGTTTCCCGCTAGTCTCTCTAACATTTGGTCCATAAAAGGTAATGGAAAATGATCCTTCCTAGTGGCATCATTAAGCTTTCTATAATCAATACAAACACGCCATCCGGTCACGAGTGTAGTAGGAATCAATTCATTGTCCTCATTAGTCACGACCATCATTCCTCCTTTCTTTGGAACACAATGCACGGGACTAACCCATGGGCTATCGGAGATAGGGTAGATCATTCCGGCGTCTAGAAGTTTCATAACTTCCTTTTTGATCACCTCATGAATCTTCGGATTAACCCTTCTTTGATTTGGATAGCGGGTTTATAATCTTCCTCCATCAAAATTTTATAAGTACAAAATTTTGGGTTGATACCCTTGATGTCAGAGATTTTCTATGCAATGACTCGTTTATGTTTCTTTAGAACCCTAATAAGTGCTTCTTTTTCATCATCTTTTAAACCTTTTGCTATTATGACCGGTAGCTTATCCGTCCCCTCAAGAAAATCATACTCCAAATGAGTAGGAAGATCCTTTAGCTCAAGTTCGGGTGCTTCTTTAAGAGAACTTTTCACTTTTGTTTCATTTTCGTTTAAAACTTTTAAGTCCATCGGAGGGAGTGAAAATGGGTCCGTATTCAACGACTTTTCAATCAAAGCAATATCTCCCTCCAGATCAAAATTCTCACTATCAAACTCACTGACATCGAATGGTGTACTAAGGTAATCGTCAATTTCCTTATCGATCATCGAACGAACATTATCCTCGAGCTCTTCTAGAATGAAGTCTCCTCCCTCAAACGGAGTGAGTGGAGGCATAGCTAAAGTGATAATCGGATTCGATGAAGTGGGATTGCCACTTTTGGAAATATCCAAAAAACCAAGCATATCTTGCATAATTTCTTCACAAGCAACATCAATCACATCGATTTGATTGATTTATTTCTCGTAGTACTTGGAAGAATATCTCGAGATATGACCAATCTCAAACGTAATGGTTTCATCGTCAACGCACAAAGTCGATTTCCCCGCTTTCATATCAACTAAAGCACTAGCCATGTATAAAAACGGTCTTCCCAGAATAAGAGGTACGCGAGAATCTTCTGGATAATCGACAACCACAAAGTCTGTTGGAAAGACGAGTTTCCCTACTTTGACGAATACATCCTCGGATATTCCCTTTGGAATTGCGATCGATCGGTCCGCTAGCTCAAGAGTCATCTTAGTAGGTGTAAGCTCGGGAAGTGACAACCTTTTCCACACGGAAAGAGGCATCAATGTAATGCTAGCACCAAGATCGGATATTGCTAAGCATTCTTCCATATTAGGGAAATCACATGGTATAAGAAACTTGCCCGGGTCTCCAAGCTTTTCGGGAAGCTTTTGTGTAAGAACCGCGGAACAATTAGCATCTAAAGATGTAGACACTTCTACCGATTTCCCTTTGTCGTTCATCATCTTTTTGATCGTTGAAGCAAACTTAGGCATTTAAAGCAATGCATCCGCGAAACTAACATTAAATAGAAGTTGCTTAAACATCTTAAGGAATATAGATATTTGAGCATTGGATCTTTCCGGAGCTTCTCTTGGTGAAGTCTAGAAGGGTAGGGTAGTGTGTGTTTATGTTGTCCCTAATATGTGATGATTCTATACTATTAATGAAGAAAGAAAGGTAGAAATGTGATGAATTTTAGAGAGAGAAACTAGAGAGAGAAAAGGGAGAGAAGTGAGTGAACTTGTGAAATATTAGATTAAGAAGAAAAGGAATCACCAACCCTCCTAACATGCTAGGAGGGTAGTATATATAGTCCACCCACATGCGGGCTTCTTTATGGACTATATGGTTTGGGTCGGGCTTTCCTTTTGGGCTTTAGTTACTTATTAATGAACTTTAGCCTAAAGTTAAGCCCGTATAACACGAATAATATACTACCTATTACAACGTTCTAAAATACGATACATAATAAACATATGACCGAGCATTCTTGTTTGGCTCAATATTTTGAGGCTAACAATCTCCCCCAATGAGAGGTCATAAACCTTGGTCATTTAGGAAATTTGTAGAGATTACTAATCTAGCCATAACTGAGTCTTGAACGTGTAATCGTAGCCTTGTTCCTTCATGCTGTGATCCTTGAGCCTTTGTCGTTGTCTTTCGAATTTGTCTTTAGGCTTGAGATCTTCAAATCATCCTTGACTTGTCTTTGCCATCTTGCGATCTTGTGTCTTCATCCACATGCTCACACTATTAATTGTTAAATATGTCTTTAGGCATGAGTATGTGGTTTCTGAATCATTGACTTTGCTGTGTACACCGTGACGCCACCTTCTCGAGACAAAACATAGACACGGACTGAATGGCTTTGACATTCGTCCTAAATCGGTAGCGTTTTACCTCCGGTCGGTGAAGACCGTTATACGATATTAAATATCGTACCTGTGATCAGGTAGATTCAATTAAGAATCTACTTGACAGGGTTTTGCGGCTGTACTAGCCGTTCTCTTTACTCGACCGTCTCAAAGCAAGACTGTGAACATAAAGAGTGAATCAATTGGATAGATATCCGCTTGATTAAGGTCGTCAATTCAAATTCCTGGAACAAGTGTGATTCTTAAAGAATCTTACCAATATTGCTTTCCAGTTGACACAAGTTTGATTCATAAGAATCTCACAAGTCACCTACCGTAGCGCTGTTTGATGTTGACGCTAGAAGGATTTCCATTCGTCACTGTGAATATTAATGAATATCACTCTGAATGTTCTGGCAAGACCATAAAGATATTGCGTAGAAACCTGAAACGAGTTTGAATCAATTCAGAATCAAACCACTGTTGCTTTTCAGTTTTGCACATGTTCAATTCATAAAGAATCTTGCATATGACCTACCGCAGTGCTGTTTGATGTTAACACTGGAAGGATTTCCACTCATCATTGTGAGTACTAAGTAGTATCACTCTGAGTGTTCTAGCAATATCACAAGGATATAGCGTAGGACTCTCTTGATCTTCATCCGTGTGTCCTAACGAGATTTGATTGATCTCTTGGCTCTAGACTCGATTTGTGCACTTTTAGTGGTCGGAGGCTGGAGCAGATGCCACCTATTCAATATCAACTATCTCGGAGTGAGAAAGTTAATAGAAGTCGTGTTGATCTCCATGACAATAAAACAAACTTCTTTTGAGAGAAGCCTAAGTAGCTAGGAAAGGGTTGTGCTTCACATCACTGGGTCCATGATGAGTTTGTCTTCATGATGAGTTGACCCGGTTTCTGCCTAAGTTGTATGGAGGGCTTCTTTCTTTACACCCTTTATCCTTACATTTCTTTTTCATTCTTCAACCCCTTCAATGCTTACCAAGACATCATTACTAGCACCTTGTTGTGATTGTTCCAGTGCTAGCATTAGTACTTCGTCGGCATTCAGCTACGTTCACATTCTACTCCATCTTTCCTAAGGACTTCTAATAATCTATTGGATTGTCCCTGGGAAGATCCCTCCGGTTCTGGTTGGATCATAGGACTTAAACCTAACCACCCTTTTGACACCAATAACGTCGTGAATTAAAGATGTTGTGGGTATTTGATCGTAACCATGAAAACCACTTTAAATTCTAACAAAGTGTTTGAAAAACATTTAACACCTTGCTAGTTTTGTCGTTTTAGAAATGCCCCCCTTTCACATGTGCATCGATAATCGAAAGTGTTTCGCACATGTAGGTAAGAGTTAAAGTTCTTTAGTCTTATATTAGATCACATTTTAATCACATTTTCTCCCCCTATCTCTAATATATAAAATCTTTTGATATTAGAGATACCAAAGTTGATTAAAATATATTTTGAAAAAATAGTCTTGAAATCTCCGGGAGAAAGATGTGTTAATCTTTTGCATGAAGTTAAAATGCTCCCCCTCAAAAATTGATCCAATTGAATTGTCATTGTGAGGATATGATCCACATTTCGCTTTTTGAGGATGGGAGTTGTTGAACACATAATTTTTGAAAGATTTTGAATAATCATTGAGAAATTCTTGAAAAAATTGTGTTCAACGCTTTTTGAAAAATCCTATTTCTTTTTGTCGAAGAGGTTTTTCTAAAGCATAAACTTGAGTTCATAGACTTTGAATGTCTTGACGAATCCACTCAAGTGTAAGAAGATTTCTCTTCTTTTGCTGAGGGTAAGAGCACGAAATCGTACACTCCCCCGTGAATATAGAACCGGGTTGCAATCTGAAAGTGATTACAAGCCATTGTGTTGAGCTCAAAACGTTGAATGTTTTGTGACAAGCTCAACCCGTGATAGATTGCTCTACCCGTTGTTTGGAAATATTTGTCCAAAATAGATAATTTCCTTTATTAAAAGAAGAAATGACATGTTTTGAAAAATATTTACAACTTTCATTCGAGCTTTATGTACACACCCGTGTCGTTATTGAGCGACATTTCTAGGCACGTCCATATTATCGATACTGAAAGACATGTCGAGAAGAATATTTTTGGATTTTGAAAGATTTTTAATTTTGTGTTTTGCTTTTATGTGTTTTATATTTTTGTATTTTTCTTTTTCAAAGATATTTACAAGTTGATGTTTGATAGATAAATCAAGCAAGTACCTTTGCCAGAATCTCCAGGTCTGCTGGAGTCAAACATCTCATACCAATTTGCCTAACGAGGTACTCAAACCTATCTTTCGACAGAGCTTTCGTAAACAAGTCGGCTAATTGGTAATCCGTTCCAACAAAGTATAATTCAACGATACCTCTTTCAACTTGTTCCTTTATGAAGTGGTATCTGACATCAATGTGCTTCATGCGGGAATGCTGTACCGGATTGCAGGAGATGGCTATGGCAGACTTTGAGTCACAGTACATAGGTACTTTATCAAAGTGGAAGCCATAATCCGTGAGTTGTGTTCTCATCCAGATAACTTGAGCACAACACGCAGATAGAGACACATACTCCGCTTCGGCTGATGAGAGTGACGTGCAATCCTGCTTCTTGGAAGACCATCCCACAAGCTTATCTTGACCTAGAAATTGTGCACCACCAGAAGTACGTTTTCGTGTATCAAGACACCCTGCATGATCAGAATCTGAATAGGCCGTTAGAAAGAAACCAGTTTCCCTCGGATACCAGAGTCCCAAATGAATGGTATTCTTAAGGTACCGAAAGATCCGTATAATCTCCTTGAGGTGCTTTTCAGTGGGTCGTGATTGATAACGTGCACAATAACACGTAGCATGATGAATATCAGGTCTGCTTGCTGTCAAGTACATGAGGGAACCAAACATGGAACGATATCTCGTTTCCTCCAAGTCAGCATCTAGCGATGTGGTTGATAATGGTGTCCCAACGGGGTCACATGAAGTCATACCATGCTTTTTGAGTATCTCTTGACAATACTTAGCTTGGTTTATAAAGATACCACTTGGGGATTGGTGAACTTGAATTCCTAGAAAGAATTTTAGTTCGCCCATCATTGACATTTCAAATTTGTTGTGCATTACTTTTTCAAACCATTTTGAAAGTTTTGGGTTTGTAGACCCGAAAATAATGTCATCAACATAAATCTGCACAAGCAAAATGTCATCCCCATATTTATAAGTGAACAAAGTTAGATCAATGGAACCTTTTGAGAAACCTTTGGATACCAGAAATTTCGAGAGCTCGTCGTACCACGCCCTTGGAGCTTGCTTGAGTCCATATAGTGCCTTGTGGAGACGATACACCTTGTCAGGATAATGAGGATTGACAAATCCTTCCGGCTGCGTGACATAGACTTCTTCCTTCAAAGGACCGTTAAGAAACGCCGTCTTTACGTCCATTTGATAGACAGTGAATCCCTTATGTGCAGCATAAGCAAGGAAAATCCTGACCGCTTCCATGCGAGCAACTGGTGCAAATGATTCATCAAAATCAATTCCCTCTTTCTGGCCATACCCCTTAGCCACTAGCCTAGCTTTGTTCTTGATGATCATGTTTTCTTCATCCATCTTGTTTTTCCAGATCCAACGAAGATTTAAAGGAGTCACATCGTATGGTCTGTCAACAAGTTCCCAAACTTTAAGTCTTTCAAATTGTTGAAGTTCATCCGTCATCGATTCAATCCAAGCATGATCAGCCATGGCTTCTTTGATGTTTTTGGGTTCAGCTGTACTCACGGCGAGTGCGAACATACAAACATCGCCATCGGTTGCTAGTTGTCGTCTTGTACGAACAGGCTGTGAAGGGTTTCCAATTACGTGAACCAAAGGATGATCTCGGGTCCAATGATGTGTTGAAGGATGTCGTTGATAGAACGTATGCATATTTGACGAATCAACATGGCGAGTAGAAGACTCTCCAGTTTCGTGTACCGGTGTACCAAATGGGTTGTGAAAATCGTCATCGTCAGAAAATGCACCATCTGCTTGATTTGTGTTCTCTGGAGCAATGACAGTAGTTGTGGATGTTGTAGGATCGATTGTTGAAGTGATATTCTGAGGAGGTAAATCTGTAACAACCCGTGTTGAAGTAGATGAAGTTGTATCCTTTTGTTGATGACGATCGGTATCATCATTCGTATCATGAGTGACAGCGGAAGACTTCGATGCAACTTGTTTCTCCCCCGTGAAATATTCATCATACATTGGTCCATATAACATTTCCAACTCTTCAAGTGTCGTGTCCACTGTCATATCTGCTCTAGGAACATGTTCAGGAACCAGCATTGAACTTGACGGTTCATTGCTGTGGTCTTGAGTTCCGAGTTCCGTGCGGTTGTGAACGGAAGTCGTTTGTCTTTGTGGATCGGGACTTAAACTGTCTTGTTCAAGTGCCATTTCTTGTAATTCATCAAATCTGATATGAATAGTCTCGACTATCAACTTTGTTCTCTTGTTGTATACTCTTTATCCCTTAGACTGAGTTGCATATCCCACTAAAATGCATGCATCACCTTTCTCTTTCATCTTGTCCAGATTTTCACCATCTCGTATAATGTAACACGTACATCCAAAAACATGAAGGTGTTTGAGTGAAGGTTTGCGATCATTAATTATGTGATATGGTGTCTTTTCGTGTCTTGGGATAATTAAAGAGCGGTTTTGTGTGTAGCATGCGGTTGACACGGCTTCGGCCCAAAAGTATAGTGGAAGTTTTGAAGCGGATAATAATGTTCGAGCAGCCTCAACAAAAGTACGGTTTCGTCTTTCAACAACGCCGTTTTGTTCAGGTGTTCGAGCAATAGATGTTTCATGTGAAATTCCTTCAGCTTCAAAATAGTTTCTCAGTGTTGAATTCAAAAATTCAGTACCTCTGTCAGTACGAACCACTTCAACTTGAGCTTGAAGACCACGTTGTATCACTTTAAGGAAGCTGATGAGAACATCGGGTGTTTCATCCTTGGACCTCAAAAAGTGAGTCCATGTGTACCTTGAGTAGTCATCGACAATTACCATAACGTATTTCTTCCCATTGATACTTTGAACACGCATGGGACCACACAAATCTATATGAAGAAGATCTAACCGTCCTTTAGAGCTCGGTGTAGTCTTTGTCTTGAAACTACTCCATTTAGCTTTACAAAGCTCACAAGAAGAACAAAGATGATCTTTGATGAATTTCAAGTTAGGAAGGCCTCGCACAATATCTTTCTTGGAAAGCAAGTTGATGGTGTCAAAGTTAAGATGAGATAAACGTTGATGCCATAACCAAGCTTGAGTCGTTGAAGCTTTAGCCATGAAACAGATTGGAGTTGAAGATGTGGAGTCTTGTAGTGAAATAGTGTAAAGATCAGTACCCCGTGTTCCGGTAAGTAAGTCATTCCCATCATAATCACGAACAAAACATGTCTTCTTTCTAAAAGCAACCTCAAAATCCGCATCACAGAATTGACCAACCGAGAAAAGATTGTGATTGAGCCCTTCGACGTAGTAAACCCTTTTGATAGTGATATTCCCCTGAACCAAGTCTCCATATCCTAGGATCGGTGCAAATTGATCATTTCCGAATCGGACCGTACCCAGGAACTTCTCCACGAAGTTAATTAGAAGCTTGAGATTCCCCGTCATGTGCTTCGTGCATCCGGAGTCCAGTATGAAGAGAATTATTTCGATCACCTGCAGAAGAATTAGAACACGATGGAGCATTTGCTAAATTGGATTCCATGTTAGTTGTGATTTCTGATTCATTAGTTTCCCTAGTTTCATCACTTAGAGGCACACTAACGCTCGTAGTCACATTTTCTGTCCTAACCTTAGGCATCCATTTATATCCTGGAGGACATTGATTAGCAAACCACCATTTCCAAGACTTGCTAGCAGACTCATATAATTCCCTAATTCTGCTTCTAGGGTTCTTAGTGGTGGAGTCTGATGCAATACTTTTCTTAGGGGGGTTGCACCAGAATGGTTCACTTTGCATTTGGGTTTTCTAGCACTAATAGGCATCACAGTTTGCTTCTTAGTTCTAGTTTCTACGCCTTTGACATTATTCGAAACACACATAGCATGATTAGCATTAGCACACTTTCCACATGTCACACAAACAAACCTAACTTTCATAGCATTCAAAGTCGAATCATTCAAATCGTCATTACACGCGATTACAGACGTTTTATTCTTAGAAACATTGAAAATGCTAGGGTGGTCTTCTACTTCCTTCATCTTCCCTTGACTTTTGTTTTGCCAGACCTTTTCATTCATGCGAGTGCTCTTAAGCTGGGGCCGGCTAACACTAGCAGTGGGGACTACTCCTGTAGTAAAAGACACACGTCTATTAGTGTTTCTAGAAGTCTGAGGTGGTTGACTTTCTTTGTTTTGTGTGGGTTTAGTGGCCAATCTATACATCCCTGGTTTAACCACATTTGTGTTCTTAATGCTTTGTGATCGAATATGTGTTTTCAGAGTGTTTTGTGGTAACCTATCCTTCCCATCCGTCTTGGGGGCAAACGCAGGTTTTGCAAATGCAGAATTAGAGAAAACAGATGGTTTTCCCAAGACAGAGGGTCTAGTCACTTTTTGAGCATTGGGTTGTCTTACAACAGGTTTCTTAACACTAGGTTCCACAATCTTCCCACCCATCTTAGCAATGAGTTTCTGCAACTCTGCTATCGCTCTGTCCCTGTCTTGTAACTGAGCTTTCAACCCTTTAATTTCCAAATTCTGTTCGTTCATTTCTCGAAACGTTTGGGAAAGTTTTTCTTGCAATTTATTATCATGTGGAAAACTACCAACGTCTTTTTGCAAAGCAAGTTCAAGAGAATGACAATGTTTTTGAAGGAAATCAGTTTTGTGTTGAAGTAACTCAAAAGCCTTTTTATCAACATTTTCTTTATGTTTCGAAAGCTCAAGTTCAAGACGCTCACACTCTTTGATTTTATCAAGATATTTGCATGCAACATCAGAATATTCATCGATATCAGCACATGATTGAAGAGTAACACACAAAATATCTTTGGAGAGACATTCTTCTAAGAGTAGATCGTATTCGTTTGAAAATTCTAATTTGTCATTTTGAAGGTCATCAATTTCTTTTTTAAGCGACTCAACATATTTCAAATCATCAAACATTTCAGACTGAATTAAATTTTCAAACTCAAGAACATGTTCTTTTATTATCTTCGTATTTGGTATTAAAAGTTCTTTCACAAGCACAGTTATGTCGTGAGGAATCTCGGTTTTCCACTTATCCTTTTGACGTTTCTCCCAATCGCTTGCAACAATTGATTGAACATTATTAACGTGGTGTTTAAGAAAACCAAGTATTTTTCTACTTTTGCTTTTAGAAGCATCTAGAGGCAAATAGTTAATATATTTAAAAACATTAGTTTTCCTCTTAGTGGCAAAAGCTTTTTTCCATTGAATTCTTTTTTGTTTGCATTCTAAAAATAATTCCTCACGAGACTTCTGTTTTTGTGGAGTGAAAAGACCATAAAGACTGTTTTCATAAGCATAGTTATATGGTTTCACAAAATCTTTATTGACCGGTGATCTACTCTCGTCATCCCAAAGGGACGTCTCTTCACTATCGATGTTAGCTACTGGGCATTCATTATTAGTCCATTCGGACTCATCAAGATATAAGTGAGGGTTCGCAGCTTGAGCTTGTTCGAGGTACTTGGGGGTGGCAAAGGTAGGTTGACCCTTGAAAAACGACCGAGGTGCTATCATTCTTACGGTTTGAATAGAGTCATGTGTATTATAAACAACTTTTTTCAAAAAATCGACTTGTTCTTCGAGATCCTTTACTTTTTCAGTATCTTTGCTTTGTCTATTTTTGAAATCTTGTTTTAATGCTTCAACCTCTTGTTTCTTCTCGTCAAGAATTTTAGCAGAATCGGTGGTGTTCATAGAAAGCCTCTGTTCAAGTTCATTAACTTTTGTTGTGGCAAGGTACGTTTTTTGACGTTCATCACTTAATAAAACATTAAATTGACGTTTTTCTTTAGTTAACAAAGCAAGAGCTTCATTGTATTTATTTTCAAAATCGTCCTTTTTAACGTTGATGACACGACTTTTGTACCCCTCAAGCTCGTTGGTCTTTTGAAGAAGCTCAGCCCTATAACTATCAATAGTCTCACTAGATTTTATAAGAGCGGCTTTGCATTCTTCAAAGTTTTGAGTGAGCGTTGCGTTTGCCTTCTTTAATTGCTTTTGATTCTTTCTATTTTCATTGACATCTTTTTGTAAACTAGCAATTAAATTAGCAAGCGCGACACGCTCCTCGTCATCATACTCATTTGCATGTTGATCATCCTCAAACTCATTATTGCACATGTCTTATGAATCGGGTGTGGTATTGCTATCAACCGTTTCCATCATACACGTGTCAGTAATGGTTGTTGGAAGTTCACTATGCTCATGTGTATCACCAAACACATTATATTCATCAGCATGTTGTACCTTATCAATTGGCTCAGTATCAAAGATAGGACCATTGTCATCTTCAGTGACGTTAAGGACCTCATGAATCTTTGCCATGTATGAATAATGTGCCTCGAGTTCTTGGTCGGAGATTTCATCATCTGTGTCGTCAAGCATTTCTCCTTCCTCTGCTGATAACTTGATTCCAGCTTCCATTTTCTTGCACAGCAACATCTTTTCCTTATGATAACCATAATCTTTAACCCTCTTTGGCTGCCTGCATTCCCTAGCCAAATGCCCAAAACCTCTGCAGTTATAACACTAAATCCCACTTTGTTGCACAACTTGAGTACCAACAGTTTCCCTATTTCCAACAACAGTAGCCACCCTCTGATTATCATACTTAGGTTGTCGATCATACTTTGGAGGACTCTCAGCACGTCTTCGTGTGTCATACCTTGGAGGACTCTGTGCATGGGTGTTCCTCGAGTTTGAAGATGTTCGAAGGTTGTTGTTGGTGGGTTTGTAGATTTTCTTATATTGCTTCATAACGAAAGCCATTTGTTGCTTGAATTCCCTATCCTTTTGAGCTATTTCTTCATCACTGTCTTCTTCGGATGATTGCTCAGGTGTGGGTGATGGTGCTCTTGCAACTTCTTTGCCACGGGATCGTGTTGGAACATGTGACTTGGAGACAATGGATGATCGTGGTGATGATGATTGAGTAGAGTAGGTCTTTGAAGCACGGGAGTGATATTCTGGGTAATGTTGAGTGGTAGACACCAAAGCAAGTGGATTGGAAATCTTTGCAACTCGTTCAGCTCGAAGTTCATTTGCCTCATTTTGAAATTGTTTCAAGATGTCAAAGAGCTTATGATATGAAACTTCGTCTAACTTTTGTTGTTGTTTCACCAAGGTGACAAACCGTGTCCACTCTGGTTGAAGTTGCTAGAGAAATTGGACATTGACTTGCATGGTGGAAACTTGCAAGTTGTTTCGGGTCATATCATTCATCATCTTGTAGAATTGGGAGTAATAAGAATCAATTGATTCCCCATCCTTTGATGTAAACTTGCCAAAGTTCCAAAACATCTTAGTTTTCACATCTTGTTTGTTAAGTGATTCACCTTGTTGCAATCTTTCATTGGCCGTCCACATTTCTTGAGCAGTAGGACATGCGTCAACCGTAGAGTAAATTTCATCTCCAATGCCACTGAGAATTAAGTAGATTGCTTCCTTCTCTGCATCAAACCACGCACGGTTCTCTGGGGTGAGGTCGGTCCTCTTTTCATCACGTTCATATGCGGGTTGTGCATCACTTGTGTCTGTGGCTGGTACTGCAGGAACTTGAATCCTTGAGAGTTTATAGGGTCCTTCCAAGATACATTGCCTTAAGGCATCACCGTTAGGTTTTGTGTCAAGGTAACGTATAAAACGGGATTGCCATTGATCATATCGACCCGACACTAGCATTGGTGGTCTTTCCTTGTTACCTGCAACCATTATGTTGTTGTTCGTCACACGGTATTCGGCAGTAGAATCCATCTCAATAATCTCAATATTCTCTGAATGATGAATCGAATGTGGATCTTAAGTAGTTGTGTTGTGATTGATTGGTTGTTGAAATTCCGAAAATTGCGATTTTTTTTTCTCCCGACAATAAATTCCTTAGTCCGACAAAACGGTAGACCTAAAAAATTTGTAATCACCAATTTTTTTTTTTTAATCTTCGTGTAACCTACGTTCCGAGACTAGTCTAGATAGTGGCTAAATCTAAAAAATACTCGAACAAATAATTAGATGTCCATCGCACTCTGATCGTAGTCTGATCGCACTCTCATCGTACTACTAGATCGCAGTCGGATCGTACTGAACAATCGTGCCATGATCGCACCCTGATCGTAGTGAACCTGATCGCACCCTGATCGTAGTGAACCTGATCGTACTCTGATCGTAGTGAACCTGATCGTACTCTGATCGTAGTGAACCTGATCGTACCCTGATCGTAGTGAACCTGATGGATCGTACTAAGCAATGGATTCTGGATCGTACTTATGGATCGTACTACGTGATCGTACTGGTGGATCGTATTGTGGATCTAAGTTATGATCGCAGTTAGATCGTAACAATGGATCGTGACTATGGATCGCAAGTAGAAACCCCCAGGGTTTATGAAACCACAAAATCAGATCGTACCCCCAAAATTAAGCCAAGACTTAAGAGCAATAAGAAAGAATGGATTTTTACCTTGGATTTCGTGATTCAATCCAAACCAAAGTAACCAAAATCTTACCACACGTACGAAAGATGTAGAGATTAAAGGAGGAAGATTAGAGCACGAAAAGCATAAAAAAACTTGAATCCGAGTAGATTTTATGGAAAAATCACACGAATTAAGTAGTAAATCAACAACGAATCACAAAAACTACCCCATGGCGATTGATACCAATTGTTGTCCCTAATATGTGATGATTCTATACTATTAATGAAGAAAGAAAGGTAGAAATGTGATAAATTTTAGAGAGAGAAACTAGAGAGAGAAAAGAGATAGAAGTGTGTGAACTTGTGAAATATTAGATTAAGAAGAAAATGAATCACCAACCCTCCTAACATGCTAGGAGGGTAGTATATATAGTCCACCCACATGCGGGCTTCTTTATGGACTATATGGTTTGGGCCGGGCTTTCCTTTTGGGCTTTAGTTACTTATTAATGAACTTTAGCCTAAAGTTAAGCCCGTATAACACGACTAATATACTACCTATTACAACGTTCTAAAATACGATACATAATAAACATATGACCGAGCATTCTTGTTTGGCTCAATATTTTGAGGCTAACAGTTTAGTCTTTGGAATCTCGGGTTCCGGATTAGGCAATTGGTCTACCTTTGGTGATTAGGAATTTCCTTTTCCTTAACCACCTCGGGTTCTTGCTCCACTTCCCTCACCGGAGAGGTACTAACTTGTGGAAGCAAAGGTCCGTCTAAATCCTTCCCACTACGTGTGGTGATAGCTTTCATCTCACCCTTCGGGTTTGGAATGGTGTTGCTAGGTAAGCCACCTGAAGAAGAGGAAGGTTTGTTCATTATTGCTTCAAACATCGAAAAAATTTTGTTCTCAAATTTAGCTTGATTCCCCTCAATACGGTTTTGGTTTGCTCTAATCTTGTTTGATTAAGCTCAATCTTGTTATTTTGCCCCTGGATCGTATTTTGAAAATCGAGTTTCAAAGTATTCATTTGTCCTTGAAGATTGTTTTGAAAAGCCTTCAAATTTGCCTCATTCGTTTTGATATAGCTTGACAAATCATTTTGATTGTTGTTTTGAAAACCTTGATTGTTTTGATTACCATGAAAGTCATTCCCTTGATTAAAGTTCCTTTGGTTACCACGGTTAAAATTATTCCCATTATTACCATTGTTATATCTATTTTGAACCGGTGGAGCAACATAGTTTTGACGAGGAGCTTGACCGTTAGGGCCATAAGTTCCCATCGTCGCAAAAGCACTAGCTTGATCAAACCCCCTGGTTGAACAAGCATAATTAGGATGTGCTCCACCACATAATACACAAAAATTCTCAACCGTATTAACCGAAACGGGAGTCTTCCTAATCTCACTCAACAAAGTCGTGAATCCACTATCGATATTAGAGTCCAATCTAGCTATCTCGGAATTAGATGAATTCACATGAGAAACATCCGTTGTGCTTCGTGAATATTGAACTCTAGATTTATTCTCAATGATACCCCATGCATCTCTTAGAGTTTTTCTTAAAAGATTACCACCCGCGGCGGCATTTAAAGAATCTTGTTCAACCAAAGTCCATTATAAAAAGTATTTATTTGGTGTAACTTCGTGAAACAGTGGTGTGGACATTCTCTCAACAAATCCTTAAACCTTCCCCAAGCGTCACCAAACGATTCATGCACTTTTTGTTCAAATATAGTTATTTCATTCTTAAAGTGAGTTGTTTTTTATGGTGGAAAGAAGTAATTCATGAACTTAGACACTAGATCGTCCCATGTCAAAATCGAACCCGGTGGTTCCTTTTCATACCAACGGTTAGCGTTTCCCTCGAGCGAGTACGAAAAAAGCATGAGCTTAATCGCGTCATTCGACACTCTAAACTTGAGAGTCGAGGTAATACGAAGAAAATTCCGTATGTGAGAATTCGGGTTATCCGTCTCATTGCCTCGAAATTGGTCGGCACGAATGAGTGATAAAAGACCCGTCTTAATCTCATAATGATCCGCCAAAATAGCCGCACAATGATTGCTTCCCCGTACCCTTCGGTGGGTGCACGAAGCAATTCCTCCATTATTCGATTACCGGCCATATTTACAACAATAGTTGGAAGCTCGGGTTCCACTACTCGTTGTTGACGATTTCGATTCCTTCGAGGAATGTTTTCAAGTCTATCATGATTAATCAAAAGTCGATTAGAACGTAATTGCATAAACCAAAATGACGAGAATTTAGAGGGTTGAAGAAAAGAAAATAGATTAGAAGAAGATTATTTTTGTTATATTTCAAAAATCAATCAAAGATTGATAAAAAACAAGGAGTGAGAGTATTTACTATGGAAGTAAACAACCCTTGTTCGACTTTGAAACGTGGGTGAAAACCTAAACTTCTCGAGGTTTAATATGTAAACAACGACAAAAATATGGTTTGTTACTACTTGAGGTGGCAAACCAATAATCAGTCTTCCCTCTCAATATACGCACAAGGAAGCGGGGAAACGAGGTGGCACAAAGCACTTAAAAACCTTTTTCCTTAGACGTCATTTTATAGCTCGTCTCCTTATACCACCTTAGAGTTTGTATAAATCGAGTTCAAAATTTTTATTAGTATTTATCTATTTTGCCTTATTTTTTGTGTTTTGGATTCGAATACAATAGTTGTGTGATGAAATCCCAACTAAGGTTTGTGTTTTCACGCTTTTGGAGATAGGTAAATTTATTGTTCTACGTAATACAATATATTAGCAACAAAAAAAAAACAAACGATAATTATATTATATATAGAAAATAACAAAACTTTCCAATGATGGAAAGGGTCTTCAAATCAATGACCGACAAACCGCCACGAAAGAATCGTACACAATTTCCCCGACAGCGGCGCCAAAATTTTTGATGTGTGGGAAACGTGTCGGTGTATTTTAATATAATACGTTATAGAGCAAGTAGTAGAAAATTACCTTTAGGAAAAAGTAACAATCTAAAATTCGCTAAAGACGGATTAATTAAACATGAGATTGATCCCGGTTCGTTGTACACGAAGAAATTGTGAATTTGAGACGTTCGTTTTGGTTAGGACAATTGATTTGAAAGGGTTCGGTTTTTATCAAAAAAATCCTACGTTTTAACTAAAAGTGCATGAACCGTTAAAATTAATCTACAAGTCGAAATTATTTCTACATTATATATTTTTTTTATTTTTTTTATTAATTTATATAAACAATATTTAAAAGAAAGTAATTATATATATTTTTTTTACTTTTAAACTAAAAAATGGAAGAAAAACATTTTGTTACTTTTATGAAAGTAAAAGAACAGCTTATATTAATATCTAAATGCAATACTTAAACAAAAAAGTGAAGCTAGCTCAGTTGGTTGAGGTGTTGGACCTATGACGTGCAGGTCACGAGTTCGAGACCTGCTGTGGAGATTATTATTTTTTTACATTCCATTTTTGGAAAAGTAAATCAAACTCTAACTGTAGCAAATACAGCAACATCTAATGAGGCACGTTCAGCAATGATGAACAAATAAATCCTTATAAACACTACAGTAATCATAGAAAGCAAAGGCAAACATCAATCACTCAAATTCCACAAATACACTGCTCAACTACACTACAGATACTTATATAACTGCAGTAGTTTCACTCTAAATAAACAACACCCAACAATGCAAAATTCACAAAAGTAATCAGTCACAAACGTGTACTCAGCACACATTAAACAATAATCATATAGCAGCAGTTTAACAAATAAAACGCATCACAATTAGCAAATTAAATAAAATAACACAAAGCATCAGCAAAATTATAATGACAATATGCTAAACAGCCTACTGTATCAAATCAGGAACGAATAAAGGTAGTCAACCAAACAGTAAGGCAACAACGCTAAACAGAGCAAATCAAGTAACCGAACTCTTTAACAGAATCAAAACTATGGCAGCAATGACTAACAATTGCAGCATAAGCAGTCGGTCAATATTCAACGAGTATGCACAGTTAATCAAGGAAATGCAACAACAAGAGTTCACGTTTAAGACGGAAGTAAAAAATACATCGACACGCAGCTTACAATAACTCTAAGTCTAAGGTAAGCAGATTAGCGATGGTGTATCTAGAGAGAAACATCATAGAAGAAAGTACTCGCAAAAGTAGCTATAAGCAGTTACAAAACATGGCACATTACAGAAACAAAAATCAAAAGTTATAAATCACACTTCCTAAAATTATGCTACGGCGACAAGTTTAACAAGCATAAGTAATTACAGAAACATCTAGATAGGTAATTATTTTCAACAACAACTACTTTATTGATAACTCTATGTTATGACAGCTTCTTAGAAACTAACAACAACTAATGCTCAAACTCGAAACACAACTAATTACGCACTACACATGACTGCCAAAGCATCTATCAGCAAGCATCAAAGAACTCATAGCAGACATCACAAATCTCTATCATTATCACGATTACGACAAATTCAAACTCCAATCTCAGAACCACGTCAACAGTTAATACCAAATCAAAAATATCTAAAGCAGCAATCTTAAACTAACAAAAACAGTTCCGTAAGAATAATCTAATGCAACAGATTCATACATTCATAAGAGCTAAGCAAATTCTGAACAACATAAATAGGGCGTGTGGAAGGACGAAAACGTACCTTAGCCGCAAAGTGCATTCCAAGACTTCAAGAAGCCAATGCAAAGACCAATCACGACTAAAGTGACTACTAAGTCTTCGAGGACTAGTATCACTCTCATCCATCTTGGTATCATCATTCAATGATGTTGGAAATTAAAGAAGATGAGTCTTCTACAAGTGTAAGTAACTCAATCCACAATCACTTAAGTGATTAATCTTCATGTTTACCTAACATAGCAAGATACAAACTAGTAGATACATTTCAAGGATAAATCTAAAATGTATAAATACTACTAATCTAGATGAGATGCTATATTACCAATTAAAAGGCCTATTTTCAATGAAAAATAGTTTTGACCAAAGAGAAACTTTAGTACAACGAAACCTTCTAATTTGAGGAGACAATAGATCGATCCAAGTTTTAAAGTACATTATACTTCAAAGATCTTGAGTGACTGATGTGTGGAAAACATGTCGGTGTATTTTAATATAATACGTTATAGAGCAAGTAGTAGAAAATTACTTTTAGGAAAAAGTAATAATCTAAAACTCGTTAAAGACAGATTAATTAAACACGAGAGTGATCCCGGTTCGTTGTACACGAAGAAATTGTGAATTTGAGACGTTCGTTTTGGTTAGGACAATTGATTTAAAAGGGTTCGGTTTGTATCAAAAAATCCTACGTTTTAATTAAAAGTGCATGAACCGTTAAAATTAATCTACAAGTCAAAATTATTTTTGTATTACATTTTTTTGTTTTTATTTATTAATTTATACAAACAATATTTAAAAGAAAGTAATTATATATATTTTTTTTACTTTTAAACTAAAAAATGGAAGAAAAACGTTTTGTTACTTTTATGAAAGTAAAAGAACAGCTTATATTAATATCTAAATGCAATACTTAAACAAAAAAGTGAACCTAGCTCAGTTGGTTGAGGTGTTGGACCTATGACGTGTAGGTCACCATTTCGAGACCTGCTGTGGACATTTTTTTTATATTCGATTTTTGGAAAAGTAAATCAAACTTTAACTGTAGCAAATACAGCAACATCTAATGAGGCACATTCAGAAATGATAAACAAATAAATCCCTATAAACACTATAGTAATCAGAGAAATCAAAGGCAAACATCAATCACTCAAATTCCACAAATACACTGCTCAACTACACTACATATACTTATATAACTGCAGCAGTTTCACTCTAAATAAACAACACCCAGTAATGGAAAATTCACAAAAGTAATCAGCAACAAACGAGTACTCAGCACACATTAAACAACAATCATATAGCGGCAGTTCAACAAATAAAACGCATCAGAATTAGCAAATTAAATAAAAATAACACAAAGCATCAACAAAATTGTAATGACAATATGCTAAGCAGCCTACTGAATCAAATCAGGAACGAATAAAGGCAGTCAACCAAACAGTAAGGCAACAACACTAAACAGAGCAAACCAAGTAACCGAACTCTTTAATAGAATCAAAACTATGGCAGCAATGACTAACAACTGCAGCATCAGCAGTCGGTCAATAATCAACGAGTATGCACAGTTAATCAAGGAAATGCAACAACAAGAGTTCACGTTTAAGACGGAAGTAAAAATTACATCAACACGCAGCTTACAATAACTCTAAGTCTAAGGTAAGCAGATTAGCGATGGTGTGTCTAGAGAGAAACACCACAGAAGAAAATACTCGCAAAAGTAGCTATAAGTAGTGACAAAACTTGGCACATTACAAAAACAAATATTGATGTGTCGTGGATAGTATATGTTAATTAGATACGTTATAGGGTAAATTAGAAAATTACCTTTAGGAAAAAGTAATAGACTAAAATTACCAAAGACGGATTTAATCAAACACGATGATGAACCAAGTTCGTTGTACCCGAAGATCGAGTGAATTTGAGACGTTTTGTTTCGATTTGGACAATTGATTTAAATGGTTAATCGGTTTTTAAAATAAAATTAATTCTACAAGTTAAACCTAAGTGCATGAATCGTTTCCCATTATTTTTATCTAGAAAAAACAATTATTTAAAATTAACACTACTTAAAAATATAAACTATTTAAAAATTCTATTTAATAAAAAAACTTATTTAATGAAAATACTTTTACACTATTTTAAAAAAATCTATTAATGAAACCATTTTATTTAAAATCTAAATTAATTAAAATCTAATTATTATTTAAAAACTAATTTTTACTAACTAATTAAATTTCTAAAAATTAATAAAATAACTTAATTTTTGTTTTATATTTTGTTTTTATTTATTTATTATTTAAGCTTTATAAAGTAAAATTTGTAAAACTTATTAAAACTATGTATTTATATTTAACTAAAAGCTTGCAGTCATGATTACTAAATGTATATTAAATATTTAAAGAAGGATTTAACAAAAACAAGAGTCTAGCCCAGTTGGTAAGGCGTTGGACCGTGAACCGAGAGGTCGAAGGATCGAACCCCTAGAATGACATATTTTTTGATTATTATTGATTTGGAACCCAGATTTATGTTTCACAGCAGATTAAACCAATTGTTTAATTCTACTGAAAATATCAGAACAATATGTTAATAACAACCAATAACCGCAACAGCAAACACCGAAAGTTAAATTAAGCAGCTTGTTCACTCAGTTAAATCAAACATTCAGAAACTTAATACAACCAGCACTCACGATAAGCATATCAACAAAACAGAATAAGGCAACAGATTAAGTACAAGGTGAACCAGCAAACATCTAAAATTCAAATATTAATTAATCTAAACCCTCTACACATCTAAACAAATCTCCTAAAGCAGCATGATGAATTCTATCATATTAGCAGCAACATACAACGATAAATCAATAGCTTAAACAGCAGTGATCATATGAGTGCAGCAACATCAAGAAAAATAGATAACCACAACAAAAAAAAATAAACTAACATCAGGCGAACAACTAGCAGTTAAACACAACCAGCAGACAATTAGAAAGAGCTGACTAAGCAGACGCTTAAGCAAAAAACAGCAAAGCTACAGCAATAGATATAATGAATACAACTTCATATCACTTATACAACCATCAACTCACATCAGTCATCCTAATTAGAGCAGCTATAACCAAATACGACATATAACATATATAAGAGAATAAGCAGTGTTCAGCAGGATCAATATCAACCATAAAATAACTCCCAAACGATATTATATTAGCAGATTCATGAATATCAGTTAGGAAATCAGTAAAATAAAATTAAAATAAACATGTAAAATAAAATAGAAGTGCACCTTTTGGAGCAACCTTTGGGCAGAAGAATGTGCTGAACTTTCTTAAAAACGAAACGACTCCACCATTAAACCTTACACCGTTACCACCATTAAATCATGAACATAACCAACACTTGAATCAGATAATAACCAGCAGACTTTTCCTCTATATTTAAAGATGAACAGTAGGTTCACTCTTTTCTCCCAAGTTTTACTTATACTATTTAACTAAAGCTATTAATTAGCTTCAATCAAACATCATTAACATTATCATGACTTAAATAGATTCAGGAAAGAAAGTGTAATAAAGATTTTAACAGTAAGTAAAGAGAGAAATAATTCGAACCAAAATAAACTTTTTATTAATAACTTGAAACTGATACAATACTATTAAAAAGAAAAATACAATTTATCCTACACCTATTTTAGCATTATAACATTAAAGATAAAAAATGGGATGATTTCCAATGAAAATAACAAGGGTATTTATAGGAAAACCCGAGGCTTAGAGTGATGAGTTTGTTGAGCAGATTATTGATTCTTGGCCCTTGATTTCTTCACTCTCTTTCTTCTCCTTGATCCTACGGTTGAGATGAGGCATATTTCACACGGATTGCCAACCTGGAAGGCTATTGTGCTAGTTGTGCTACTTCCAAGATGAGGTGGCAGGTTTTTATTGGTGGAATGGTTATTGGTGAGGTGTTTCCACCAATCACAATCAAGCTGTGACAGATGAGAATGCCACGTCACTGTGAGATGCCCACCAGTAACCTCCAATAAAAGGGGGAATTAATTTTCCCCTGCGTGTGCTTCACGCGCTGTGAATAACAAAAGCCCCAATATTTATTTTTAGGATTGAGGGTTAGATAAATAGTACCTTGGTTTTTTTACAGGTTTTGGGAAAAATAAGGTGAAGGAAATGAGTGGTAACTAGTTAATTGGGAAAAAGATGATTTTTATCTAGGGAGTATCGAAGAGATAAAAAATATGTGTGTGGTGAGTTTTGTGGTGAGAGTTAAATAAAGGTTAAATGGTGTGATTTAGTTTAACCGAATAATGAAAGTTGATAACTTTTCATTCGGTTTTAAATAGGACGAATTTATCAAACTCTAATGGGCTTTAGGATCCACACATTACTCTCTCACGTCTCTTAAATATAAGTAGTGTAAATAACTTTGGGCTTTTGGTCCATAGTAACTTGATTTTGAGCTTTCCATCCGTCTAAATGACTTGTAAATGGGCTTGGATTAGGTTTTGACCCAAAAGAGATAAACTACTTCATTAATGGGCTTTTAGGACCATTAAACATAAGTGTGGGTCCCACTAAGCTCAAATGTCTTCGTAAAGATTAAATCCGCTAAAATCGATCTTGACTTTGGCTTCCTCGATCTTTTCTTCAAACTCGTGTCGATTTTTGTCGATTTTCGCGATCATCGGTACCTACACACATCAAACGACAAACAAACAAATACAAGGCCATATTTAAACATTTTATGCATTTATTCATCGGTTTTAGATACAATTGATATGAGTAAAATCACTCATATCAAACTCCCCCTTGCTAAGCAATTGTTGTGTCCTCACGCAATGATAAAGTAAAACTCTAACTACACCATTATTCAACTTTTTGACTTTTTATTTTGCAAAGACATAATGTATTACTTTCATTATTTTGAAAATAACTTTTAGGATCATAAAACTCAAATAGATTCATCGTCCCTGACTTTTCACTTTTCCATGCCAAGTGTAAAAACAAGATCATTGTCAATCATAAGCCCCAAAGTTAAGACAACTCATACAAGTAATTTGTGTTAAACTCAATCTCCTATTATTCCTAAATGTATCTCTAGATTTTATTTGTTATTCACCCAAAGGCTCATTTGACTTTATTTGATATTTATTAGTCCAAAAATGAAGGCAAAAACGGTGTAAACTCAACACTCAAAACCTAACCTCGACTTCAAAAACCGTTGTCACTAAAGAAAGCCCACATCAAGGATAACTTAACACGATTTGAGGGATAAATCCCCGGACCCGAAATTTGGCTAATAGGACTACTTAAAAGCAACAATAAAACCATCAAAGTCAATTATGACCTTATTAATGGAGTTAGAAACAATTACATCATATCACCTTGTGGCTCTTTAAGATGCAATTGTGCTCCTTATTTAAAATCCACACCCGAAGGCTCCTTGGACAAAAATAAGGGAATTGACATTCACCATCCCACCTTATGGCTCATGATGGTGAAGCAATTTTTATTCAACACGCCCCCTTTCCATACACCCTAAGGCTCTAATGACAAGGTTAGTGCTACATGACTCCCACCCGAAGGCTCCTAGAGAACATGTTTTTAATTATTCTTCTTTATTAATATGATATTTTTAGTAAGCCAAATTTCCGCAATCCCATGATCAAAAGTCCATGACGCTGACACCCTTAATGTGTTCTCACTTTAATTACAAGGGAAGAAAAAGAAGGAGTTACAAGTTAAGATATCAAGCCTAAAGCGCTAAAACCTTCATTTATTAAGCAATTATTATTCAAGCGTGAATAATAAATACGAGGAGATTAAATCAAACACAAAAATACTTGCACAAAGAAGAATTAATTTTAGAAACTTATGATTAAACTCTATCATCTCTTGTTCTCCATATTGTAAAATTTCAAAAATATGAAATCAATGGATACTTAGCCTATTAAATCAAAGTTTTGGGTTTTCAAGTCATCTATAGGATCTTGCATCTTCTTATACTTTTTCATGTTTTAAAATTTGCGTTTTAAAGTTCCCTTGATAAACGACTTTCTAGGATCAATTATAGGAACTTGCGAAAAGTTCTTGTTCTTAACCCGTATGAGTTAAGACTTTCGCGTTTTAAAGCTCCCCATATAAAAGCCTAGCAAAACTTTATTCAAATACGTTAAGGAAAAGCTAAGGTAAAAACCGAGTCGAGTCAAAAACTATTTTTATTTTCACCAACGGAAAGCCTACATTTGTGTCAAAAGCACTTATTTTCTTTATTAAAAACTTAAAATAACACTAAAAATTTAAAATTTTTATGAAAAACGAGAAAAACGATTACGTTTAGACACGACAAAAGCAATTGCAAGCGATTATATCGATTGACTCCCCCATGATAAAACCAAACATTGTCCTCAATGTTTCTTAGCTCAAGAGTAACACCCCTTGCTAAAACACGAAGAGTCTAATGCAAAATCATAACATAGAAAGAGCACGCAAATCTATAAGCCTTTTATTAATTATGCCTCAAGATAAAACGTTAGTCGATAAAAATCAAAGGATAAAGAGTGTGCCCCTTTTTGGCAATCAAGATATGCAAGATCAAGTGGTCCGGCAAAGACCGAACACGAGAGTCTTCAATGATTAGGGTCATACCTAAGATTCACAACACAACAAAACACGAACACGAGCTTGAAAGATCAAGCCTGATTAGTGTTAGAAAATACAAAGAAGATAGAATGTATGGGACTCCCCCACAAGGCACCTCGTTTTTGTTAACCGATTCATGAGCTCGACTCGATCCCCGCATTCATTGGTCCTTAGGGAAAGTTTGAAGATCCGGAACAACCTCCGTAGGTATGTCCCCTCCAAAGTAGTGTTTCACACGATGACCATTCACCTTAAAGTTAGGCCCGTCTTTTTGAGCTAGCTCAACGGTGCCATAAGGGAAAACTTGTGAAATGGTGAATGGTCCGGACCAACGGGATTTAAGCTTGCCCGAGAAAATCTTAAGTCTAGAGTTGAATAAGACGACTTGATCACCAACATTGAAAATGCGGTTTTTGATCTTAGAGTCATGAATCCTCTTAGTCTTTTCTTTATAGATCAAAGAATTTTCATAAGCTTGATCCCTTAATTCACTTAGTTCATTCAATTGAACCTTGCAATGATCACCCGCGGTCCTCAAATCAAAGTTGCAATGCTTAAGAGCCCAATACGCCTTATGTTCGAGTTCAATTGGTAAGTGGCATGCCTCTCCGTAGACCAACCTAAATGGTGTACAACCAATTGGCGTCTTGTAAGCCGTACGGAAAGCCCACAATGCATCATCTAATTTATCCGACCATGAAGTGCGATTTTCTCCAATAGAACGCTCCAAAATTCTCTTAAGAGCTCGGTTTGAATCCTCCACTTGACCACTCGTTTAAGGGTGATAGGCCGTCAAAAGTCGATGAGTGACACCATATTTCTTTAGAACTTTTTCAAATTGTTCATTACAAAAATGGGTCCCCACGATCACTTATTATAGCTCGTGGAGTTCCAAACCTAGCGAAGAGTTGTTTCAAAAATTTCACCACAACTCGAGCATCATTCGTGGGCAAATCTTTGGCTTCAACCCATTTAGACAAATAGTCCACAACTACGATAATGTACTTATTTCCTTTCGATGATGGAAATGGCCCCATAAAATCGATCCCCCCACATGTCAAAGATTTCACAAACTTGGATAATGTTTTGAGGCATTTCATCCCTTTGTGAGTTCTTTCCTTGACGTTGACAAGCATCACAAGTCTTGATCAAGTCTTGGGCATCACGATATATAGAAGTCCAAAAGAAGCCGGCATCAAAGACTTTCTTCGCGGTGGCGTTGGCACCATGATGTCCCCCGGTGGGTCCCTCATGACAAGATTTAAGGAAATCTTGAGCTCCCTTGCCAAACACGCACCTACGAATCACTTGATCCGCGCACATACGAAACAAATAAGGGTCGTCCCAAAAGTAATAGGATATATCCTTGAAAAACTTTCGTTTTAGTTGGGACGACATACCCTTGATCACAAATTTCCCCGCATGGTAATTTGCAATGTCCGCAAACCATGGGGTACTATCATCACCACGAAAAACAATCATACCAAGCGTCTCGAGAGGAAATGTTTCATTGATATCTTTATTCTCTCGATCGCTTTGGTGAGGATTTTCAAGTCGAGATAAATGATCGGCCGTGAGATTCTCGGCTCCTTTTTTGTCTAGAATTTTATAATCAAATTCTTGAAGAAGGAGACTCCACCGGAGCAACCTCGGCTTAGAATCTTGATTACTAAAAAGATATTTGATAGCCGAGTGGTCCGTATACACTATGGTTTGAGACAAGACGAGATACGGTCTAAACTTTTCAAAAGCATACACAACGGAAAGTAACTCCTTTTCTGTTGTAGTGTACTTTGTTTGAGCATCCGTCATAGTCTCACTTGCATAGTGTATAGGCGAGAAATGTTTTGACTTACGTTGCCCCAAAACCGCACCTACCGCGTAATTACTAGCATCACACATAATTTCAAAAGGTAGGTTCCAATCTGGAGCAACTAAAATTGGTGATTCGGTTAATTTCTTTTTAAGCATCTCAAAGGCTTGAATACACTCATCCGAAAAAAGTAATGGAGTCTCTTTTTCCAAAAGATGGGTCATAGGCTGAGCTATCTTAGAGAAGTCTTGGATAAAACGTCTATAGAAGCCGGCATGGCCGAGAAAACTCCTAACTCCCTTAACGGTGGTGGGTGGAGGTAATTTGGTAATCACGTCGATTTTAGCCCTATCAACCTCAATACCGTCCTTAGAGATCTTATGTCCTAACACAATCCCTTCTTTGCACATGAAGTGACATTTTTCATAATTAAGCACAAGATTCGTTTCCTCACAACATTGCAACATTCTTTCTAAGTTAGAGAGACATGAAGTGAAAGACTCCCCAAAAACCGAGAAATCATCCATGAAGACTTCCATGGTCACCTTTAGAATGTCCCGGAGCATTGCATAGTCCAAAATGCATTCTATGATAAGCAGATGTTCTAATAGGACAAGTGAATGTGGTCTTTTCTTGATCACGCGGGTCAATGGGAATTTGGAAATAGCCGGAAAATCCATCCAAAAAGCAATAGAATTCATTTCCTGCTAGTCTCTCTAAAATTTGATCCATAAAAGGTAATGGAAAATGATCCTTCCTAGTGGCATCATTAAGCTTCCTATAGTCAATACAAACACGCCAACCGGTTACAAGTCTAGTAGGAATCAATTCATTATCCTCATTAGTAACAACTGTCATTCCTCCTTTCTTTGGAACACAATGCACGGGACTAACCCACGGACTATCCGAGATAGGGTAGATCATTCCGGCGTCTAGAAGTTTAGTAACTTCCTTTTTGATCACCTCATGAATCTTTTGATTGACCCTTCTTTGATTTTGGATAGCGAGTTTATAATCTTCCTCCATTAGAATTTTATGAGTACAAAATTTTGGATCTATACCCTTAATGTCAGAGATTTTCCATGCAATGGCCCGTTTATGTTTCTTAAGCACTTTAATAAGTTCATCCTTTTCATTTTCCTTTAATCCCTTGGCAATAATCACCGGTAACTTATCCGTTCCTTCAAGAAAAGCATACTCTAAATGAGCGGGAAGTTCCTTAAGTTCTAATTCGGGTGCTTCCTCAATAGATGTTTTCACTTTAGTCTCAATTTCACTCACAACTTTTAATTCCATAGGTGGTGATTCAAAAGGATCCATATTCAACAACTTTTCAATCAACGCAATATCTCTCTCGAGATCAAAATTCTCACTATCAAACTTACTAGCGTCGAATGGTTTGCTAAGGTAATCATCAATTTCCTTATCGATTTTTGAATGACCATTATCCTTGAGCTCTTCTAGAACGAAGTCCCCTCCCCCAAATGGAGTGAGTAGAGGTTTAACCAAAGAGATAATCGGATTCGATGAAGTGGGATTGCCACTTTTAGAAATATCCGAAAAACGAAGCATATCTTGCAAAACTTCTTCACTAGCAACATCAATAACCTCGATTTGATTGATTGATTCCTCGTCATCCTCGGAAGAAGGTCTCGAGATATTACCAACATAAAGTGTGATACTTTCATCATCAAAACTTAAAGTCAATTTCCCTGTTCTCATGTCGACTATAGAATTATCCGTGTTTAAAAACGGTCTTCCCAAAATAAGAGGCACACGAGAATTTTCCTGATAATCACAAATTACAAAATCCGCTGGGAAGATGAGCTTTCCTACTTTGACTAACACGTCCCCGGCTATACCTTTTGCAAAGGTGATCGATCGATCCGCTAGCTCGATGGTCATCTTAGTAGGTGTTTGCTCGGGAAGTGATAACCTTTTCCACACGGAAAAAGGCATCAAATTAATGCTAACGCCAAGATCGGCCAATGCTAAGCATTCTTCCATATTAGGGAAATCACATGGTATCTAAAATTGATCGGGGTCTCCAAGCTTTTTGGGAAACTTTTTAGAGAGAACCACGGAACAACTTTCATTTAACGTTGTAGACACTTCTACCAATTTCTTTTTATTGTTCATCATCCTTTTCAATGTTGAAGCAAACTTAGGCATGTTAAGCAATGCATCCGTGAAACTAATATTAATATACATTTTCTTAAACACCTCAAGAAACGTAAATATTTGAGCATTGGTCTTTTCGCGGAGCTTCTCTTTGTTAAGTCTCGAAGGGTAGGGTAGTGTGGTTTTAGTCTTCGGAAGCTCAGGTTCCGGAATAGGCAATTGGTCTACCTTTGGTGTAATAGTAATTTCCTTTTCTTTAACCACCTCGTGTTCTTGCTCCACTTCCCTCACCGGAGAGATACTCACATGTGGAAGCAAAGGTCCGTCTAAATCCTTCCCACTACGTGTGGTTATAGCTTTCATCTCACCCTTCGGGTTTGGAATGGTTTTGCTAGGTAAGTCACCCGAATAAGAGGAGGGTTTGCTCATAAAAGACTCAAACATCAAAAGCAATTTCTTTTAACCTTGTTCCAAACTTTGTTGCATACAATTTTGACTTTGCTCTAATATTTGCTCAAAATGGTTTTGGTTTTGCTGTAGTCTTTGTTCAAATCTTTGTTGGTTAAGCTAAATCTTCTTATTTTGCCCCTTGAACGTATTTGAAACTCATTTTTCAAAGTTTCCATTTGTCCTTAAACATTGTTTTGAAAAGCTTTCAAATTTGCCTCATTTGACTTGATATAGCTTGACAACTCATTTTAGTTATTGCGAAAACCTTGATTGTTTTGATTAGCATTAAACACATTCACTTGATTAAAATTCCCTTGGTTACCACGGTTAAAATTATTCCCATTGTTTCCATTGTTGTACCTATTTTGAACCGGTGGAGCAACATGATTTTGACGAGGAATTTGACCGTTGGAGCCATAAGTTCCCGTCGCGGAAAAAGCACTAGCTTGATCAAACCCCGTGGTTGAACAAGCATAATAATGATGTTCTCCACCACATGATACACAAAAATTCTCAACCATATTAATAGATCCATGAGGATTCTTCCTAATCTCATTCAAAAGCGTGTCAATCTTAGGGTCCAATCTAGCAATCTCGGTATTAGATGAATTCACACTGGAAACAACCGGTGTGTTTCGTGAATATTGTGCTCTCGACTTATTCTCAATTATACCCCACGCGTCTCTCGGAGTTTTCCTTAAATGATTACCACCCGCGGCGGCATTTAAAGAATCTTGTTCAACCATATTAAGCCCATTATAAAAAGTATTGATTTGGTGCAATTCTGAGAAACCGTGGTGTGGACATTGTCTTAGAAAATCTTTAAACCTTTCCCAAGCAACCCCAAACGATTCATGCACTTTTTGTTCAAATCTAGTGATCTCGTTCTTAATGTGTGTTGTTTTGGATGGTGGAAAGAAGTAATCCATAAACTTAGATACTAAATCATCCCATGTCAAAATCGAACCCGGTGGTTCTTGCTCATACCAAATCTTAGAGTTACCCTCGAGCGAGTACGGAAAAAGCATGAGCCTAATCGCGTCATTCGGCACATCTCTAAACTTGAGAGTCGAGGTAATACGATGAAAATTCCGAATGTGAGAGTGCGGGCTATCGGTCTCACTGCCACGAAATTGTTCGGCATGAATGAGTGATAAAAGACCCGACTTAATCTCATAATGATCCTCCAAAATAGCCGGCACAACGATTGCTTCCCCATACCCTTTGGTGGGTGCACGGAGTAATTCCTCCATTGTTTGGTTATCGGCCATCTCTACAACAATAGGTGGAAGATCGGGTTCCACTATTCGTTGTTGACGATTTCTGTTTCTATGAGGAATATTTTCTAGCCTATTGTAATCAATCGAAAGTCGAGAAGAACGTAATTGCATAAACCAAAGTAACGAGAATTTTAAAGGGTTGAAGAAAAGAAATTAGACAAGAAGAAGATTATTTATGGTATTTTTATTTGGTATTGCTCAATCAAAAATGACTGATAAAAAAACAAGGAATAAGGATAACTACTATGGAAGTAATCTATCATCGGTCTACTTTGAAACGAGAGGTGAAAACCTAAACGTCTCGAGGTTCAATAAGTAAACTACAAAAAAATAAGATTTAATACTACTTGAGTTAGCAAACCAATAATCGGTCGTCCCTCTCAATATACGAACAAGCAAGCGGGGAAACGCGGTGGCACAAAGCACTTAAAAACCTTCTTCCTTAGACGGTCTTTTATAGCACGTCGCCTTATACCCACCTTATAGTTTGTATAAACCGAGTTCAAACATCTTATTAGTATTTATCTATTTTGCCTTTTTTTCGTTTTGGATTCGAATACAATAGCTAGGTGATGAAATCCCAACTAATGTCTTATTTGGAAGTAGGTAAATTTATTGTTTTACGTAATACAATATATTAATCACAAAAAACACGAAAAACGATACATACTATAATAATAGAAAAATAACAAAACTTTCCGAGGACGGAAAGGGTCTTCAAATCAACGATCAAAAAATCTCCACGAAACGAATCGTACACAAGATCCCCGGTAGCGGCGCCAAATTTTTTGATGTGTCGTGGATAGTATATGTTAATTAGATATGTTATAGGGTAAATTAGAAAATTACCTTTAGGAAAAAGTAATAGACTAAAATTACCAAAGACGGATTTAATCAAACACGATGATGAACCAAGTTCGTTGTACACGAAAATCGAGTGAATTTGAGACGTTTTATTTCGATTTGGACAATTGATTTAAATGGTTAATCGGTTTTTAAACTAAAATTAATTCTACAAATTAAACCTAAGTACATGAATCGTTTCCCATTATTTTTTTCTAAAAAAACAATTATTTAAAATTAACACTACTTAAAAGGATAAACTATTTAAAAATTCTATTTAATAAAAAAAATTATTTAATTAAAATACTTTTACACTATTTTAAAAAAAAAATCTATTTATGAAACCATTTTATTTAAAATCAAAATTAATTAAAATCTAATTATTATTTAAAAACTAATTTTTACTAACTAATTAAATTTCTAAAAATTAAAAAAACAACTTATTTTTCTTTTATATTTTGTTTTTATTTATTTATTATTTAAACTTTATAAAGTAAAATTTGTAAAACTTACTAAAATTATGTATTTAAATTTAACTAAAACCTGGCAGTCATGTTTACTAACTGTATATTAAATATTTAAAGAAGGATTTACCAAAAACAAGAGTCTAGCCAGTTGGTAAGGCGTTGGACCATGAACCGAGAGGTCGAAGGATCGAACCCCTCGAATGACATATTTTTTTTATTATTATTGATTTGGAACCCAGATTTATGTTTCACAGCAGATTAAACCAATTGTTTAATTCTGCTAAAAATATCAGAACAATATGTTAATAACAACCAATAACCGCAACAACAAACACCGAAAGTTAAATTAAGCAGCTTGTTCACTCAATTAAATCAAACATTCAGAAACTTAATACAACCAGCACTCATGATAAGCATATCAGCAAAACAGAATAAGGCAACATATTAAGTACAAGGTGAACCAGCAAACATCTAAAATTAAAATATTAATTAATCTAAACCATATACACAACTAAACCAATCTCCTAAAGCAGCATGATGAATTCTATCATATTAGCAGCAACATACAACGATAAATCAATAGCTTAAACAACAGTGATCATATCAGTGCAGCAACATCAAGCAAGATAGATAACCACAACAAACAAAAAAATAAACTAACATCAGGCGAACAACTAGTAGTTAAACACAACCAGCAGACAATTAAAAAGAGCTGACTAAGCAGACGCTTAAGCAACAAACAGTAAAGCTACAACAACAGATATAACGAATACAACTTCATATCACTTATACAGCCATCAACTCACATCAGTCATCCTAATTAGAGCAGCTATAACCAAATACGACATATAACATATATAAGAGAATAAGCAGTGTTCAGCATGATCAATATCAACCATCAAATAACTCCCAAACGACATTATATTAGCAGATTCATGAATATCAGTTAAGAAAGCAGTAAAATAAAATTAAAATAAACATGTAAAATAAAATTGAAGTGCACCTTTTGGAGCAACCTTTGGGCAGAAGAATGTGCTGAACATTCTTAAAAACGAAACGACTCCACCATTAAACCTTACACCGTTACCACCATTAAATCACGAACATCAACCAATACTCGAATCAGATAATAACCAGCAGACTTTTTCTCTATATTTAAAGATGAACAGTAGGTTCACTTTTTTCTCCCAAGTTTTACTTACACTATTTAACTAAAGCTATTAATTAGCTTCAATCAAACATCATTAACATTATCATGACTTAAATAGATTCAGGAAAGAAAGTGTAATAAAGATTTTAACAGTAAGTAAAGAGAGAAATAATTCGAACTAAAATAAACTTTTTATTAATAACTTGAAATTGATACAATACTATTAAAAAGAAAAATACAATTTATCCTACACCTATTTTAGTATTATAACATTAAAGATAAAAAATGGGATGATTTCCAATGAAAATAACAAGGGTATTTATAGGAGAACCCGAGGCTTGGGGTGATGAGTTTGTTGAGCAGATTCTTGATTCTTGGCCGTTGATTTCTTCACTCTCTTTCTTCTCCTTGATCCTACGGTTGAGATGAGGCATATTTCACACGGATTGCCAACCTGGAAGGCTAATATGCTAGTTGTGCTACTTCCAAGATGAGGTGGCAGGTTTTTATTGGTGGAATGGTTATTGGTGAGGTGTTTCCACCAATCACAATCAAGCTGTGACAGATGAGAATGCCACGTCACTGTGAGATGCCCACCATCAACCTCCGATAAAAGGAGGAATTAATTTCCCCATGCGTGTGCTTCACACGCTGTGAATAACAAAAGCCCCAATATTTATTTTTAGGATTTAGGGTTAGATAAATAGTACCTTGGTTTTTTTACAGGTTTTGGGAAAAAGAAGGTGAAGGAGATGAGTGGTAACTGGTTAATTGGGAAAAAGATGAGTTTTATCTAGGGAGTATCGAAGAGATTAAAAATGTGTGTGTGGTGAGTTTTGTGGTGAGAGTTAAATAATGGTTAAATGGTGTGATTTAGTTTGACCGAATAATGAAAGTTGATAACTTTTCATTCGGTTTTAAATGGGACGAATTTATCAAATCCTAATGGGCTTTAGGATCCACACATTACTCTCTCACGTCTCTTAAATATAAGTAGTGTAAATAACTTTGGGCTTTTGGTCCATAGTAACTTGATTTTGAGCTTTCGATCCGTCTAAATGACTTGTAAAAGGGCTTGGATTAGGTTTTGACCCAAAAGAGATAAACTACTTCATTAATGGGCTTTTAGGACCATTAAACATAAGTGTGGGTCCCACTAAGCTCAAATGTCTTCGTAAAGATTAAATTCGCTAAAATCGATCTTGACTTTAGCTTCCTCGATCTTTTCTTCAAACTCGTGTCGGTTTTTGTCGATTTTCGCGATCATCGGTACCTACAATCAAACGACAAACAAATGAATACAAGGCCATATTTAAACATTTTATGCATTTATTCATCGTTTTTAGATACAATTGATATGAGTAAAATCACTCATATCAAACATCAAAAGTTATAAATCACACTTCCTAAAATTATGCTAGGGCGACAAGTTTAACAAGCATAAGTAATAACAGAAACATCTAGACAGGTAACTATTTTCTACAACAACTACTTTATTGATAACTCTATGTTATGACAACTTATAACAAACTAACAACAACTAATCCTCAAACTCGAAACACAACTGATTACGCACTACACATGAATGCCAAAGCATCTATCAGCAAGCATCAAAGAACTCATAGTAGACATCACAGATCTCTATCATTATCACGATTACGACAAATTCAAAATCCAATCTCAGAACCACGTCAACAGTTAATACCAAATCAAAAAGATCTACAGCAGCAATCTTAAACTAACAAAAACAGTCCCGTAAGAATAATCTAATGCAACAAATTCAACATTCATAAGAGCTAAGCAAATTCTGAACAACATAACTACTGAATATTAGTAAGCTAAATCGGAAACAATCAGCAATCATAAGCAAGCAAAATTGTTAATGTACATATTCATTCACCCTTAATAAGAACTCAAATCATACAAAATAGTTTATATCCAAATATCACAGCAGATTATCAATTCAAGCAGATTCATCAAAAATTAAACCAAAGATCATATAAATCGTTCAATCAAACTAGCATTTTATTCTAATTAAATTAGAAAATTAATTGTAAAATGAGCTTAACCTGCGTATACGACGTCTCCGTTGACGGCGAAGCGCAGCGCTGAGCTAGCTTTTTGAACACAACCCCAAACAATCAGACCACCAGATTATTACAGCAACTTAACCACATCAGTATCTTACTGAACCAAGACCTCGATCTCTTAAACATAATCTCGAACCAGCAGCTATATTTTAATGTTTATTCAGCGAGAATAAACATGTTTCCCTAATCCTATCTCCTTAACTCACATAAGCTATTCTTTAAGCTTAAATGAACGAAGGCTTGTTAATGAGTTAATTAGACAAGATTTATAAATCTATCAATCAATAAAGCTTAATGAAAGAGATTGAAGAGAGATTAACATAAAAACGAATTTTATTAATTTTAAATTAGAACTTACAACTTTAAAATAGGAATTACAAATCTATCTAAAAACTAACATTATAACTTTAGAAAGAAAAAGGGATGCAAATTACAGGAAATAGAGGGGGTATTTATACTTGAACCCGAGGGTGGGGGTTGAGGAGTTTGTTGGTGATGAAACGTTTTTGACCGTGAGATGAGCATCTTTAACACCCCCAAATTACGTTGCGCAGCAGAGATACACATTTAGGTGATAAATACAAACATCGTTATACAAAACACTTTGAACAATCTCAAAATCGTACCTTAGAAATATTAAAGAATATAATTTTAATCAATGTCTAAAACTTCCGATCCCAAGTAAAACGATTTTTAGAAATATCAGAGTTACATTTAGGTCCCCCAGAGATTTTATCAAATCAACAAACAATTTACCAAAGTACATGACCATACAATTATTTTTATGACAAAAGGGAAAGAAGTTTGTTTTAGACTAATCACCACAAAAGCAACCCGCAATCCTTCTCCAGCAAGCTCCGTAATTCTTCAACTTTAATCACCTGAAATACATGCTTAAAATCATCAACACAATGGTTGAACGAGTCTATAGGTTTTCCAAATCATCATTTAAACACAAGAGAAAAATCAATCAAGAACATTTAATAGAATTGTTGTACATACAATATATTATTCAGGAAGTCTGACATATAGCAATAGCTATTGAATTGTATTAAGCTCATGACACCGACCCCTTAACTTAGTCACCCACGCCTAAAGCCGGCATGACTAGATGAAATTCCAGTGCCCCTACTAGGGTATCAATTGCAAGAATACCAATTCTCATTCTCGTAAAATTATCCTTCCCATCGGGTTACTCAGCGTAAAGCCCTGGTCTCAGATAGGGTCGTTAGCCCAATAGTACTATTATTAGAATAAGCGGCTATTCCCAACTCACAACTTCAAGTCAGAAGATAGTTAACGGCTCATGAATTTAGGGAC
The DNA here is from genome assembly GCA_025667525.1 of Glebionis coronaria. Taxonomy (NCBI): domain Eukaryota; kingdom Viridiplantae; phylum Streptophyta; class Magnoliopsida; order Asterales; family Asteraceae; genus Glebionis; species Glebionis coronaria. The sequence continues at coordinate 723,647 of JANFOE010000491.1, forward strand.
TTTTGCAATTTAGGTACTTATACAATTCAAATCAACAAAGGCAACAAAGGCAACATTCGGGTCCAAACAATCAATCATGACTTGTGTTCATTTTTACTTTCAAATAGCATGTATCCCCCTCGCGGGTTTTAAAATCATTCAAAACAATTACAAAAGCGAGGCTATAGACTCACCTGGAGTAATAGCAGTAGTAAGACGATCTTCGACGATAGTTGATGCCCGATAAACACAAAAACCGCAACCTATCAAATAAGGCGCGTTCATCAATAATAAACTCGAGTAAAATACATACTTAGTAACATCAACTCAAAATCATAAAATCACAACCAACCCAAAATGAAAACAATACAAGTGACCTTTCACTTCATTCTATATGTTTACTTTATTAATCAATTCTTTCGATAAAAATCTGCCGGTACACACCAAATGTACGGGCTCGTTTACCACACTTAAACACATCAAATGCTTATGGTACTAATCAGAGATGTCACTTACTATATATATAAAGACCTGTTAAAAGCCCATCAAAAGATTTTACATTTAAAGTTCCCTGCCCGACACATCTTTGAACTACAAAAACCGGATAGTTTTACGTCAACAACTCATATAGTCTTTTTAACTTATTTATTTTACTCTGTTTACAAAACCGACACTCGACTTTGAAAATAAACTCAACATCCTCATACTTAACACTTAACATCAGTCCATGACACATTTCAAAATCCTTTTTATAGTCCCCGAGATTCGATCCAAATTTCGACAATAATTATGTCTCGTGCCGTTACTCGTCTCCCGGTACACGAAAAATCAAACTAACGTAACTTCGCGCTCGTTTGGAGCCAGAAGCTCTATCTTATATCAAAACGAATCTAAAAGAATTCTCTACAAAATCATCTCATTAGTTTGTTCATTTTCAAAGAGTAAGGTACCCAAAATTGGGCTTGAACTTACTGATCTAAATTGCCACTTTAAAAATCATGTTAAATCAATTTTTCAACCCATTTTAATCAATCTCATATGTCTAAAATCATCATAATATCACCACCAACAACTTAACTAACCCATATCACACTTGAATGATCATACAAAAATTTACCCACTCAAAATTTCCAACATGCAATAATTAATATATATATAAAACACTACTAACAATACACCCATATAACAAAAATAGATCAAACCTTCATGGATCATATGAAAAAATAAAAGTTGGTGCATGTGTATAAAAATTATACCAAAATATGCACAATTAAATTTCCAAAGATGGTCTTTTGTTAGATTTCTTTGATTCAAGTTCATAATCAAAAATCAAAAATTAAAGACAACTTTTTAACAAAATTTTAGCATGATCATCTCTTGATCATCACCAACAACACATGCAATAATCATAAATTTGATCTACCAACCTTAGAAAAATCAATCTTCATGCATGTTGAATATTTTTACACCAAAAGAAAGCCCTTGAAATTTCCTAGATGAGATATGTTTTAGTTTTTAATGATTCCAAGTAAAACTTGATGATCAAATGGGTTTTTGTATGGTGGTGGTGGACGGAAATAATAAGGGAGAGGGGAGAGAGAGTTTGATTTTGTTTACACATATTTTGTATGTGTTTTTGCTAGTGGAAAATCCTTTTATAGTGGGGTGGAGGGGTAGATTTTGCCAATTTGTTATAGTTTTGGTCCAAAATGCAATTAAATAGTTGTAAGGGTAGAAAATGTAAATTGTCAATTTTGAAAATATTTACGAGGCTCGAGTTTTAATACTAGGTTTTTGTAATCCTATTTTTAACAATTAATGTTCGTTTCCTCGACTCGACTCGAATTTGATTTCCGGTTAAACGTAAGACTTAACTTTGTTCTTGGTGACTAAAACTTTTGGATAATCTAAACTAAAACTATTTAATAATAAAAACTAATTTTGAAAAATCTAATTTAAAACAATTTTAATTAAACTAATTTTAAAACTTAAATCTAAATTTTAATAAAGACTTTTTAATGAAACTATTTTCAAACTATACTATATTGAAAACTAAAGTAAAATAATTAAAGTAATTAAAATAAAATATTTTTTTATCTTTTTTTATATTTTTGTATAAAAATTGATTAAAGGAAAAACTAATTAAATACTTTTTGATTAAATTTAAATAAACTTAAACTTGAATTAAACTAATTAATTTAAAACTGCAGTAAAGATTAAACCCTATATTAAATTCAAAGGGTGTAAACAATCACAAAAAGTGGTCTAGCTCAGATGGTTGGGTTGTATAGCAGTGATGCGTGAGGTCACGCGTTCGAATCCCAGGAAGGACCCTTTTTGCTAAATAGACTTAAATAGACTTCTAAACAAATACCCACAAAAATCTTAATAAAATCAAGAGATCTGAATAACTATAAAACTAAAGCAGTTTAACCAGACAATAGCATATTCATATAACTGAAAATAAACATTAGCAATAAAACTAAACAAGTGGATCTTAAAAAATACCAAAATAAAATCAGAACAAAACAATCCTATAAGCAGATCCTAACAAAACAGTAGAGCAGTTTAAACAAGATTTAAACAAATCTAAAATAAACTTAACCTAGCAGATTCAACTCAAACAAAAGCAAATATAAAACATTAAAATAAACATTAACATAAAGAAAATAAAATAAGATTGGTATCGAACCTATTGATGATATCCTTTGAGTAGAAGGTGGGCGCTGAAGCCCCTTGTGAACCGAAACAAACGAACCAAACAACCACCGTTTTACCCAATCTCCATCATCATCAATATCTCCAACAGTAGACGAACACAGTATATTTTTTTTTTATATTTTTTTTCTTTTTATCTTTCCAGTGGGGAAAGAGTTCTAACTTTTCATATTACTTTAATAATTATTTAATCAAAATAAAATTAAAATAAATTGCAATAAAATTTAAACGAGACAAGAATTTAATTAAGCTGAAATTTCATTAATAACAAACCCTTCGATTACAATACTTTTTGAAAAGAAAATACAATTAACCCTAATTCTATTTTTCAGAAATAAAAATTAAACTAAAAGAAAAGCACACCAAATTACAGATATAAAGGGGTTTTTATAGGCAAACCCCTTGGAAACCCTCTTGATAGCTTCCATTGTAAGCATCCAATATGAGCCGTAGAATCCATCTTTCTTCTTCTCTCTCTTCAATTTCTTCAATCTTGCGGTGGAGAATGAATTATAGGACACGGATTGCCATGTTGGCAAGAGATGTGTTTGTTGTGCTAGTTGATTGGTGATGTGAACTTCTCTGATTGGGGGGTTTGGTGGTGGAGAGGTGTGCGAGCCAATCAAATCATAAGGATTGGCCACGTCAGGAGAGAGAGGACCATCACCCTTGGTGTATTGCTCCGTTTTTCATGGGGATTTAATCCTAATTCGTGTGAATCACACGAATTGGGTAAAACCCCCAATTTTGGGTGAGTTAATTTTTGATGGTAAAAACTAGGGTTTGGGTTGGAGTCTGCGTTTTTTGTGGAGAAGAAAGAAGTTGGTGAGAGAAAACTTTGGTTGTAACGAAATAATGAAGTGGGGATGGGGTAAATATTCGTTTTATTTATTTAGTGTATTGGGGGAAGGTAAAAGGGTGTAACACGTGTGTGGTGAGAGTGATGTTGACCGGTTATGAGTGAGTTGACCAACTCTTTACCAAGGATGTGAAAAAGATTTTCATCCGTTCCATTTTTTTAGTGTAATCGGGCTTTGGCCCAATCATCCAATCCGTTTGACAATGGTTGTAATCAAATGGGCTTAAATAACTTTATATCCGTTTAGTTTTAGGTTAATCATTCTTTAAATGGGCTTGTGGGCCCATTAAGCAAAATTGGGACACACAAGGCCCAAAATCTTCGTAAATGATTAAGTTCACTAAAGCGAGCTCGATTTTGGCTTTCTCGATCTTTTCTTCAATTCCATGTTGATTTTGACGGTTTTCGTGATCTTGGCACACTTTTGGTCTTTCGACTTTGTCTTTGTCTCTTTCTTGGACTTTTCTTCAACATTTGACCGTGAAATCCCGTGTTTTCTCTTCTTTTGATCATTTGTACCTATTTAACACACAAAACACAAAACCACGCGTAATTCCGACTTTTACGACATTAAACACATGATTAGGTCTTGTTTTTCCTTGATTTTAGTGGCAAAAGGATAAGTGTTTACACACTTATTAAATCCCTACACTTGACCATTGCAATGACCCCATGCAATGCATAGTTTTAAAGCATTAAGTTACATTTTTCTCATAATTAATCCATCTCGGCCTTTATTACTATTACTACTACTACTACGATAAAAAGATAAAAATTTAAAAGAAGACAAAAGTTAATATGATTTATTAGCTTGGAAATTATTTGATGGAAGAAACTTGTAAAGAAATCTAAGACGTTAATTAGGGCTTTGGTGTCATGAATATTAATCACCCTCAAGTTTCACTTTCCCCATACCAAGCTTAAAAACTAGATCATTGTTTACCATAAGTCCTCAAGTTAAAACCACTTATATAAGACAATTGTGTAGTACTCTTTCTCCAATTCCTACTTTGTATCTCTAGATTTTATTGATTGTCATTCACCCGTAGGCTCATTTGACTTATTTGATAATTATTATTCCAAAAATGAACGCCAAACGGTGCAAACCCGACACTCAAAACCTAACCTCGTACTCAAAAACATTGTCATTAAAGTATGCCCACATCAAGAATGATTTAACACGATTTGGGGAATAAATTCCCGGACCCAAAATTTGGCCAAATAGTACTACTTATTAATTATTTCCTCCAAAGTCATGTAGACTTTATGTGGAGTTTAGCAAGTTCACATCATATACCCTTAGGCTCTTTAAGATGTAAACATGCTCCCCGTCTATCGTCCACACCCTAAGGCTCCTTGAACGATAAACGAGGGAATTGATTTATTTGATCAATTTTTATTCAACACTTACCATGCCATACACCCTAAGGCTCTAATGACAAGTTTCGTGCTACATGCCCCACACCCTAAGGATCCTTGAGGTCATGTTTTAATCTTATTCTTTCTTCATTTATGATATATATAGTAGGTCAAATTCCGCGGTCCCATGGTCTGAATACCTCCTACTTAGTGGTTATGAGCCACCTTAGTCGGAAGTCCACAACGCTGGCACCCTCAATGTGTTCATGCTTTAATTACAAGGAGAATAAAGATTTGGCTAAGAGTTAAGATATCGAATCTACACCGCAAGAATCCTCATTTCTTAAGCAATTAAATATACAAGCGGGAAGAAAGAGCCACAAAAACCATATAAGCAAAAATTAACCCTTAAACTTATTATCAACTCTATCATCTCTCGTTCTCCACAATTCAAAATCTCAAGGAATGAGACTCGTGGATGCTTAGCCTAATAAACCAATTAAGGTCCATATGGTTAAGGATACTAGCTAGAGTAAACTTGAATAAGTAAACTCGGGTTGAGTCAAAATATTCACGACGGGCCTAATATATCAAAGACATCTAAACTTGTTAAAACCATTTTATTCATTTTTTTTACTTTTATTCTTGAAACGGAAAATATAAATAAGATGCGATGATAAAAGGAAAGACATAAATGAAAAATACTACTAGGCCAAAATAGATCAAAAATTTGAAAAACTTTGAAAAAATTTTAAGTTTTCCGGTTAAATGGGGTCAAATTCATGGAAAATCACACTAAAATTCGATAGAAGTCCCCCTACACTTAATATAAACATTGTCCTCAACGTTTAAGCATGTGGGAGAATAAACTCCCCTACACTTAGGACGTTGAGTACGTTGTTTAAAATCGAGCTAAGGAAGGGAAAACTAAAGTGATTACATGTATTCGTTTTATTTATATACAAGTATGAATCACAATAGTTTTGATAGAACCGGGTACACAGGAACACGGGATCACGGGTCGCGTCAAAAGCACCAAAAGTGGATCATCAAAGCACATGTCCCTGCACAACATCACAACACACAAACAACCTACTTGGCCCCCCTACACTTATTGGTGGAAATGGATGAAGGTGAAAAAGGTGGAAAGGATGGTAAAGGTAAAAATCTAACCTAGTTAAACGATGCTTGATTTATTTATCACGAGTCTCTAGCTCGACTCGATTTCCCGAATTAATTCAAGGGAAATGTGGAGAGGGATGGAATCATCTCGTGAGAGATGTCCTCTCCATAGTACAACTTAACCCGTTGGCCATTCACCTTAAAGTTGGGCCCATTTGGTTGGGATAACTCAATGGTGCCATAAGGGAAGACTTGGGCCACGGTGAATGGACCGGACCAACGGCTCTTAAGTTTACCCGAGAAGATTTTCAACCGAGAGTTAAAGAGTAAAACTTGATCACCAACATGGAACTCTCGTTTTTTAATCTTGGAATCATGAATGAGCTTAATCTTCTCCTTGTAGATTAATGAATTTTCATAAGCCTCATTCCTAAGTTCATTGAGTTCATTGAGTTGGATTTTCCTATGATCACCGGCTTTGTTTATGTCAAAATTAGCCCATTTCAAGGCCCAATAAGCCTTATGCTCCAACTCAATGGGGAGGTGCCACGCCTTTCCGTACACAAGGCGATAAGGGTACAACCTATAGGTGTCTTATAAGTGGTACGGAAAGCCCACAAAGCATCATCTAATTTATCGGCCCATGAGGCACGATGCTCTCCACGGTTCGCTCTAAGATTCGCTTAAGACCACGGTTAGAAACCTCGGCTTGTCCATTAGTTTGAGCATGATACGCGGTGGAAAGTCGGTGATTGACACCATACTTAGCTGTCACACCCCACCATGGCGGAATATGGGGCGCGACGTATGGATATCATCACAACAAACAGTGTCTCTATAGAGAAAACTAAAATGCAAATATAATGTCATAAATGGCGACACAAATGTCATGACAATATCTCAACATAGCAGGAGTCTAGGTAAGTAGGTAACAGTCCTACCTCTTACCCAAGACAAACAATTAACACTAACAATCAACATATAGGTTCATAGTATCACTATTGAAACAATCAGAAAGAAAATAAACTAAGAAGGAACGGGGATCTCCTTCTAAATGCATTCCTACTCGACTCCAATCCTAGCCACATATGTTCTCACGCTTAACCACGTTATCACCTGAAAGAGACACTAAAACACGTCAACATAAAGTTGGTGAGAGTCATAGGTTTAGACTCCAACGCCAAAACAAACCATAAGCTGTGAACAATAACCAAATTTACGAACATATGGACAATGTGATACAAACATGCATTAACAACTATTATTCAAGATTAAACAAACCAAACCAAATCCAAGTCCAAATCCAAGGCTCCCAGCCTTACCAAACACCATACTCCCATAGGCGTCCAAACATCTATGAACCAATCCCAAGGCCCCGCCTTGTCAACATCCCCTAGGTACCAAGTCAAAACATAAAACAATCAAGAATCAACTAGAAGTTAATCACATAAGTATGTACATACAAGTCCATCACCAAACACAAAACATTCACAACATAATTTATAAAACAAAACAGTGTCTCTTCCATCCCATCTGGAAGTCAAAATCATTAGTAGACATGGGACTATGAAACTCACCTGATTGAGCTTCTCCAAAAGTCCTCGCACTAGCAAAAAGCTAACAAACCAAAAACACATAATCAAAACATGAACCAATCACTAAGATGGCTCATCAACCTGTGATGGACATCTAACCTCCTCCTATATAAATACCTCATTTATATGCTCTAAGAATCTCATTACACCCCTCTATAAAGCCCTTAACTCATTATACTTCATAACCCGTCCCGTTAACATTTTACCCAAAACTGTCCCGGTTTTAGGTCTCCAAACTATAAGCTAAACGCCCACTTAAACATACCCATGATCTCTGTAAAGGGAATACTTATGCCCTTACATATGTTAGCTAACACCTCCCATTTGTCCCAACCTTAAAGCTACTGTTAAGGCCCCGATATATATATATATATATATATATATATATATATATATATATATATATATATATATATATATATATATATATATATATATATATATATATATATATATATATATATATATATATATATATATATATATATATATATATATATATATATATATATATATATATATATATATATATATATATATATATATATATATATATATATATATATATATATATATATATATATATATATATATATATATATATATATATATATATATATATATATATATATATATATATATATATATATATATATATATACTTTTGTAATTCCAGATTTACTAATTTTAAACATACAAAAAGTTTGTTATGATTAGGGAGTCTTACCCTAAACCACAACCTTAGCCCCAATGCAGATACTTACTATAATATATAAACCATCTCTCATGTTCGTTAGTAGATCCCAATGCAAACCTAAGTACCCCAAACAACCCAAAACTTAAAAAAAACAGGCTGACTTCAAAACTGTTTTGACCTCCGACTGTTGTAACCTATTTTTGACCCACTTCCCACCTCCAATTTAGTTCTCGTTTATTGCATTGGGAATCCACTTCAATTACCTTTTCAGGGATACTTGGATAGCAAAATAAGAGTTTGTAGAACTCCTGATACGATCAAAACAATTGACTCAAAATTCTGCCCAGTTTTTAAAAACGGGTTTAATTAAATTAACCTCATTAATTACCCATAACTCCACCAATTACAAGCCCTAAACCGTCCAATCATTATGAAATCATTAAAATACAGATTTTTATTTAATCCCTAACCTAAATCCATCATAAGATGATTAAATAAAACATTAAAACAATTTAATTGAAAAGGGTTATAAAGGTTTTACCTTTAGATTAATGGAAGATGAAGAAAACCCAATATTTTTAAGAACCCTAATTTTATGTGAAACCCACGAATTTATTTGTCTCCAGGAGAAAATAATTAAGTTTTGATTTAGTATAATACATTATATAGGATGTGGGTGAGTGCTAACCCAACCTAAACCCAACTTTTCTTAAATTTTTCCCTTCCTTTTTGTTTTAATCATAAAAACCGACTATCCCCTCCTAAATTTCGTTTTTCTCTTTATTTTATTATTAATTAATATCTTATTAATATTACCTTAATTTTCCTTAATTTATTTCAGCTCCTAAAGCCTCCAAAACCTAAAAACCTTAAACCTAGTCAGTTTTTACGCGAATACCGTAAAAGACGTAAAATATACAGTTTTAGAAAAAAATCTCAAATTTTGAAATAAACTTTATAACTAAGTCCTAAATGACTTAAAACCATCCCGAAAAATAATCTCGTGACTAAATACCTCTTCCGAGACCCCTAAATGCTAAACCTTAAATCGTAAAAATACTATTTTCTATAATACATATACGTATACGTAAAACAACCAAATAACAACATCTCATTTCATAGTCACTACATTGTGAGCTCATGAACATGAAATAACCGTTCCTCGATTTACTTATGAGTACTTTATACCCATATACGATATCCACACCAACCTCGTTCACGCACAATAAACATGTAAACACACAAATCAAATAGTCACACATAAATTAACCTTAAAATAAGACCAAGTGACGAACCTAAAAACCACGGTTGTCACATTAGCCATGACTCGTGCAAATTGATCATTGTAAAAATGAGTCCCGCGATCACTAATAATAGCACGAGGCACACCGAATCGAGCAAACAATTGTTTCAAGGAGTTAACAACCACCCTCGCATCGTTAGTAGGTAAAGCCTTTGCTTCAACCCATTTTGATACGTAGTCAACGGCTACGAGGATGTACTTGTTTCCTTTGGAGGATGGAAATGTCCCCATAAAGTCGATACCCCAAACGTCAAAGATTTCACAATCTTGGATGAAATTTTGAGGCATCTCATCTTTATGTGTGATCTTGCCTTGTCTTTGGCAAGCATCACAATGCTTAACCATTTCATGTGCATCATGATAAATGGATGGCCAATAAAATCCAGAGTCGAAAACTTTTTTAGCGGTGTAATTAGGACCAAAGTGACCACCGGTGGGTCCTTTATGGCAAGCTTCAAAGGATTTATAAAGCCGCCGGCCCATCAACACATCTACGAATTATTAAATCCGCACATTGCTTGAAAAGATAAGGGTCGTCCCAATAGTACGTTTTAACGTCCTTGAAGAATTTTTTCTTTTGTTGGGACGATAACCCTTCGATAAGAACACCACCCGCCAAATAGTATGCAATGTCCACAAACCATGGGGTATCATCAAGATTGGAATTAATAGACATTAAGGTCTCAAGGGGAAAGGATTCATTAATCTCTTGATTTGGAGATTCCCCTTGATAAGGATCCTCAAGTCTACTAAGATGATCCGCGGCTAGGTTTTCCGCTCCCTTTCTATCACAAATTTCGATTTTAAATTCTTGTAGGAGCAAAACCCAACGAAGGAGTCTCGGTTTAGCATCTTGCTTGGTCAACAAGTATTTCAAGGCGGAATGATCGGTGTAAACGATGGTGGTGGAAAGCACAAGATAGGGGCGGAATTTCTCAAAAGCATACACTACGGCTAAAAGCTATTTTTCGGTAGTGGTATAATGTAATTGAGCCCCCGTCATTGTCTTACTAGCATAATGAATGGGTTGGAAATGTTTGTTAACTCGTTGACCTAAAACCGCTCCTACCGCGAAATCACTAGCATCGCACATGAGCTCAAAAGGTAACTCCCAATTTGGAGAGACTAAGACCGGTGCCTTAGTTAATTTACCTTTAAGAAGTTCGAAAGAGTCGAGACATTCTTGAGAGAAGATGAAAGGAACATCCTTTTCTAAGAGATGAGTCATTGGACGAGCTATTTTCGAGAAATCTTGGATGAAACGTCGATAAAATCCCGCATGGCCTAAAAAACTTCTAACTCCTTTGACGGTGGTAGGTGGAGGTAACTTAGCAATGACGTCAACTTTAGCACGGTCGACTTTGATACCGGCTTTGGAAATTTTATGACCAAGTACGATGCCTTCTTTTACCATGAAATGGCATTTTTCCCAATTAAGAATGAGACGAGTGTCTTCACACTGTTGAAGAATACGTTCTAAATTAGCAAGGCAAGAAGAGAAAGAATCACCATAGACCGAGAAATCGTCCATAAGTACTTCCATAGTTTCTTCAACCATGTCATGAAATATCGCCATCATACACCTTTGGAAAGTCCCGGGAGCATTGCATAAACCGAAAGGCATTCTTTTGTAAGCAAATGTTCCATAGGGACAAGTGAATGTGGTTTTCTATTGGTCTTTTGGATCGATAGGGATTTGAAAATATTCGGAAAAGCCATCTAAGAAACAATAGAAATCATTACCCGCTAAACGCTCGAGCATTTGATCCATGAAAGGAAGAGGGAAATGATCCTTACGAGTGGCATCATTGAGCTTACGATAGTCGATGCAAACTCGCCAACCCGTTACGAGTCGAGTAGGAATCAACTCGTTGTTTTCATTGGGAACAACGGTGATTCCGCCTTTCTTAGGCACACAATGGACATGACTAACCCATGGCGAATCCGATATAGGGTAAATCATTCCGGCATCGAGAAGTTTGATAACTTCTTTCATAATGACTTCATGAATTATTGGATTAACCCTTCTTTGATTTTGGATTGCGGGTTTAAAGTCATCTTCCATGAGAATTTTATGAGTACAAAAATTAGGATCAATTCCGCGAATATCAGAGATTTTCCAAGCAATTGCTTTCTTATGATTCTTAAGCACATCGATAAGTCGGGATTTTTCATCTTCTTTTAAGTCCTTAGCAATAATGACGGGCAACTTATTATCCTCCTCTAAGAAAACGTACTCTAAATGAGACGGTAAATCCTTAAGCTCTAAATCCGGTGGATTGTCAATGGAAGGCTTAGTCAAATTAGGATCATCGTTTGTAGCTTCCTTAGGAGTAGGTGGAGAAATATGGTCCTCATTGAGAAGTCTCTCAATGGTACGAATGTCTTCTTCCCAATCAGTGGGAGAATCGTCATATATTAAATCCACATCCCCTAAACTCGCTTCAAATTCTTGTAAAAGAAAGTCACTTTCTCCAAATGGAGTCAATGAAGGAGCAATAGAAGCTATGGTCTCAACATGAGGTAAAGGAGAAATCCCGCTCGTACAAGCCTCGTGAAAATGTTCTTTGCATGCTTCGTCAAGCACATCGATGTAATTCACGGATTCGGGCTCATCGGGAAGTTTGGAAAGTTTACCCATGTTAAAGACGATTTTGTCATCCCCGACCCTCATGATAAGTTCACCCGCGGCTACATCAATCAATGTACGCCCGGTTCTCAAGAAGGGTTTTCCCACAATTAAGGGAACACGGGGATCCATTTCATAGTCGACTACGACGAAATCGGCGAGAAAAGTGAATCTGTCGACTCCTACAAAAACATCCTCGGATATCCTCACCGGATAAGCAACCGTACGGTTAGCTAATTCCAATGTCATACGAGTGGGGACTAGCTCGGGTAAAGATAATTGTTTCCACACGGACAATGGCATAAGATTGATACTCGCTCCGAGATCCGCCAAAGCCATATAATTCTCAACACCCAGAAAATTACAAGGAATAAGGAATCGACCGGGATCTCCTAACTTAACCGGTAATTTTCTCAAAAGAACCGCAAAACAATTCTCATTCAATTGGGTATTGGCAATATCGAGCAACTTTTCCTTATCACTTAAAAGGTCCTTAAACATCTTAACGTACTTAGGCATGTGAGCGAGCGCCTCGGCAAAGGTGATATTAAAATTCAATTGTTTGAACATTTTTAGGAAGTTCGAAACTTGAATATCATCCTTATTCTTCAATTTCTCCTTCCGCAACCTTGAGGGATAAGGTATACTAGGTTGAGATGAAGTCTTGGGAGTAGATTGCTCACTCACATCCTTTGGTGGAGGAGGAGGAATAGAAATGGAGGGTGAAGGAACCGGTTTGGGAATCGAAGGTGTGGTAGAAAATTTGGGTATCGGTGGAATATAAGGTGTAGACGAATGCATAACGGGTGGTATGTCACAAGTGGAAGAAGAAGGAGGTTGTGTCGAAGAAGAAGGTATCTCGGGTCCTTGGTTAGGTGGGGGATAGGAAGGTTCTACGGTGGTCTTATCGCTCCTAGTAGTAATAGCATTAACATTAGCCCTAGGATTGGTCACAGTGTTCGAAGGGAGGGCACCTTGGGGACGAAGGTTTTGATGCATAGTCAAAAATTTCTTATCGGTCGATTCTTGCATCTCTATCATAATTCGTTCATGGTCGATCAATTTTTGTAGAACCAAATCCATTTGAGGATTATGCATGTTCATTTGATTATACCCTTGATTGTTAAAACCTTGATTGTTAAAACCTTGACTAGGAAAACCTTGGTTTTGATATTGATTATAACCTTGATTAAATCCTTGATTTTGAAAACCTTGGTTATTAAATCCTTGATTTTGGTTATTGAACCCTTGGTTTTGCCCTTGAAAATTCCCTTGATTTTGATTAAAACCCCGTTGATTAGAATTTCCTTGAAAATTACCCCGTTGAGGACCTTGGTTCCTATTTTGGGCGGGTGGGGGTGGTCTTTGTGGTGCTACAAAACCCGTGGGAGCCAAATAGTTATTAGACTTGTAAGACAAATGGTTAACATCAACATTTGGTTCGAAATGAATCCTCTCATTTTCATTGTTATTGTAAGCCTAAACTTCTTGTTGATTATTGTAAACCTTGTCACAATTAAAGTATGAATGCGGTCCACCACAACTCTCACACGTTTCACAATTTTCTTTCACGGCATTCACATGTGTAGTGGGAGGGTTATCTCTTAAAACAAGGTGTTTCACAATTGAAGTAAGCTCCTTAATTTGATTAGTCACCTCATTATTACTAGTACTAGCACTTGCCATAGTAGCTCTAACACTCTTGGTTTTCACTTTAGCCTTGTTTTCAATTATGGCCCAAGCCTCGTTCATTGATTTCACAAGAATATTGCCCCCCGCGGCACTATTAAGTGAGTCTTGGTCATTTAGAGTTAAACCATTGTAAAACGTATTAATTTGATGCACTTTAGTGAAACCGTGTTGTGGACATTTTCTCAAAAGTTCTTTAAATCGATCCCAAGACTCACTAAACGTTTCCCCATATTGTTGTTCAAAGGTGATGATCTCATTCCTTAAAGAAGTAGTCCGTGAAGGTGGGAATAAGTAGTTTATGAACTTGGTCTCTAAGTCGATCGATGTGGTAATACTTTGGGGTGGTTCCTTATCAAGCCAAATTTGGGCTTGTCCCTCGAGGGAAAAAGGAAAGAGTTGCAAACGAATAGCCTCTTGTGGCACCCCATTGTATTTGACGGTGTTGGCTAATTGTATGAAACGTTTGATATGAGCGTGTGGGTCATCATTAGTACGGCCTAAAAATGGTGTAGCGGAAACCATTTGAATAAAACCCATTTAAATTCAAAGTGATTAGCTCCAATATCCGGCACCAAAATCGCGTCATCGTTTCCTTCAACGTGAGATTGGAGAATCTCAATCATTGGTCGATTATCCGTTGCCATCGTATTGTCGAAAGCTCGATTCTCGGGATCGGCTTTAATGATGGTCTTTTTGTTTTTCTTCTTATTCTTCTTTTTGGAAGATTTGGAAGAGTTTGGTACACCAATCGGTATGTATGTATGCGGGCGAGTGCGCATACAATTAAAACTTTGGAATGAGGTAGGTGACCTCGGTCAACTTTGAGAGGAAAAGGATTTTCCCTCTCGAGGAGCAATATGAAAAAGCTACAAAAATATATACTTAATTACTACTTGAGTTGGCAAACCAATAATCGGTCGTCCCTCTCAATATACGCACAAGCAAGCGGGGAAACGAGGTGGCACAAAGCACTTAAAAACCTTTTTCCTTAGACGGCCTTTTATAGCGCGTCGCCTTATACCCACCTTATAGTTTGTATATGTCGAGTTCAAACGTCTTACTAGTATTTATCTATTTTGCCATTTTTTCTCGTTATGGATGCGACTACAATAGTTAGGTGATGAAATCCCAACTAAGGCTTATTTAAAAAGTAGGTAAATTTATTGTGCTACGTAATATACTATAGTAAAAAAAAATCTTTTTGTATTTTTTTAGAAAAATATATATTCACAATAAAAACGAAAGAAATCGAACTAAGAAATAACACTAATATGTAATATTTTTGGTGTAATACTTTTAGGAAAAAGTATTACTTTTGTATTTTTTTAATTTTTTTGGTGCAATTCTTAGGAAACAAATTGCTTTTGTGATTTTTTAAATTTTTTTATATTTTTAAGTTTTTGATTTTTTTTTTGTATTTTTTATTTTGTTAACAAGAAACGTAACGTTCAAAGAGAACGGATCCCAAAATCCAAACGTCTTCATGAAAAATCGTCAATCGTACGAGCGAAGCGGCAGCGGCGCTATTTTAATACTAGGTTTTTGCAATCCTAATTTTAACAATTAATGTTCGTTTCCTCGACTCGACTCGAATTTGATTTCCGGTTAAATGTAAGACTTAACTTTGTTTTTGGTGACTAAAACTTTTGGATAATTTAAAATAAAACTATTTAATAATAAAAACTAATTTTGAAAAATCTAATTTAAACCAATTTTAATTAAACTAATTTTAAAACTTAAATCTAAATTTTAATAAAGACTTTTTAATGAAACTATTTTCAAACTAATACTATATTGAAAACTAAAGTAAAATAATTAAAGTAATTAAAATAAAATATTTTTTATCTTTTTTTATATTTTTTTATAAAAACTGATTAAAGGAAAAACTAATTAAATACTTTTTGATTAAATTTAAATAAACTTAAACTTGAATTAAACTAATTAATTTAAAACTGCAGTAAAGATTAAACCTTATATTAAATTCAAAGCGTGTAAACAATCACAAAAAGTGGTCTAGCTCAGATGGTTGGGTTGTATGGCAGTGATGCGTGAGGTCACGCGTTCGAATCCCAAGAAGGACCCTTTTTGCTAATATAATTTTTTTTTTTGGAATTTGCAAAACTGACAGATCAAAAGGATCTGTAGTTCGAATAAGCAGAAAGAACAGTAATATAAGTAAACCAAATAAGCTTAAACAGTCCTAGCAGATAAGCAAATATAAGCTAATAAGATTGAAAATAAGCAAACCAAAATAAAGAAACCAATTAAGCAATTTAAACTGATAAGCTAAAATGAAAAAACTGAATAAGCTAAACAAGCGAAACCTATAAGCAGATCTAAACACTCAGACGAAAAATAAGCAGATACAAAACTAATAAGCAGATCTTAACAGATAAGCTAATAAGAAAATCAAATACTACTAAAACAGTAAGCAAGAACTATGCAAGCAGATTTAAATAGACTTCTAAACAAATGCCCACAAAAATCTTAATAAAATCAAGAGATCCGAAAAACTATAAAACTAAAACAGTTTAACCAGACAATAGCAGATTCATATAACTGAAAATAAACATTAGCAATAAAACTAAAAAAGTGGATCTTAAACAATACCAAAATAAAATCAGAACAAAACAATCCTATAAGCAGATCCTAACAAAACAGTAGAGCAGTTTAAACAAGATTTAAACAAATCTAAAATAAACTTAACCTAGCAGATTCAACTCAAACAAAAGCAAATATAAAACATTAAAATAAACATTAACATAAAGAAAATAAAATAAGACTGGAATCGAACCTATTGATGATATCCTTTGAGTAGAAGGTGGGCGCTGAACCCCCTTGTGAACCGGAACAAACGAACCAAACAACCACCGTTTTACCCAATCTCCAACATCATCAATATCTCCAACAGTAGACGAACACAGTATATTTTTTTTATATTTTTTTTTCTTTTTATCTTTCCAGTGGGGAAAGAGTTCTAACTTTTCATATTACTTTAATAATTATTTAATCAAAATAAAATTAAAATAAATTGCAATAAAATTTAAACGATACAAGAATTTAATTAAGCTGAAATTTCATTAATAACAAACCCTTCGATTACAATACTTTTTAAAAAGAAAATACAATTAACCCTAATTCTATTTTTTAGAAATAAAAATTAAACTAAAAGAAAAGCACACCAAATTACAGATATGAAGGGGTTTTTATAGGCAAACCCCTTGGAATCCCTCTTGATAGCTTCCATTGTAAGCATCCAATCTGAGCCGTAGAATCCATATTTCTTCTTCTCTCTCTTCAATTTCTTCAATCTTGCGGTGCAGAATGAATTATAGGACACGGATTACCATGCTGGCAAGAGATGTGTTTGTTGTGCTAGTTGATTGGTGATGTGGACTTCTCTGATTGGGGGGTTTGGTGGTGGAGAGGTGTGTGAGCCAATCAAATCACAAGGATTGGCCACGTCGGGAGAGAGAGGACCATCACCCTTGGTGTATTGCTCCGTTTTTCATGGGGATTTAATCCTAATCCGTGTGAATCACACGAATTGGGTAAAACCCCCAATTTTGGGTGAGTTAATTTTTTATGGTAAAAACTAGGGTTTGGGTTGGAGTTTGCGTTTTTTGTGGAGAAGAAGGAAGTTGGTGAGAGAAAACTTTGGTTGTAACGAAATAATGAAGTGGGGATGGGGTAAATATTCGTTTTATTTATTTAGTGTATTGGGGGAAGGTAAAAGGGTGTAACACGTGTGTGGTGAGAGTGATGTTGACCGGTTGTGAGTGAGTTGACCAACTCTTTACCAAGGATGTGAAAAAGATTTTCATCTGTTCCATTTTTTAGTGTAATTGGGCTTTGGCCCAATCATCCAATCCGTTTGACAATGGTTGCAATCAAATGGGCTTAAATAACTTTATATCCGTTTAGTTTTAGGTTAATCATTCTTTAAATGGGCTTGTGGGCCCATTAAGCAAAAGTGGGACCCACAAGGCCCAAAATATTCGTAAATGATTAAGTTCACTAAAACGAGCTCGATTTTGGCTTTCTCGATCTTTTCTTCAATTCGATGTTGATTTTGACGGTTTTCGTGATCTTGGCACAGTTTTGGTCTTTCGACTTTGTCTTTGTCTCTTTCTTGGACTTTTCTTCAACATTTGACCGTGAAATCCCGTGTTTTCTCTTCTTTTGATCATTTGTACCTATTTAACACACTAAACCACGCGTAATTCCAACTTTTACGACATTAAACACATGATTAGGTCTTGTTTTTCCTTGATTTTAGTGGCAAGGGATAAGTGATTACACACTTATTAGGTTTCGTAAAAATATTTTTCAAAAGTTAAAACTCACTCAAGATATGATAATAATATGATCCCGGTTCGACTTAATACGAACTTAAAATAAAAACGTAAAAAATATAAACATCGACACAACAAATAATAAAACATAAAATCTCGTGCATCCGTCGATATCGTGGTCACTAATAATCCTCGCTATTAGTAAAAAGATAAAAATAAGACCTCCGACGTCGGTTTTAAATAAAACCATCAATCGTCATATCATTCAACTCATTAAAAATTTCAAAATCATTCGTAAAATAATATTATATAATATTAAATAAATGACCTCGGGTTTTGGGTTGTCACATCGTACCCTCCTAAAAGATAGTGTCGTCCCGGCGCTCGGCCACACTTATATTCACATTCCATACCTCTAGAACAAAAGAGAACTCTTTTCCTTAAAGAAATCCTCATGCTTCCTTCACAATTCCAGATTCTACTCCTGGAATTCTTGTATCTTCACAATATAACCCTGATAGGTGTGTAAACACCCATCCTTTTACCACTAAATTCTGGCTAAAACATGACCAAAACACGTATTTAATATCATTTGTTTGGAATTATGCGTGGTTTTTGTGTTTATTGTGTCTTCAGAGCTAACCGGATGAATATTAAAGAAAACATGGGATTGCACGGGTTTTATCAAGGAAAAAGACTCAAGACGAAGTCTATTGTCCAAGAGGTGCAAAAGATTTGAAGTCACTAGGCCTATTCGAAGATTTATCTAAGAAAAGGACTAAAGACGGAAGATTTTCATAAGTCGAAGAAACTCAAGTCTATTTAACGAAGAAATTAAAAGACGAGTTGGATTTAATCGACAACAAATCCCGAATCAGAATCGAAAACGTCAACTTTTCTGAAAAGACGAGAAGACAAGAAGAAAGGGAGAAAGCCCACTCACCAACCAACCACTAGGACTATAAATAGATACTCCCTTCACACAATTAGGGAGTTAGTTCATTTTTTCTTTTTCCAGTTATTGTTGGTTCATTCCTTAACCAACTCCATTAGGGAGTTTGGTGATTTTTCATCTTTTTCTTTCAATCTTGTAATCCTTAATCATTAACCTTGTTACTTTTACATTAATCAATCTATTCCATCTTTTCATTCATCTTGATCTTCATCATTTTCTAGTGCAAGTTCTTAAGTTTTTATTTAATTCTAGTTTGATTCTAAAAAGTTGTTGATTTAGTGTTTTTATTGTTGGGATTTATTTCTTATGGTATTTAAATGATTTGTGTTTGATTTGGTAAAACCTATTTGAGTATTCAAGTCGATTTGGATTTAATTTAGTGTCCCTGTTTTACTGCTACTGTTCTGTTCTTCGCTTCCCAGGACTTTCCGAACAGACTTTTTATTCCGAATAGGCGAATTCACTTTTCCCTTACTCGGAATATTTTGGATATTCCGAATAGGGGTTTTACTTTTCTTATACTCGGAATGTTTGCAATATTCCGCATAGCCAGCTTCTTCGTTTCCTTATTCGGAACATTTTAAATATTCCGAATAGGAAACATTTTCCGCATAGACTTTTTGTTCCGAATAGCCATGTTTTCCGAATAGGATCCTTTTTCCGCATAGAACAATTTTTCCGAATGGTGTTGTTTTTCCGCATAGGCATAATTTTCCGCACAGCTAATTTATTCCGCATAAGCCATCTTTCCGCATAGAGATTTATATATTCCGCATAGGACCACTTTTTCCGCATAAGGATTTATTCCGTGTAAGACATCTTTCCGCATAGGGTATTTTCCTGTTTTTAATTCAAGTGTAGCTTTTTATTTGTTGCTTGTTTTAAGTTTATATAACATTATCATTTTATTCCTTTCACTTTTTAATAGAATAGAAAACCAAACTCCTTTTTGTCACCAAGAACAAATCATTCCACTTTTAACTGAGATCAATTCGAGAGGATATCGAGAACAATTGAACCTATACAAAACGCATGTATCAAATGGCGCCGCTGCCGGCTCTTCTCGTTAAGATCAAAAGTTTTTTGTGAGAACTTGGATTTTGGGATCCGTTCCCCGTGAACGTTACTTTTTTATAAAAATTTTCAAAAACAACTAAAAAATATAAAATTTTCAAAAATCCTAAAAAGTAAAAAACATAAAAACCAAAAATATTTTTGCTTTGTATTTCTTTGTTCATTCTTTTGCAGGTGTATGCGCACTCGATCCACGTCTTATCAAGAGCCCGAGCCTCTCGATAACTTAGACATGGCTGGTGTACAAAACAACAATAACATACCACCTCCGAACAACAATAATAACAACAACAACCCACCTTTCAACAACATGAATAACAACAACAATGAGCCACTTCCGGATAACCGCCCCATGATTGAATTGCTACAAGCTCATGTCGATGGCAACACGGATCCAATTGTCATCCCTCCAATTGCTGCCAACAATTTCGAGCTAAAGTCAGGCTTTATCCAGATGGTCTCCGCTCAGCCATTCTTGGGACGCACCATTGATGATCCACACGACCACATCAAGAGATTTCTACAACTCACCAACACGGTCAAGTTCAATGGAGTTCCACAGGAGGTTATAAGGTTACAACTTTTTCCCTTTTCTTTAGAGGGACAAGCCCGGCATTGGCTTGCTAAGGAACCGCCACAGAGTATTCTCTCGTGGACGGATTTGGAAACAAAGTTTATCAATTACTTTTTTCCACCCTCTCGTACTACCGCTTTGCGGAATGAGATTATAAACTTTGAACAAAAGTACGATGAGTCGTTCAGTGAATCTTGGGATCGTTTTAAAGATCTTTTAAGAAAATGCCCACAACATGGTTTTACCAAAGTACATCAAATTAATACTTTTTACAATGGTTTAAGCATGAGTGACCAAGATTCACTGAACAGTGCCTCAGGGGGTAATTTATTGGCTAAGACTTCCAATGCTGCTTGGGACATCATTGAGAATAAATCTCGTGTGCAAACCAAGAGTGTTAGGACCAATGTTGCTAGTGCTAGCACTAATGACAGCGACAGTCGATTAGACAAAATCACTACTCTTCTTGAATCGCTTGTCACCCACACCGTCAGCAACAACAACAGCAACAACGCCAAAAACGCTCAAGTGAACGCTGTCAGCCAACCTTGTGAGATATGCGGTGGTCCTCATTCTTACACAACTTGTACCGCCACCCAAGATTACCCTGCTGAGAATGTGAATGCGGCATATGGCACCTATCAACAACCTGCTTATCAAGCTAGACCCCAAGGTGACCGTAACTTGCTTAGCTACCGCAGCAACAACTATCTTTCACCACCTGGTTTTCCTCCCACCAACCCAAACCAACAACAAAACCTTAACCGTCCTCCTCAACAACAACAACAACCTCGACAACCTTACATCCCTCCTCACAAGCAACAACAACCGCCTCAAAGAAACAATCAAGTCTACCAACAACCTGCTTACCAACCACCTGCATACAATGTTCCTCCCAATAAACCTACCGCTCTTCACCAAGAAGTAGAAACTTATATGAGGACTAATGATGCGATAGTGGGAAATCTTCAGAGAGAGGTGCTCAACTTGAAGGCAGACTTGGTCAAGCAAGGAAATGATTTGAGAGCCGATATGAGAACTACGTTGGATAGCCAGACGAATGACTTAAGGAACATGATGGCTAGTTTCTTCCAAAGTAGTCAACCCTCTTTTTCGGGTACTCTTCCGAGTAACACCGTTGCAAAACCAAGAGGGGAGATGAAAGCAATCACTACTCGAAGTGGCAAAGGTACTAAGGAACCCGAGCTTCCTATACCTCCACCGGTGGTTGTGACTAAGGAGAACGAGTCGCCTGCTCCTATTCCTCCTCCTTCTCCTTCCCCAATTTCTCCACCTCTTCCTTCTACCCCTCATCCACCCGTGGTTGTGAGTGACCCTATTCCTCTAAAACCTTCCTCTTCTTCCAATATACCTTATCCATCTAGGTTGAGGAAAGAGAAGCAAAAGAGCAAGGATGATATTCAGGTTTCGAATTTCCTTAAAATGTTCAAACAACTGAATTTCAATATCTCCTTCGCTGAGGCTCTCGCTCACATGCCCAAATATGCAAAAATGTTTAAAGATCTTTTGAGCGACAAGGAAAAGCTCCTCGATATTGCTAACACCCAACTTAATGAGAACTGCTCCGCAGTGCTCTTAAGGAAATTGCCAACCAAGCTTGGTGATCCGGGTCGTTTTCTTATCCCTTGCAATTTCCCGGGAGTAGAGAATTGCATGGCCCTAGCCGATCTAGGTGCCAGTATTAATCTCATGCCTCTAAGTGTTTGGAAGCAATTATCTCTCCCAGAGCTAGTCCCCACCAAGATGACTTTGGAATTGGCCAACCGTACGGTTGCTTATCCAGTGGGGATAGCCGAAGACGTTATTGTAGGAGTCGACAAATTCACATTTCCTGCTGATTTTGTTGTCGTCGACTACAAGATGGACCCCCGTGTGCCACTTATTGTTGGTCGTCCATTCTTGCGGACCGGTCGCACTCTCATCGATGTTGAAGCCGGTGAGCTTATCATGAGAGTGGGTGACGATAAAGTAGTATTCAACATGGGAAAGTTGTCCAAACAACCTTATTCATATGAGAGTGTTAATTGTATTGACGTTCTCGATGAGGCTTGTGAAGAACACTTTAATGATGCTTGCAAAAGTATTCCTACCTCTCTTCCCAATGTTGAGACCGTGTCCTCTATTGATTCATCGTTGTCTCTAGTTGGAGATAGTGATTTATTCTGGAACAATCTTGAAGCTACCATGGGAGATGCGAATTTAGCTACTAATGATTCTCCCACCGAGGGGGATGAAGACATGAATTTCTTTGACAATCTTCTCACCGAAGACAATCCTTCGCCTCCATCTCCCATGGTCATTGCTATCGATGCCACGACTTTGCAAACGCCTCCCGTCGAAAATCCTCCGGATTTGGAACTTAAGGAGTTGCCGCCACATCTTGAGTACGTGTTCCTTGACGACAACAAAAAGTCGCCCGTCATTATTGCGAAGGATTTGAAAGAAGAAGAGAAGACTCGCCTCGTCGCCGTGCTGCAAGCTCACAAGAAGGCTATTGCTTGGAAGATTTCCGATATTCGTGGAATTGATCCTCACTTCTGCACACACAAAATTCTCATGGAGGACGACTTTAAGCCCACAATTCAAAGCCAACGAAGGGTGAATCCAAAAATACATGAAGTCATCAAAACAGAGGTTCTCAAACTTCTTGATGCGGGTATGATATACCCTATTTCAGATTCACCATGGGTTAGTCCAATTCATTGTGTGCCCAAGAAGGGCGGAATAACCGTTGTCCCCAATGAACACAACGAGTTAATTCCCACTCGTCTCGTTACTGGGTGGAGAGTTTGTATAGACTACCGCAAACTCAATGATGCCACGAGAAAGGATCATTTCCCTCTACCTTTTATGGACCAAATGCTTGAACGATTAGCAGGTAATGAATATTACTGCTTTCTTGATGGTTTCTCGGGTTATTTTCAAATACCCATCGATCCCCAAGATCAAGAGAAGACTACATTCACTTGTCCCTATGGCACTTTCGCTTACAAAAGAATGCCTTTTGGCTTATGTAATGCGCCCGGGACTTTTCAAAGGTGTATGTTAGCTATCTTCCATGACATGGTTGAACAAACCATGGAAGTCTTCATGGATGATTTCTCGGTCTTCGGGGATTCATTCTCTTCTTGCCTTTCCAATTTGGAACGTATGCTCAAGCGGTGCGAAGACACTCGCCTAGTTCTAAATTGGGAAAAATGCCATTTTATGGTAAAAGAAGGCGTCGTGCTTGGACATAAGATCTAGAAAGCCGGTCTTGAAGTAGACCGTGCTAAAGTCGATGTTATCGCAAAGTTGCCTCCACCTTCCACCGTGAAGGGTGTGAGAAGTTTTCTGGGTCATGCGGGCTTTTATCGACGATTCATCAAAGATTTTTCTCAAACCGCTCGCCCGATGACCCACCTCTTGGAAAAAGATACTCCTTTTATCTTTTCCAAAGAATGCCTTGAAGCCTTCAACTCGCTTAAGGATAAGCTTACTAAGGCACCCGTCTTAGTTACCCCTAATTGGGAGCTACCCTTTGAGTTGATGTGTGATGCTAGCGATTTTGCTATTGGAGCGGTTCTTGGACAAAGAGTGAACAAACACTTCCAACCAATCCATTACGCTAGCAAGACAATGACAGGGGCACAATTGCATTATACGACAACCGAAAAAGAGCTTTTAGCCGTTGTCTATGCTTTTGAAAAATTCCGCCCCTATCTTGTTCTTTCTACCACCATTGTGTATACCGATCATTCCGCGCTGAAGTACTTGTTGACAAAGCAAGATTCCAAACCAAGACTTCTTCGCTGGGTTTTGCTACTCCAGGAATTTAAAATCGAAATTCGCGATAAAAAAGGAGCAGAAAACCTAGCCGCGGATCATCTCAGCAGACTTGAGGATCCTTACCAAGGGGATCATCCGACCAAAGAAATCAATGATTCTTTTCCCTTGGAGACCTTAATGTCTATAAACTCGAAACCGAATGAAACCCCGTGGTTTACGGACTTTGCAAACTACTTGGCGGGTGGAATTCTCAAGGAAGGGTTGACGTCCCAACAAAAGAAGAAGTTCTTTACCGACATCAAGACTTACTTTTGGGACGACCCTTACCTATTCAAACAATGTGCCGACCTGATTATCCGTCGATGTGTTGATGGACCGGCAGCGTCTGAAATCCTTGATGCTTGCCACAAAGGACCCACCGGTGGTCACTTTGGTCCCAACTACACCGCTAAGAAAGTGTTTGATTCGGGATTTTATTGGCCCTCCATATATCGTGACGCTCACGATATGGTTAAAAGATGTGATGTTTGCCAAAAGCAAGGCAAAATCACACATAAAGACGAGATGCCTCAGAATTTCATTCAAGAGTGTGAAATTTTTGATGTTTGGGGTATCGACTTTATGGGGCCATTCCCTTCATCTAAAGGAAACAAATACATCCTTGTAGCCGTTGACTACGTTTCAAAGTGGGTTGAAGCCAAAGCTTTGCCTACTAATGACGCAAGGGTGGTTTGTAACTTTTTGAAAGCTCTTTTCGCTAGATACGGTGTGCCTCGCGCCATTATTATTGATCGTGGGACTCATTTCTGCAATGACCAATTTGCTAGAGTCATGGCTAAATACGGTGTAAATCATCATCTTTCCACAGCCTACCACCCACAAACTAATGGCCAGGCTGAAATATCCAACCGAGGTCTTAAGCGAATTCTTGAAAGAACCGTGGGAGAGCATCGTGCCGCATGGGCTGATAAACTTGATGATGCTTTGTGGGCTTTCCGTACTGCTTACAAGACCCCGATCGGCTGTGCGCCTTATCGTCTTGTGTACGGGAAAGCGTGCCACCTCCCCATTGAGTTGGAGCACAAGGCTTACTGGGCCTTGAAGTGGGCCAATTTTGATATAAACAAAGCCGGTGACCTACGCAAGATCCAACTCAATGAGCTCAATGAACTTCGGAATGAGGCTTATGAAAATTCTTTGATCTATAAGGAACGAACTAAGCTCATTCACGACTCCAAGATCAAAAACCGAGAGTTCCATGTTGGAGACAAAGTCTTACTTTTTAACTCTCGGTTGAAAATCTTTTCGGGCAAGCTCAAATCTCGTTGGTCCGGCCCATTCACCATCGCCCAAATTTTTCCATATGGTACTCTCGAGCTCGCTCAACCTAATGGACCAAATTTTAAGGTGAATGGCCAACGAGTGAAGTTGTACTTTGGTGAGGACACCCCTCAGGAGGTGATTCCATCCCTCACCACGTTCCCCATGAACTAATTTTGGGTCGAGTCAGGCTCGTGACTCGGTTATCAAAAACAAGCGCTCCTCGGGAGGCAGCCCGAGTATCTATCACTTTAACCCCCTAAGTGTAGGGGAGAACCTATTTTGGTCATCTGTGTTTGTTTGGTGATGTAATTACAGGGATAACTGCAATCTTGGAAATCTTTGAAGAACCGTGCTCCCGTGTTATCCGAAATCCGGTTCTATCTCTCAACTATCGTGATTCAATTTTCTTCATATTCAAATTCGAAATTGATCACTTTAGTCGTCTCTTCCTTAACTCGAGTTAACCAACGTGCACAATGTCATAAGTGTAGGGGAGACTTTTCCCACATGCTTAAACATTGAGGACAATGTTTATCTTAAGTGTAGGGGAGACTTCTATCGATGTTTTAAGTGGACTTTTCCATGAAAATGCCTTCATTTAACCGGAAAATCCTATTTTTCAACACTTTTCAAATTTTTTATTAACTTTGGCCATTTAGTCGTAATTTTTAAATTATTATCGTTGCTTTCATATGTATATATCCCACAATAAAGTCAAAAATATTTATATAGTGTTGTAGCTAGTTTAGATATCTTTGACATATTAGGCCCGTTGCGTTTATTTTGACTCAACCCGAATAGACTTATCCAAGTTTATTCTAGCTAGTATCCTTAACCATGTAGACCTTAATCGGTTTATTAGGCTAAGTGTCCATGAATCTCATTATTTGAGATTTTAAATTGTGGAGGACGAGAAATGATAGAGTCAATTTGGTATTCTTGCGCAAGCTCACTTGGTGTAATTATTTGCCTATTCTCCCATCACTTGCTAATAATTTATCTGCAATAAGTAAGGTCGTACGATTTGAAAAGTTACTTAGCTTCTAGCCCAAGATCGTTTAAAAGTTGCTCGGTAATGATAAGAGTTCATAGCCAAGGCATAACTTATGAAGCGGGGCGCGAAGATTGGAGAGTCCGAAAAGGCCCTAACAAGGCATGAGGATTCAATTTTATTGCTGAAGATCCAAAGTGATGTGAAAAGCATTATTCCTAAAGTCAATATGAAGGATCAAGACTCACGACGAAAAGCAATCAACTCCCATAAAGATCATGGAGAAGTCTATCCGAAAAGACCCTAACAAGGTATGAGGATAAATAGATCCAAGTCCGAAAAGGAGGCGGATCGTTGTATCTCAAAATCCCAATTAGAGATTGAAGAAATAATCATGAAGTCGTGGTCAACAAAGTTGGAGTACCCCTCAAAAGTCTCCAAGTGAAGAAACTCTATTATGATGAGAAGACCATTATCTCAAGAACGTCTCTCGAAGATATGAAGTATGAAATACATGCCAAATATCGGCCCGAGAAAGGTCTCAAATCGTGAACCAAGTTATGCCAAGATATGAACTTTTTGATATCCCGAGAAGCAGTTTTAAGAGATTTTGTCCTTTAGCTAACTATTAATCAAATCGTCCTACTTTGCTTTCAGCCTTAATAAACTATCGAAATAAGTCCAAAAATGCATCTTCATGATCATTCTAAGACAAAAATAAAATATAAGAGATACACCTAGGAATAAGGGAGTTTAAGCATTTAATTAAGCCATGTGTGTAAGTGTTTGATTTACTAACTTATAATAACAATGATCTCGTTCTTAAGCTTAGTTTGGGGAACGTGAAACTTGAGGGTGATAAATCTTCGCAACACCAAAGCCCTAATGTAAGTCCTTGATTTCTTTATAAGTTATTTCCATCCTTTTGTTTATTTTAAAGTTTGAATTTCTCTTAGCATTTTAATTTTTGTTTAGTAGAATTTAAATAAGGCCAAGGTTGATTGATTATGAGAAAAATGTAAAATTGCTTTATCACTAAGCATTGCATGAGGGCATGGCAATGGTTAAGTGTAGGGGATTTGATAGGTGTGTAAACACCCATCCTTTTACCACTAAATTCTGGCTAAAACATGACCAAAACACGTATTTAATATCATTTGTTTGGAATTATGCGTGGTTTTTGTGTTTATTGTGTCTTCAAAGCTAACCGGATGAATATTAAAGAAAACATGGGATTGCACGGGTTTTATCAAGGAAAAAGACTCAAGACGAAGTCTATTGTCCAAGAGGTGCAAAAGATTTGAAGTCACTAGGCCTATTCGAAGATTTATCGAAGAAAAGGACTAAGGACGGAAGATTTTCATAAGTCGAAGAAACTCAAGTCTATTTAACGAAGAAATTAAAAGACGAGTTGGATTTAATCGACAACAAATCCCGAATCAGAATCGAAAACGTCAACTTTTATGAAAAGACGAGAAGACAAGAAGAAAGGGAGAAAGCCCACTCACCAACCAACCACTAGGACTATAAATAGATACTCCCTTCACACAATTAGGGAGTTAGTTCATTTTTTCTTTTTCTAGTTATTGTTGGTTCGTTCCTTAACCAACTCCATTAGGGAGTTTGGTGATTTTTCATCTTTTTCTTTCAATCTTGTAATCCTTAATCATTAACCTTGTTACTTTTACATTAATCAATCTATTCCATCTTTTCATTCATCTTGATCTTCATCATTTTCTAGTGCAAGTTCTTAAGTTTTTATTTAATTCTAGTTTGATTCTAAAAAGTTGTTGATTTAGTGTTTTTATTGTTGGGATTTATTTCTTATGGTATTTAAATGATTTGTGTTTGATTTGGTAAAACCTATTTTAGTATTCAAGTCGATTTGGATTTAATTTAGTGTCCCTGTTTTACTGCTACTGTTCTGTTCTTCGCTTCCCAGGACTTTCCGAACAGACTTTTTATTCCGAATAGGCGAATTCACTTTTCCCTTACTCGGAATATTTTGGATATTCCGAATAGGGGGTTTTACTTTTCTTATACTCGGAATGTTTGCAATATTCCGCATAGCCAGCTTCTTCGTTTCCTTATTCGGAACATTTTAAATATTCCGAATAGGAAACATTTTCCGCATAGACTTTTTGTTCCGAATAGCCATGTTTTCCGAATAGGATCCTTTTTCCGCATAGAACAATTTTTCCGAATGGTGTTGTTTTTCCGCATAGGCATAATTTTCCGCACAGCTAATTTATTCCGCATAAGCCATCTTTCCGCATAGAGATTTATATATTCCGCATAGGACCACTTTTTCCGCATAAGGATTTATTCCGTGTAAGACATCTTTCCGCATAGGGTATTTTCCTGTTTTTAATTCAAGTGTAGCTTTTTATTTGTTGCTTGTTTTAAGTTTATATAACATTATCATTTTATTCCTTTCACTTTTTAATAGAATAGAAAACCAAACTCCTTTTTGTCACCAAGAACAAATCATTCCACTTTTAACTGAGATCAATTCGAGAGGATATCGAGAACAATTGAACCTATACAAAACGCATGTATCAAACCCTTACTATGTTTCGACCTTATAAGAACTCTTCACAGTTCTTTCTTCGAAAAGCAACTTATCTTCAAGTTGAATTCTTTCCTTGTTGTTCTCAAAACAAATTTGACCCGTCATAACGACACCTTAAGCATAACCACGTTCCCAATTTCAAACTCTATCAATTTTCTTCGATTGCCAACATAACTCTTCTGACAACTCCTTGTTACTAATAAACGGTCCTTAACCCATACAATCTTATCAATATTGTCAATATCACTTCTAGTTCAGTCATTCAATTCCACCTACATTTCTGCAATACACCGAAAACCTAACTTACGTCCATAACTCACGACCTTTAACCTTCACAAATTGAAGTTCTTTATGACCTTCAAACAGTACATCCTTATTACTAGCATGACAATCATTGTCATATAAAATTCCAACATTTCCTATGTCAATCATACACACACAAGTGTACCATTCGATGTTCGAATCGCCCTTTCACTCTGTCCATCAGTCTTTGTATAATACACATCACTCAAATCACTTTTACTTTTACTCAAACCAGATTGTATCAATTACTTGACTTGTGAGATTCCTTCATCACTAAGTCTCACTCTCTCAATTCAGATATGTTAGAAGTGCTCAATATTCCATGTCTCACTTGACTTTACAACAAAAATCTTTTCCATAAGTTTGACAAAATGTTGAAATCACTTACCTTGACATTCTTCTCAAATCAGATCACTAACTTAAAATTTCAATATCCTTTCTATCAAGTCCATAGTTTTTGTCATTACCAAAACTCAAACCTTAGAAGCTCTTTCCTTTTTCTTCCTGATAAGTGCATCAGCTATCACATTCGCCTTTCCCGGATGGCAGCGAATCTCGTTGTCATAATCACTCACAGTCATAACCATCAACATATCCAAGTACTCAAAACATATATAACTGGTGATCCTCTACTCATTTCCTTTATCATCCCAGGAAATTAGTTATAAAGCAAACTCGTATGATCCTTGATTACTACACACTTGATTCCATACAAGTAATATTTCTACAATCTCAAAACAAACACCACAACTACATAACCCTTATGAGACATATCATAGCAAACTACAAACTACAAATACTTCAGATCCTTTCAACCATGACAACATCGATGCAGAACACAGCCTACCCTTCAGTGTTCAGAATATAGCTTCCCCATCTAATAAGGATGAGATCTCGAAACTTACAACTTAGATGTATAAGTGGGACTCACACATCCAATTCTTCTTAGTTAGCTTAATCAATGGTTTAACAATCAGTGAAAACCTTTCGATAACCCTCCGATTATTCCAGCTTAGACCAAGGAATTAACAGATTTCCGTCGGCGTCGTTGGTACCGACCAATCCTTAATCGTTTCAATCTTGGAAAGATCTTCACGAATACCTTTGTTGTCAATCAACTGCCTTAGAAAACGCAAATATTCCAACTAACATTCACACATAGAAAACTTTACATACAGTTTCTCTTTTTCCAACCATCCCAAAATTATCCTCATGTTTTACTTATGTTCCTCCTTTCCTCTTGGAATAACATTGGATATCGTCACTAGATACAATGAATAACTCATCCTAGCACATCTTACACACAAGATTCACCAAGTTCATGAATACGGCAGACGCATTCGTCCAATCCAAAAACATCACTTGAAACTTAAAGTACTCACATCAAGTACGAAAAAAACTATAGGAACATCTTCCTCCATAACTCTCAGTTAATGATAACTAGAACTCAAAGCGATCTTTGAGTACACACTGGATCCAAATAAGTTGCAAGGATCAAACAAATCATCAATCCTCTGTAATGGATACCGATTCTTGGCTGTCAATTTGTTAAGCTCTCGATAATCAATACACATCCGAAACAATCCATCCTTCTTGACAAACAATACAGACGATCGCTATTGGCCACAAAACTTAATTTAATACATCCCTTATCCATCACTTCTCACAGTTGACCGGATAACTCATTCTATTCTGACGGTGCCAAATGATAAGGCATATAATTACTATTCAACAAAACCAGGAAGCACTATACAGCAGCAGTACACCTATCGTTTACAACACTCAATCGACACAAACTCCACTTCATGAGGCGGCAGCAACTCTACAAAACTTCATGAAAACCTCAAAACACTCTCGAGTCATTAACAGATCTCCCAACTTCTCCTCAACTACCCTATTACTAATTACCTGAGCAAGAAATACATCAGATCCCTCTTCTACATACTTCCTTGTTTCCAAACAAGATGCTTCTCAAACGGAAAGTTCACTCATCACCTCTAATAGTCAACACTCAGCTTCGCAGCAAAATCTAAACCAGCAGCTATCAATTTATAGTGAAGATTCGTCCAATCTCAAGCATCAACACTTCGCATCACTAACCAATTCATACCCAAAATATATATCTAAATATTCCAATTCTTTGAGCATCAGTTCGATACTAAACACCTACCTTTCTAAATTCAAGGAACACACTCTTGGTATAAAACTGACACTAGCAACCTTTCCATGTGTTAAATCCACATCATAGTTAATTGTCAATCTTATTAACTCTCCATTGATAAAAGCAATTGAATCTTTATAGTTCTATAGTTCTACCCGATCTGAAACCAAACAACATACTGACATAAAGAATCTCAAGTAAGAATATACCATTTACAACATTCAGGCCTTAAGGTTTGTCAGCATCACTCAAACATAAACCAGAGCGGCAGCATTCCCATTTGTCAATTTCCTTTCCCTGGACAATTTCCTTGCTTGTGTCCTTTCTCGCTACAGCTAAATCCTATCACTACTCCAGGGGTACTTAATTCCAATGACTAATCCTCTTGTTCTGCACTTCACAGCTTTATGACCAGGTTGTCCTAACTCTAGTCGCGATTGTGGAAATTATTTACATGATATAGAGTACAGTAAACACCCTAAGATTTATCATGTTACTTCCAGACACAGTGGCAGTACGAAATTCCTCATTCCTTCCATAGTTTAAATATTGGTTTCAGTTTTGTCTTTGGTTATTGTTATTACTGTAATCCTCACAATTCTAACCTTGATTCTGGTTGCACTGAGCAGAGTACCACTTTCTCTTATTGTTTTCAACAATGCTATATTTCCTATCTTGCACCTTCACGTCCATTAAATCATGTGCCATCTGAACAGCTTCATCGAAAGATTTAGGTCTTGAAGAAGTAGTCTCATCCTTGATATTACTAAACAATCCTCTAATGTACTGCTTCCTTGCCTTACAGTCATTCACAAAAATATCAGGACATAGCAAATATAGCTCAGAAAATTTCCCAGTAAGCAGTAGTAACATCGTCCCTTAGCACTAACTGTCTCAATTCGGATTCCAGCTGTCCTAGTTCCTATTTAGGACAAAATCTAGCAGTCAATAGTCCTTTCATCACGGTCGATGTCTTACCATTAGCCACAACTAATCCTAAAGTAGTCACTTGGTTGTTCCACCATCTTAGTGTACGATTCTGAAATATAGCAGCAGCAAGTTTCACCTTATTAGTTTCTGAACACCTAATAATCTCAAAAGTACTCTTTATCTTATCAATCCACCTGTGCAATTCTAATGCACCACTAATACCACAAAACTGCATAGAACCACACTTCCCAAAACTAACATATATATACATGCTCTTGAAACTTGTAGAACAGCAGCAACACTATCATCTGGATCAGCAACATCATCATTATGTTCAGCAGCATCATCATTATTTTCAGCAGCATCATCATTATTCTTAGCAGCATCATCATTATTCTTAGCAGCATCAACTGCAGCACCATTATCTCCAGCACAACTAACTCCAGCATCTTGATTCCTTGTAGCACGATCAGCTTCATGTGCTCTAACAATAACTTGTTCGATCATAGTATTCACAGTAGCAGTCGTTAGTTTTGGCGACATATTTCAAGACACTTAGTCACGTGGTTATCCACTAATGACAGAAATATGATTCCCCTACTCATTCTTCCATCATCACAAAAGAAAGAAACATGATAAGTATACATATCAAGATAAATGAAGAATTCTTTATCAGGACATCTCATGGATACTACATGTAGGAACAACAAAAGCTACAATGGTTCATCAACCAAAACTCAAAAGTGTTAATAAAGGCACATCATAGATCATGAGGGTAATTTAGATTGTGTTGAGGATCCAACAGGATAGTGGCAATGTCTGTCACTACAATAATCTACCGAACAGACTTAAAAGATAATAAGTTCCATCACAATGCTACAACACAATGTTTTAAATAAGTTCGATCACAAAAAGAAAATAAGATACAAGGAAATCCATCACGCGATTAGTTCCTTAGACATCAGCTCCTTATCCTTCTTATCATTGTTGTCAGCTTCATCACACTCGTCTATTTCTCCTTCGGACCTCAAAGTCAAATCCCTGACATGATGGCAGCTCATTCTCAAAATCCAAATACTCACTGCTACACGGCAGATTAATCACAAGGCAAATCTTAATACGACTTTCAGCATTCCTAAACTTCCAAGCTCTACTCAGAAATGATCTCACATGAGACTCCCACTCACTCAACCTTTCAAAACTTACCTATTTCTCTTTAAATCTTTCAATTCAAGCACACAAATTCATCACAATCGAACTAAGACTAACAATCCCATCCATCTTCCAAGTCCTAACAACTCAAATCTCCACATACCAAATTCAACCTTTAAAACAACTTTTCTTTCACATCAACCCTCTAATCACACCAATTTCAACCACATATCTATCATACATCAACTAGTCAAACGTCCTCATACCCGACATAAGTCGCAAGAAATCAGTTGTAAAATCGTTCATCATCGGGTCTACTGTTCTAGACCCTCGACAGTATATAAGATCATTATTTAAAATTATATACATATGCATTACATAAAGAAAATTACGATAACAAGTAGTCAACGTACTTTCAACAACATCAATACATCATCAATACATCATCAATGCATCATCAAATATCATCATAGTATTTACTTAATAAATACTTTAAAAATCATTTCAATTTTAAGGGATACATCTAACTATAAAACAATACAAAACAAATAATCTTACCGGAGCCTTGCGGAGAAGTTGCGTGCTTTTGTAAAATAATTTCGACACTAAAGTTATAGTTTAGGACATTTTTCAAAAATCGACCTAATTCGCTATAAGTAAAAAGTTCTGATTACCAATCTTTAACACCCCCAAATTACATTGCGCAACGGAAATACACATTTGGGTGCTAAATACAAACATCGTTATACAAAACACATTGAAGAATCTTAAAATCGTACCTTAGAAATATTAAAGAACATAATTTTAATCAATGTCTAAAACATTCGATCCCAAGTAAAACGATTTTTAGAAATATCAGAGTTACATTTAGGTCCCCCAAAGATTTTATCAAATCAACAAACAATTTACCAAAGTACATGACCATACAATTATTTTTATGACAAAAGGGAAAGAAATTTGTTTTAGACCAATCACCACAAAAGCAACCCGCAATCCTTATCCAGCAAACTCCGCAATTCTTCAACTTCAATCACCTGAAATACATGCTTAAAATCATCAACACAACGGTTGAGCGAGTCTATAGGTTTTCCAAATCATCATTTGAACACAAGAGAAAAATCAATCAAGATCATTTAATAGAATTGCTGTACATACAATCTATTATTCAGGCAGTATGGCATATAGCAATAGCTATTGAATTGTATTAAGCTCATGACACTGACCCCTTAACTTAGTCACCCACGCCTAAAGCCGGCATGACTAGATGAAATTCCAGTGCCCCTACTAGGGTATAAATTGCAAGAATACCAATTCTTATTCTCGTAAAATTATCCTTCCCAGCGGGTTACTCAGCGTAAAGCCATGGTCTCAGATAGGGTCGTCAGCCCAATAGTACTATTATTAGAATAAGCGGCTATTCCCAACTCACAACATCAAGTCAGAAGATAGTTAACGGCTCATGAATTTAGGACTTTTGCAATTTAGGTACTTATACAATTCAAATCAACAAAGGCAACAAAGGCAACATTCGGGTCCAAACAATCAATCATGACTTGTGTTCATTTTTACTTTCAAATAGCATGTATCCCCCTCGCGGGTTTTAAAATCATTCAAAACAATTACAAAAGCGAGGCTATAGACTCACCTGGAGTAATAGCAGTAGTAAGACGATCATCGACGATAGTTGATGCCCGATAAACACAAAAATAGCAACCTATCAAATAAGGCGCGTTCATCAATAATAAACTCGAGTAAAATACATACTTAGTAACATCAACTTAAAATCATAAAATCAAAACCAACCCAAAATGAAAACAATACAAGTGACCTTTCACTTCATTCTTTATGTTTATTTTATTAGTCAATTCTTTCGATAAAAATTTGCCGGTACACACCAAATGTACGGGCTCGTTTACCCCACTTAAACACATCAAATGCTTATGGTACTAATCAGAGATGTCACTTACTATATATAGAAAGACCTGTTAAAAGCTGATTGTTGTATTTTTACCCCTTTAGGAAAAGGAAGGTAAATATGGTAAGTGGGCACGACGATTTAGGAAAACCGTGTGTGAATGACCCTAAGTGTGAGTTCGTTCTCGAGGAGGCACGTGTGTTGTGTAAGGAATTCATTTTGATTGTGATTTTATTGTTATGAGAAGAAAAGACAAGAGAAATAAGAAAGAATTGACGGTTACGAAAACGGATTAAACTAAGACGAAAAAGGCGATCATGTAAAATCGTAAATAGTGCAAAAATTAAAATTTTAACCTAAAAATTCCTAAAAATTAATAAAAATCCACAATATTATTCTAAGAGTTTACAAAAAATCCAAACTTGCTAAAACCTTTTAATTAATTAGATAATGACTTTTTAATGCTAATTAAAGCCCTAAAAATCACAATTAATTATTAAAAAGTCCCAAACAAGATTTTAAAGTTTATAAACCTCAAAAATAACCTAATTAAGCTAAAAAGTATTTTTTTAGAATTTTAAAACCAAATAAGACTATTTTTTAACACTTAAAAACTATTAAAATCAGTTAAAACTTAAATTAATTTTAGAAAATAATTGAAAAGCCCTAAAAATATTTGGAAAGTTACAAAGTTCCTAATTTAGTGTCTACAATCTAGGAAAAATGAAAAAAGTAGAAAAAACTAATTTTCAATTTTTAATAATAAAATAATAATAAAATAATCAAAAAATTCAAAGTTTATTAAAAAATTCTAAAAAATTACCAAAAATCTAAAATAATGTAACTAAGACAAAAATGCAATTAAAAGTTTCTAAAACCTATTTACTAATTTTATATTAAATTTTAAAGTTGGTAAAAAACCCTAAAATCTTATAAAATCAAAAATAAGACTTTTTGAAAACTTTTTTAGCTGTAAACCTCAAGAATATAAATAAAAACCTAAAAACTATTTTTTCATATTTTTAAAATTCTTTTTCCTATTTTTTTATCCACTTTCTAAAATTTAAACTAAAAATAATCCTAAAAAATTAATTAAATACGGGAAAAATAAACTTTTTAAACCAAAAAGTCCCTAGCCTATTAAATATCAACAAAAAAATGCTAAAAGGGAAAAAGCTAAACAGAATAAGCTGAAATCAGCTTATTACTAAGATGATTGTTAAATAAGCCAAAAAAAACAAACACTCCTTATATATCTAATAAACCAAGTGATAACCAGTCAAAGACCCTAGGGCAACTGGTTATCACGTTGGTGTATGGGGGGAGTGGCGCAGGTTCGAGTCCTGGCCACGTCCTTTTTGAAAAACTTTTTATATTTTTTTTTCTTTTTAAAACTTTAAAACACAAAAACAGTGCTTACACTTAATCTAAAACACAAATTTAATCAAATACAAACAAGAATCAAGCTACTGAAATCAAAACGTGCCCAGATTGTTATGGCTGATGAACATAAAGAAAAGGTATTTCTTCACATGTGCACATTTGGACAAGAGGACTTGATCCTTGATTTTGTGATGTTTGATTGGACAAATGGGGCACCCCTATACTCAGTTGAGTATAGGGAGTCAACACAAACACAAAACAAGCAAGAATCTAACACCAAATCTCACAAAAATGGCAAATAAAGTTTCTGAATAGGCTTATGTTTCTGATGAACAATACTCCTGGTTTAATATGCACAAAAGTAAATTTTGAAACCTTAAATCTTGCACACAATGATACCAACTAGCATACAAGTCTTACACAATCCTCCATCAACCTATATCCTAGCACTGATCCAGATTTCATGGCAAAATTAGCACTAAAACAAGCAGAAAAAGACTTGACTGTTTTTATGCTATTATGGCCAAATTTTAAGCATGCAATTGATTTAAAACTCTACCAAACTGAAAACTACCACTAGTATTCACCCAATAACAACCTAGTGAGTAAAGAGAACAGGTTTTAACACAAGATTGATGTCAATAATCCCAGTTACACCCTTATCCCAAACACCCCTTTATATTTTCAGAAAGTGATTTAACAAAGCAAAAGACTTCAAATCACACTCAAACTGGTTGAAACAACTTATAACATGCATCAAACACCTAATCCAGCAATAACAAGCAAATAAACAAGCACTTAACAACTTTTTATGCAAAATCACATAAATATCACAAAATCTGAAAAGTTGAAAACTCAAAAAGGAAACAAGGGACTACCTTGTTGGGCCTACATCTAGGCCAAACAATGGCTGTTTAGCCACCTCCAACAGACCCGGGTCTGTGCTGAACACTTGGACAAACAAGCAAGCAATGAAAAACCTGCTAAGAGAAAATGAAGAAACAAGCAAAATATGCAATATCTGATTTTTTTGAAACCTTTTAAAACCTTCTTTAAATACTTTCCTTAAACTTTTTTCTTTCAAAAACACCTAAACAAACCCCTTAAAATCCTGGAAAACCAAATTAGAACAAGTATGAACCAAATCTTGGACTTTTCAGAAACCTTGAAGATAACTCTTGAAAACTCAAAGTTACTTCACAAACAATTTTTGGAACTCAGTATTAGCTTTCAACACACACACAACTTTTAATAACTTATAAAAGGAATTAAATTGTTCAAACACAAATACCAAACTTTATATTCATTAAAAAGGAATTACAAATGTGAAAGCTAAAAACTGGAACAACGAAATACAGCCACATATGGCTTGTATTTATACTAGTCTATAGAAAATACTAGAATGATAAAGAGAAGCTGAAATCTCCAAAAAGCCCTTGGGTCTTCATCTTGAAATTGGTCAAAAAGGCTCCATGTGATAAGAGAGTGATGGCCAGCTGTGGCATTGTGATCTTGGACGTTAAATTGGACTTGGGGTCCAAGGAGATTCATCCAGTCGTTCATTTGGTCGGTTTTTTGGGGTTTGGGTGAAAATGACATGAGCAGGGAATCTCATGGGGGTCCAGGGGTTCACATAGGTTTGTTTGTTGAGTTTGGTTTTGGTGTCAAAGCCACCAATTAACCATCTGGAAAGAATGAGTCAAAAACCCTTTGTTTTGAGTTTGATTGAGTCTGGGATTATTAGGGTAATTAGCACAGGTTTAATCTATTTTGGGAAAAGGTTATTTTAAAATTTGTGTTTGGGTGGGAAATAAAGGAGGGTTGACTGGGTGTTTGACCAGGTTTATTTAATAAACCTGGTATTGGGTTGTGGGCTGGGTTTGGACGGGTTGGGTAGGGTAAATGGGTAGGGTCGGGTTAAGTGGTGAGGTGTCAAGAGCTGAGTGGTGGTGAGGGTTTGGTTGTTTGGCAGAAAAGGCCCCCCATGTTACTTGTTTTGTTCATGTTGTGAAAATCAGCCAACAACTTCCATTTTACTTGTAACAACTTTACACAACTTGTCATTTTTGGCACAATTAAGTTTCCACACTTAATTTAAGGACTTCACATGTAAATTCTTCTTTTCCCAAGGGCTAAACTTGTACAAACTTCATTCCTCAAGGACCATTCTTGCATAACTTGATTTATCTTGCCAAGTCTTCAAAAATGAGGGACTAAAGTTACCAATCTTCAAAACTTCAAGGGCATATTTGTAAATTCCAGATTTGGGCCCGGTTCATTGTGCGGCTTCGTTTCCCGTGTTCGTTTTTGAATGATTCTTGTGATCTTTTTGTCATTTCCTCAATATCTGTACCTAAAATACACAAGTAACAAACACGAGCATATATTTGGTAGTTTTAATGATATTTTATGCATTTTAAGCCCGATTTGGACGATGAGACTATGTATAAAAGCAGTCTCATCACTCCCCCATACTAAACCATTGTCGTGCCCTCACGCAATGCTAGAATAAAGTATCATAGCACCTCCAAAATTCATTTTTATTCACTTTATTGAAACGATAAACTAGCTACACTACTACTATTGCTACTACTTGTGTTATAGACATAATGTATGATTTTCATCGCAAAATGGGACGTTTAGGTTCATAGAATAAGAACACGTGAATGCTTCGTTAGAAATAATTTCAACATCCTCGATTTTCACTCCAATTCCATGCCAAGCGTGCAACGAGATCATTGTCATTATAAGTTAGTAATGCTAACACTACTCATATGCCCTAATCACGTACTTATCCTCCCATTATTCCTAAGTTGTATCTCTTATATTTTATTATGTCTTGAATGTTTCACGAGGATACATCATTTGACTTATGTGATAATAGAGATTTAGGTCTAAAAATAGAGTCCTAACGTTGTAACTAAGACCATCAAATCAATAACCCCTCCTAATAGACAACGATGTTAAAAAAATTAAGTTGACAAGAAGAATCGATAAACACGGTTTTATAACGGTTTTGAACATGAGACTTATTACCAAGACTTTTATACGCCCCCTAACGGAAGGGCCTTATTATCTTTGGTTTACCTCCATCTTTTATTCAACTTCGCCATGAAGCTTTTATTATGACTTCGGTCTTGCCTTGCTTTTTATTATCCGCCTCATCGGTGGTTTTATTAGCCAAAGACGTATATCCTCACGCTAAAGCGAATTTTGGATCTTTAAAGCTTCGAAGATTAAGGCTTGATTCACTTTCAATTTTGCATAGATTTTTCGGCCTTGTGGGGCTTCAAATTGTTTGCTAGATTTAGGTGAGCACTTGAAATCTTATTATTGGGTGAAGCTTTCGATTATTGGGGTGCCAATACTTCAAAACCGTGACGCTGGCGATACCTTAATGTCTTCCCAATTTAATTACACGGAAGCTACTAGAAAAGACTAGAAACCCAACAATCCTAACTAAACCGCTAAGTCAATATTTATTAAGCAAAAAATATTTACATGCGAAGGGAGAATAAGCAAACAACGAGAACACATGAGTTTTTGAAAGAATACGAGTACTCTACGTTTAGCATAGTAACTTATAATTAACTCTATCATTTCTCGTCCTCATTTAAGAGACTTAGCCTAATATGTAGTTAAGGAATCAAAGCTAAGTGCTCAACACGCACGGTTGAGTAAAAAATTACTCTTATTCTCGCCATCGGAAAATCTACATTCGTGTCTTCAAACACTTATAAAACATGAGAAAAAATTTAAAATTTGGCCATTTTTAGCCTTATTTTGCAACAAAACCATAAACAAAAAGATAAACTTTGGAAAGCATAAAGGTTTGGCAAGGCAAGTATCTATTCACCCCCCCCCCCCCATACTAAAGTTAAACATTTTCCTCAATGTTTCGAGTCTAGGGGTGCAAACACCCCCATACTAGAGACGTAGTCGAATGCCTAATCTAGCATGGAAAGGGTGTAACCAATAAATTAATAGCCGTTTATGAAGTGTGCTAAAAACCTAAGGTTAGAACATCAAAAGGATATATCATGGATATTGAGAAATGTCTCTAAAGCAAACGATCGAGTGCTCCCATAAAACGAACACGAGAGGCTCCAATCGTGAAGATGATCATCTAAAAACCACAATGCACAAACAACCACGGAACAAAGGTTGGAAGGGAACAAATCCCCTCACATTAATCTACGTAGAAAGCAATAATATGTACATGGATAAGCATGGGTCTCCCCCACGAGGCACCTTGTTTTTGATAACCGAGTCAAAAGCTCGACTTGAATCCCCATAAATGTGATTATTTAGGGATTATCATGGTGTGGTCAATTTTTGGTGGGGCTTACATGATAAACAAGGCCCAAAAACAACCAGTATTAAGGACTAAGTCCTTTGATGGTGCAAAATACCGGGATCGAAGATGGCGTTTTCGTTTTCATTAGAAAAACAAATCAACGCCACTTCATCGTGTTCCAACATAAACTCAAAGAGTTTCAAGAAAATAGATAAGAAGAAATAGAAGGGTGGGACAATGGGTAAGTCATACAAACATTGAGCTAATCGAGGTAGACTCGCACCAATCAAATGAAAAGATTTTCCATTTATTGCATCGGTGGAAGACCGAGATTTCCCTATATAAGCAATTCCAGGATCAAATATCTCGTCCGCGGTGGAGAAAGGGGAGGGAACATAAGGGGCTTCCCCCACACTAAGTCCACACAAAGCATCGTCAAAAGGAGAAGACGAGCTTGTAGCACTCAAAACACGTGGTGATGACGGAGTTAGAATTGTAGAAAAATCTTTTAAATCCAATTTAAAATCTTTTCCTTTTTCATCTTTTAAACTCTCCTTGTGAAAACGCTATTTAATTATGTTAAAAATATTTGGTGTTTCTAAAGCAATGTTAGTCACACTAAAAATTCTCACATTTGAAAACTGTTTTGGTAAAGGTGGTGGCAAGTTTTCAAAACGTTTGTCAACAAAGAAAACTCCCCCATCGGGATCAACACATTCATCATCCGAAGAATCATTCACAATTCGAATCGTAGGCTTAACACTCTTAACCTCCACCGGCGGAGGGGACGGAACTTCATTTTTCTCAACAACTTCTAAAACTCTTTTTGAAATCCTTTTGCAAATGTTTTTTATGGGATTGACATTGTACAAAGACGTGATAGAATACACATGAGAAAGTGTGGAGTTTTGGGTTGCATTAATGACGAGTTCTTCCTCATTGAAACGAAGAGTGATTTTCCTAGCATGCACATCGATAAGTGCTCTCGAGGTATCCAAAAATGATCGACCTAAAATTAGCGGAACTTTAGGATCGATAGGAATGTCAACAACAATAAAGTCTACGGGATAGTAGAACTTTCCAACTTTCACAAAGACGTCCTCGGCTACTCCACAAGCTAGAATCGTAGAATGATCGGCCATTTCGATTGACATTCTTGAAGGAGTGAGATTGGGAAGATTGAGCGATTTAAAAATCTCAAGAGGCATCAAATTAATACTAGCACCAAGATCGGCCAAGGCGTAGCATTCTTCCATGTCTTGTATAGCACATGGGATTAAAAACTTGCCGGGATCACCGACTTTTTGAGGTATGCGGCTTAGAAAAACCGAAGAACAACTAGACGATTTTTGCAATTTCTCTTTGTTATTCAACATACTTTTGAAGTTCGCGGCAAATCGAGGCATCATGACTAAGGCGTCGGCAAAACTTATATTAAAATGCAAGTCACGAAACATTTTCATAAAAAGTTCAAATTGATAATTATTTCGTTCTTGTGCCTTTTCCTTGTCTCGTCTTGAAGGGTATGGTAAAGGTGGTGTGGGTTGGGGCATAGGCATAGGCATCGGCCTTTGAATCTTGGGTTCCATGATTGGTATTGGTTCAACCGTAGGTGTGGTTTGAGCGGTACTTCGTGGGCTTGGAATTTGCTCCTTTTCAACCACCTCCTCGGGTTCTTTCTCTTTTTCCTTCTCCATAGAAGTACTTGGACGAGAAATGGGTTCATTGAAAGTTTTACCACTACGACTATTAATAACCTTCAATTCTCCTTTCGGGTTCACGATGGTATCACTAGGAAGACCACCCGAAGAAGAGGGCTTACACATGATAGCTTCAAACATTTTTGCCATTCGGTCTTCAAACTTAGATTGCCTAGCATCCGCTTTTAACAACTCTTGCTTAATATCATGTTGACCTTGCTCCATTTTTTGTTGATTTTGTTGGAGACGTGTGACATTTCCTTCCATTTTATTAGCATGAGTCTTATGTTCATTAGCAAGTTCGTTCTTAAGCTCGTTTTTCAACTCGGATCTTAAGCTAACCATTTCACGTTGCATATTGTCAAACTTAGCAGCATTAGCCTTAGCATAATTCAAAAATTCTCCTTGAAGATTTTTGGTGTGATCATTTTGAAAACCTTGAGTCGTAGTTTGAAAATCACGGTTTTGGTTTTGGTTTGAAATTTGCCCATTTCCACTTTGATAATTACCCTTGTTGTAATTCCTTTGATTTCCTTGATAATTACCACCTTGGTTGTTGTTTCGATAATTATTAGCATTTTGATTTGGTGGAGCTTGATTTTGGCGGGAACCTTGACCGATTTGGTTATAAGTTCCCGTGGCTACATAAGCACTCGAAGTGTTACCATCCGCGGTAATGCACTCGGA
Organism: Glebionis coronaria; assembly: GCA_025667525.1. Lineage (NCBI taxonomy): Eukaryota > Viridiplantae > Streptophyta > Magnoliopsida > Asterales > Asteraceae > Glebionis > Glebionis coronaria. The sequence continues at coordinate 767,701 of JANFOE010000491.1, forward strand.
AAGATCATGAGCTCCACCACACGACAAACAACTCTTAGAAACCGCTTTAACCGAAGCGGAACTCGAAGCTTCTTGAGCTTTCCAATGGGACATAAGGCTAGCAAATCTATCAAAAAACCGATTTTCTTCATTTGCTTCATCATGTAAAGCACTAATGCTACGAGACGATGACGAGCCCATTTTGGCAACACTCGGTGTGTTACGAGGGCTATAAACCTTAGACCTATTCTCAATTATGAACAAAGCTTCTTCAACCGTTTTACACAAAAAATTACCACCCGCGGCGGCATTTAAATAATCTCTTTCATGATCATTAAGTCCATTGTAAAACGTGTCAATTTGGTGTAAATCGGAAAAACCGTGATGAGGACATTCATGTAACATCTCCTTAAACCTATTCCAAGCCGTTGAAAAACTTTCATTTGATTCTTGTGAAAATTTAGAAATCTCATTTTTCAAATGTGTAGTCTTAGAGGGCGGAAAAAATTGGTTCACGAACTTTGAAACGAGATCCTTCTACGTCAATATAGAATTGGGTGGCTCTTTCTCTAACCAAATTTTTGCGGGCCCCGCTAAGGAATACGGAAAAAGCATCATCTTAATCGAGTCATTCGAGACATCCTTAAATTTGCACGTGGCGGTAAGACGATTGAATTGGCGGATATGGTTGTGTGGATTGTCCTTCTCATCACCATGGAATTTGTTGTTTTGGATCATCGACAACAAACCCGTTTTCACCTCAAAATTCTCCGCAAGGATAGCGGGAATCACAATAGCTTCTCCATAACCCTCGGTGGTGCTTGAAGTAACTCCATCATAGTTCGATTCGCCATGGTTGGTGCTTCTCGTACAATGGGTTCGTCAATAGGAGACTCCTCACTAGAATGAGTTGGAGTGGGAGTTTTGTTCTTTCGTCTACGTGCACGTTTTGCTTGATTACGAGTTAGCATAAACGTCACGTACAACGAGGAGACGAGCAAAGAAGATTCTTTTTGGTGTTTTGTATTTTTCAATTTTTTTTTTGTGGTTTTTGATTGTATTAACCTTTTTGGAAATTTGGTGAAATGTATTAAGTAGACAAAAATCTACAAATCTCCTCCTTAATCAAATCTCTCGATTAAAGAAGCCTCAAGGAATGAAAACGATCACGTGAGGTGAACGCCTTCGATGACTTTAGAACGATGGTGGAACACCAAATCGTTCAAGAGGGTTTAATCAATAGAAACCAAGAAAATATATATGATATGTAATAATACTTTGGGCGGGAAAACCCTCGATTCACTCTCAAAATCAAATACGCACAAGCAAGCGGAGGAAACGAGGCTGCGCGAAGCACTTAAGAGCCTTTTTCCTTTAGGTCGTGAAATACAACCGCCTTATACCAACCTTATAGTTTGTATTTTCAAAATCGAGCTTCACGAAAGTGTTTATCTATTTTTGCCTTTTTTCTTTGGTTTGAGATTCGAATACAATGATTGGGTAATGACCTCCCAAGTCAAGGTTGTGATTTCTCACGTATTTGGAGTACTTGTGAATTTATTGTTCTACGTATACAATAGAGTAATAGTATTCACACAAAAACCGAAAAACGATAATACGTATCAGTAGAGTGCTACTAATACAAATACTAATTATGGATAGTATAAAAACAACAATTGTTCAATCAAAACATAACACGCCTCCCCGGCAGCGGCGCCGAAATGATTGTTGTATTTTTACCCCTTTAGGAAAAGGAAGGTAAATAGGGTAAGTGGGCACGACGATTTAGGAAAACCGTGTGTGAATGACCCTAAGTGTGAGTTCGTTCTCGAGGAGGCACGTGTGTTGTGTAAGGAATTGATTTTGATTGTGATTTTATTGATATGAGAAGAAAAGACAAGAGAAATAAGAAAGAATTGACGGTTACGAAAACGGATTAAACTAAGACGAAAAAGGCGATCATGTAAAATCGTAAATAGTGCAAAAATTAAAATTTTAACCTAAAAATTCCTAAAAATTACTAAAAATCCACAATATTATTCTAAGAGTTTATAAAAAATCCAAACTTGCTAAAACCTTTTAATTAATTAGATAATGACTTTTTAATGCTAATTAAAGCCCTAAAAATCACAATTAATTATTAAAAAGTCCCAAACAAGATTTTAAAGTTTGTAAACCTCAAAAATAACCTACTTAAGCTAAAAAGTATTTTTTAGAATTTTAAAACCAAATAAGACTATTTTTTAACACTTAAAAACTATTAAAATCAATTAAAACTTAAATTAATTCTAGAAAATAATTGAAAAGCCCTAAAAATATTTGGAAAGTTACAAAGTTCCTAATTTAGTGTTGTAGGTCTACGGATTCTAAGGATTTGGTAAATGATGGATTGGATCTATTGATTAATGGTGGAAATGGGGAAGGAGGAAGATGAGGGGTAGAGAGAGAAAGGAGAGAAAAGATAAGTAGAGAGAGAAAGTGATTAGATTAATGAATAGATGTTAATGAATGAACTAACCAACCCCTCCTAACATGCTAGGAGGGGTGTATATATAGCCCACCCTACATGTGGGTTATATGGACTATACATTACTAAGTAGACCACGAGCCCATTACATAATTATCGTTGGAGCGACCGATCCTTCATAAATACGTAAAAACGTATTTCCAACAATCTCCCCCTAAGGGAGGTCGCTCCAAGTTACAAAGTTCTAAATATTCTATAGCTCGTGATCTATGCTAATAATGATGTGACCGAGACTTCCTTTGGGAAAACATATTTCCAACAATCTCCCCCTAAGGGAGGTCACACCATTTTACAAAATCTTAAACCTAGCATCTATGCTTGAGTCTTCGATCTTGTTCTTGTGAATATGCTTGATATGATCTTTGACTTTAGTCTTGAGCATGTTTCCTTGCCTTGACCTTGTGCATTCATCACTTGTGAAATTTGCCTCTTCGTGACTTCATGTTCCACATACTTATACCTTTAAATTCTTGAAAGCTTCAGAGTTTGATACAGCGGAAGACTTGACCTTCAGACTTTCTTGAATTTGTTGAAGTACTAATTGTATGTAGTATAAGCATGTGGTGACGACTTCTTCTGGATTGTACACCGCAATGCCACCTTCTTGTTACGCTGCATAAGACAGTTAGCAACAAACAATATACACGGATGAAATGGCCTTGAACATTTCATTCTAATTCGGTAGCATTTTACCTCCGGTCGGTGAAGACCGTTGGACGATATTAAATATCGTACTTGTGACAGGTAGTTTCAATAAAGAACCTCCTTGACAAGATTTCGCGGGTAAACCCGTTCTCTTTACTCGACCGTCCAAAGCTGACTGCGAACGTAAAGAGTGAATCATTTGGATAATATTATCCGCATGATTTGAAGCCGTCAATTCATGTTCCTGGAACAAGTGAAGTTCAATTAAGAACCGCACCATCGTTGCTTTCCAGTTGTCACTAGCTTGATTCATATAGAATCTTGCAAGTTACCTACCAAGTGCTGTTTGATGTTAATACTAGAAGGATTTCCACTCGTCACTGTGATCAATAAAGAGTCACTCTGAGTGTTCTGGCAAGATCATATGATAATGCGTAGAGGCCTGGAACGTGTTTAAATTCATTTAAGAATTAAACCACTGTTGCTTTCCAGTTATCACAAGTTTGATTCATAAAGAATCGCACAAGTCACCTACCATGAGCTTTTTGATATTCGCTCAAGAAGGATTTCCATCTTCATTGTAAATACTTTCGTATTACTCGGATGTTCAGGAAAGATCATGAAGATTTTGCGTAGGACTCTTAAGATCTTTCTTACTTTTCACATTGTGTGAACAAGCAAGGAATAATGAAAGTGTGTCCTAATGAGATATTTGATGATCTCAAATGGCTCTAGACTCGATCGTGCATTTTGGATTTTAGTGATCGGAGGCTGGAGAGGAGTGCCACCTTTTCAATACCAATTTATTCGGAGTGAATAAACCAGTAGATAATGTGTTGATCTCCGTGTGATCAAAACAAATACCTTTTGAGATATATTTGAGTTAGCTGGGAAGGGTTGTGCATTGCATCACTGGGTCCATGATGTCTTTCTTCAATACCGAGAATCATTAGCAAAAATGACCTCAATAGCATAGGTATTGACCCGGTTTCTGCCTAAAGTTGTAAGGAGGGCTTCTTTCTTTACACCCTTTATCTTTACAATTCTTTTTCATTCTTCAACCCCTTCAATGCTTACCAATACGTCATAACTAGCACCTTGTTGTGATTGTTCCAGTGCTAACTTAAGTACTTGGTCGGCATTCAGCTACGTTCACAATCTTTCTCCATCTTTCCTAAGGACTACTATTTCTAGCTATGGAATGTCCTTGGGAAGATTCCTCCGGTTCTAGAGAAATCATTGGACTTTAACCTATCCTACCATCCTTATGTCACCACAACCTTCATCGTCGTGAATAGAGATGTTTTGGGTAAGCGTATGTCACCATGAAATCCATTTTGAAGTGCAAATCCATTTTGCTCCCCCTTAACATATGCTACGATATTCGAAAACATTTCGCACATGTCGGGATGAGCTAACACGTTAAGTCAAACCATTTGTGATTAATCATTTCCCATATTAAATCACATTTTCTCCCCCATATTAAAAATATTAACCCAATCGATGTTTTTAATATCAATTGATTTAATAGCCTTTTAAGAAAATTTGGGAAGAAAAATGCAAATCCAATTATCTTCATGAGTTACACAAGCTCCCCCTCAAATTAATGAGGGTGTGCTGAAACGTAAATTAAATACCTTTTAAACACAAGTGTAAGGTATTTATTACGTGCAAAGATCATATATAATAATGAATTCACAAGATTAGCAATTTACGAGGTTGGACCTGAAAAATGGAGAACATCATATGAAAGAAGCACATGGTTCTTGTTCACGAATGTTGGTCACCTCGTCACGTCCCCGAGAAAATTAATTCCCGTTGTTGAGTCAAAGCTTTCCGGTGAAATGCTTGACTTGATTATGAAAAGCGGGTTGCTATCTGAAATAATAGCAAACCATATGGAGCATGTTTTAAATCTTTTAAACTTCTGCTCGAACTTTATTTACAACCCCGTGTCATTATTGAATGACATTTCTAGGTTCGTAAATATTATCGATTCCAGAAGACATGCTCTTTTTATCAAAACATTTTTGAACACACAATTTTGAAAGATTTAGAAAAACCTTTTGAGAAATTCTCGAAAAATTGTGTTCAAAGTTTTGAAAACCAATTACTTGAGCTTAAGATGTTGAATATCTTATAAAACGAGCTCAAGTCCGAGAAGTTGTAAACTTCCCGTTGTTAAGGATAAGTTTATCAGCGGCGATAAACTTTCCTTTTATCTGAAGAACGAGTCCTAAGCTGACATTTACTTAGAAGTCGTTTTCATGAGCTTGAAAACTTTGACTGTTTTAACGGAAAGCTCATGACCGAGAAAGGTTAATTTCTTGTTATGAGGAAAAGTTCTCTTATTTAAATGATACACGTTCCTTTCTGAGCTTAAAACTTCGAATGTTTTAATACAAGCTCATGACCGAGAAAGGTGAATTTCTCGTTAAGAGGATAAGTTATCATAAAAGATAATCTTTCCTTTATTTTAAGTTCGAGTTACAGTCTGACATTTAACTGTAAGTCATAGTGCATGAGCTCAAAAACTTGGAATGTTTTCGATATAAGCTCATGCCCGAGAAAAATTAATTTCTCGTTGTAAGGATAAGTTTATCATCGGCGATAAACTTTCCTGCCTTTGAAGAACGGGTTACAGACTGCCATTTATCTATAAGCCTTAATGCATGAGCTTAAAAACTTGGAATGTTTTTTATATAAGCTCATGCCCGAGAAAAATGAATTTCTCGTTTTTAGGATAAGTTTATCATCGGCGATAAACTTTCCTTTCTTTGATGATCGAGTTATAGTCTGTGATGTGACTATAAGTCCTGTTTGAAGCTTAACCATGAATCCCCTGAGACATTTGTTTCTCTGATATCTGCTTCTTCAGCAACCAAACTCTAAGAGTGTCCTTAGTTGAACGGTACACAACGATTGGACCGCTTCGTTCTTTTGGAACCTCAACTTTGGTACCTGCAATCTCATTAGGAATTTGCATGCTTTGACGTGGGTTAGTGATATCAATTATAGACGCACATGGGGGTTCACAGTTGGCTTTACTTGTTTCAGAGGCGACCTGAGTAGATGATTCACTAGTCTTGGCTGGCAAACGTTTCCTTTTATAGAAAACCTTAAGTTTAGGCGTAAGTGAAGTATCATCTTTATCAGTTTCCTCCCTAGTAGACTTAGTAGAATCGGAGACTATCCTAGTTAAAGGGCACTCGTTTCCTACAAGAGTGAAATTTCTACCAGTGGGGCGCCACATTTTACCAAAGGGTTTGATTTTAACGACCCACTGGGATTTAAGTCTAGCACGGGAGTTCACCTCATTAAGCAATTTTTTGATACAAGCATCATGATTTGCCGTAAAGACACATTTTCTACATGTTTTACAAGTAGCATATTTAATGTCCGAGTAAGATCTAGAATCCCTAGATGATTGATTGATGCTCCTAGGATTGGACATGCTACGGTTAGCAGTGTTGGGTAAACTAGAAGGTATCTGACTAGGTTTGAAATTCCTATCTCTTACATGTGTCTTTTGCTTAGCTTCCCTAAGATCAGATTCATGGCAAACGTCATTTGAACTAGTTCTAGACGTGGTCTTGGTATTTTTGGGGAAACTAGAGGCAATCATATGATTTGGTCTTGCTAAAGCTGGAGTGATCACATTGGGCCTAGTAGCTGGAGTGACTGGTCTAATAAGATGAACCAAATCAACTTGGGAGGCAAACCGCGGTCTCGAGGATTGTGGTCACTCGGATCTAAATGCAGTAGGTTGTCTGACAATCGGTTGTTTGACAATCGGTTGTCTGACGAACTGATTTGTAGGCGGTTTCCCCAAGATTGATGGTTTTTCAAGCTTAGTGTCCACACTAGATCCTTTAGTTTTCCTTAACTCGTTTTTCAACGCAGCTATAGCAAAAACCTTTTCCTGTACTTGGGCCTTTAAAGTCTCATTCTCTTTGAGCAAGTTATCTTGGGATGCCAACTTAGATTCAAGCAGTTGAATTTGTTTCAAAAGATTATCCTTTTCAGCTTTAGAATCTAAAACAGTTTGATCCAATTTTCTTTCAAGAACAACGTTTGATTTTTCAAGTTTTTCAAAGTATGTTTCCAATTTGACCGTTTTCTTAGAAAATTCAAGTTTGGCATCCTCAAGATCTTTTGATTGTCGAGCTACGATCGTTTCGAGCTCTTTAATCTTGGAATCAGAATCAGTTAACGAGGCAGTTATAAAGCATTTATCATGATGAACTATAGCATTCTGAACAATCTCTCCCCCATTATGACTTACATCGGATGAATCAGAAGTGGTATTGCTATCACTCTTTTCCATCCCATGTTTGTCATAATTAGGTTCAGAATGGTCAATATGCGGCATATCATCAACATATACATCATAAACAACATTACATTGTACCATGTTTGCCGGCTCTTTGTCATAAACGGGTACGGTGTCAGCAAAAGAGATCTCGTGAACAGTTCCTGACATGCCACTGGTATCATGTTGTCCTCCTGATTCCGTGCTCTTGGCATTGATAGGTTCCAATTTTTCAACCGTATGACAATTCTCCTCTTGCATCTGCGGCATTGATTCTTGCACTCCATTATCATACGTTTGCTGAAGTCGAGATCTTTCATAAATCGAAGACGAGACCGAGGTCATGAGTTTCAATATTGTATCACGAAAGACTCGAAGCTCGGTATTTGTATCTTGAAGAAAAGATTGGCAAAGCATCGAACTTTCAGACTTGATGATATTGAATTGGAGGAAAGGCGTGAGTTGTGTCACAAGAGCCTTATAAGCAAGTGCCGATGCAGAGTGATTAAAATTTTCATTGTTGAGTTGCTCTGCGAGTTGGGTCAAGATGGTGAACATTGATTCCATGAATATATGACGATCTTGACCAAAGATTGTCACAAATTCGCTCCCTCCTTGAATCCCCGAAAGAGTGACTAGATGACACTGGAGCATTTGAAATGAATTTACACCACTTTCTCGAGCTTTGTCTTGCATTCGATGCAAGTCTCCCTCTTTAAGTGTCGAATTTAACGAGTCCATTGAAAATCGAGGAAATTCGATTTGGCTCAAAAGATGTTGTCGGCTCAAACGATTATGAATTAAACCTGATCAAAAATCCGTAGTCGCTAAAAAATAGAACCCGTCACCTTGACTCGTCACTTTGTCGTCAAATCCGGCCACAAAATATTTTTCCACGTTAACTTTTAAAATACCCGCCTCAATACGATTTGCCAAAAACCAACAAGTGACAAAATATAGAAAATAAATTTAACTAAAAAAAATAAACTTTTGATATTTTAAAATGGAAAATAAAATAAGAAAAATAAAAAATAAAAATAACTTTTAAAAAAACTGATATAATTATAAAACGTTTTAATAAAAAATCTAATATAGAAAAAAAATAAAATAAAATAAATAAAAAAATCTAATAGAAGAAGTAGACGTCAAAAAAAAAAACTTGGCGGTTTGTTGGTCTTGTTTCCTCCGCCCACAAAAATACGTGGCCCAATCAACAAAGATCCACCGCCCCACTCACTTTCTTGATTAATCCGCCTGAATAAATAAACTTTCTCTAAACTCTCTCTCTCACACCAACCGTCTTCTCCCCAAAACTTTTATCTCTCTCTCTCTCAAACAAAACGCAAACAAACAATCTAATCCTCCATCGTTACACCACCGTATCACAACCTTAAATCAATCCTTAATCAAACCTTAATCGATCTTAACGACAATGGCAACCACGATGGTTCAAGATGTATCCACGAAAAAAAAAAATTACCTCAAGTTAACCGGATGCTTCAAGATCTCTTATAGAGGTCTCGGGTAGGTTCTCTTCTATGTTTTCTTTGGATCGATGAGAGTTTTTTGAAACTGAGATCGTTTTTTTTTTTTTTTTTTTAATTGGTTGTCGTGTGTTTTTGTTGATTGCGAGTCTCTCTCTTCATCTGTTGTGTCCTTCTGTCGGGTGTCGTGTGTAGGTTTGTTTGGTTCGAGGGAGAGAGTGAGGGATGTTTAATGTCTGGTTTGTGGTGACTGTCTAAAAAAAAATCCTGAGATTGGTTTGGAAAAAGAGTTAAAAACTAGTCTTGATAAATTTGTTGTGTATATTTGAGAGTCTAGATGTTGTCCGAGTCTAGGGGTGAGTTTTGAGAGCCTATACGGAAAGACGAGAGTCGAGAGTCTAGGGGGTTTAGTCTGTTCGAGGGAGAGAGTGAGGGGTGTCGAGGATGTGTTGTGTGGGGACGAGAGGGTGTCTGGTGTGGGTTGAGTCTGTTAGTTGAAAATTGGTGTGAGTTTGGTTTGTAACTGTTTTTGGTCAAGAGTGTTTTGTGACGAGAGTTGTGACGAGGGTGGTTTTGTGTGTTCGAGAGTCGAGAGACGAGGGGGAGTTCGAGGGTGAGAATGAGAGTGTGAGTCGAGAGTTTTGGGAACAAAACGAGGGTGAGTCAGAGAGGGTAAGGGTTGGAGTCGAGTGGTGTATATTCCGAATAGACTTCTATTCGGAAAGTATCTATTTTTAAAAAAATCTATTCGGAATGTTTTTTCTATTCGGAATGTTTTTCTATGCGGAAAGTTTTTTTTTTTTTCTATGCGGAAAGTTTTTTCTATGCGGAAAGTTTTTTTCTATGCGGAAAGTTTTTTTCTATGCGGAAAGTTTTTTTCTATGCGGAAAGTTTTTTTCTATGCGGAAAGTTTATCTATGCGGAAAGTTTGTCTATGCGGAAAGTTTGTCTATTCGGAAAAAATCGGAAAGACGGAAATCTGACAACGGGATGGATCAAACCGGACTGATGACACTTGACAGATTTGGACTGTTTTGGACTGATAAGAAAAAAAAAAAAAAAAAAAAAAAATGAAGAAGAAAACTGAAAAAAAATACTGATTAAAAAATGATTAAAAAAATGATTAAAAAATGATTGATTAAAAATGATTAGGCAAAGTAGTACCAGAAAAATGAAAAATTGATTAAAACTGATTAGAAAAATGATAAGAAAATGACTGATAAAAAAATGATTAAAAAACTTGATTAGTTTAAAAAAAATTTAATAAAACTAGATGATTTAAAAATGGATAAAACTTATAAACATTGATAAAAAAGTTGATTGAATGATGAAAAGATTGATAAAAATTAGAAAAGAAAGGATTTTTACCACCAAATCAAAAGAAAAAAAATATGCAAATCCTAAGATTCAACCATGGCTCTTGATACCAATTGTAGGTCTACGGATTCTAAGGATTTGGTAAATGATGGATTGGATCTATTGATTAATGGTGGAAATGGGGAAGGAGGAAGATGAGGGGTAGAGAGAGAAAGGAGAGAAAAGATAAGTAGAGAGAGAAAGTGATTAGATTAATGAATAGATGTTAATGAATGAACTAACCAACCCCTCCTAACATGCTAGGAGGGGTGTATATATAGCCCACCCTACATGTGGGCTATATGGACTATACATTACTAAGTAGACCACGAGCCCATTACATAATTATCGTTGGAGCGACCGATCCTTCATAAATACGTAAAAACGTATTTCCAACAATCTCCCCCTAAGGGAGGTCGCTCCAAGTTACAAAGTTCTAAATATTCTATAGCTCGTGATCTATGCTAATAATGATGTGACCGAGACTTCCTTTGGGAAAACATATTTCCAACAAGTGTCTACAATCTAGGAAAAATGAAAAAAAGTAGAAAAAACTAATTTTCAATTTATAATAATAAAATAATAATAAAATAATAATAAAATAATCAAAAAAATTCAAAGTTTATTAAAAAATTCTAAAAAATTACCAAAAATCTAAAATAATGTAACTAAGACAAAAATGCAATTAAAAGTTTCTAAAACCTATTTAATAATTTTATATTAAATTTTAAATTTGGTAAAAAACCCTAAAATCCTATAAAATCAAAAATAAGACTTTTTGAAAACTTTTTTAGCTGTAAACCTCAAGAATATAAATAAAAACCTAAAAACTATTTTTTCAGATTTTTAAAATTCTTTTTCCTATTTTTATCCACTTTCTAAAATTTAAACTAAAAATAATCCTAGAAAATTAATTAAATACGGGAAAAATAAACTTTTTAAACCAAAAAGTCCCTAACCTATTAAATATCAACAGAAAAATGCTAAAAGGGAAAAAGCTAGACAGAATAAGCTGAAATCAGCTTATTACTAAGCTGATTGTTAAATAAGCCAAAAAAACAAACACTCCTTATATATCTAATAAACCAAGTGATAACCAGTCAAAGACCCTAGGGCAACTGGTTATCACGTTGGTGTGTGGGAGGAGTGGCGTAGGTTCGAGTCCTGGTCACGTCCTTTTTGAAAAACTTTTTATATTTTTTATTCTTTTTAAAACTTTAAAACACAAAAACAGTGCTTACACTTAATCTAAAACACAAATTTAATCAAATAAAAACAAGAATCAAGCTACTGAAATCAAAACGTGCCCAGATTGTTATGGCTGATGAACACAAAGAAAAGGTATTTCTTCACATGTGCAGATTTGGACAAGAGGACTTGATCCTTGATTTTGTGATGTTTGATTGGACAAATGGGGCACCCCTATACTCAGTTGAGTATAGGGAGTCAACACAAACACAAAACAAGCAAGAATCTAACACCAAATCTCACAAAAATGGCAAATAAAGTTTCTGAATAGGCTTATGTTTCTGATGAACAATACTCCTGGTTTAATATGCACAAAAATAAATTTTGAAACCTTAAATCTTGCACACAATGATACCAACTAGCATACAAGTCCTACACAATCCTCCATCAACCTATATCCTAGCACTGATCCAGATTTCATGGCAAAATTAGCACTAAAACAAGCAGAAAAAGACTTGACTGTTTTTATGCTATTATGGCCAAATTTTAAGCATGCAATTGATTTAAAACTCTACCAAACTGAAAACTACCACTAGTATTCACCCAATAACAACCTAGTGAGTAAAGAGAACAGGTTTTAACACAAGATTGATGTCAATAATCCCAGTTACACCCTTATCCCAAACACCCCTTTATATTTTCAGAAAGTGATTTAACAAAGCAAAAGACTTCAAATCACACACAAACTGGTTGAAACAACTTATAACATGCATCAAACACCTAATCCAGCAATAACAAGCAAATAAACAAGCACTTAACAACTTTTTATGCAAAATCACATAAATATCACAAAATCTGAAAAGTTGAAAACTCAAAAAGGAAACAAGGGACTACCTTGTTGGGCCTACATCCAGGCCCAACAATGGCTGTTTAGCCACCTCCAACAGACCTGGGTCTGTGCTGAACACTTGGACAAACAAGCAAGCAATGAAAAACCTGCTAAGAGAAAATGAAGAAACAAGCAAAATATGCAATATCTGATTTTTTTGAAACCTTTTGAAACCTTCTTTAAATACTTTCCTTAAACTTTTTTCTTTCAAAAACACCTAAACAAACCCCTTATAATCCTGGAAAACCAGATTAGAACAAGTATGAACCAAATCTTGGACTTTTCAGAAACCTTGAAGATAACTCTTGAAAACTCAAAGTTACTTCACAAACAATTTTTGGAACTCAGTATTAGCTTTCAACACACACACAACTTTTAATAACTTATAAAAGGAATTAAATTGTTCAAACACAAATACCAAACTTTATATTCATTAAAAAGGAATTACAAATGTGAAAGCTAAAAACTAGAACAACGAAATACAGCCACATACGGCTTGTAATTATACTAGTCTATAGAAAATACTAGAATGCTAAACCCTAGAAGCTGAAATCTTCAAAAAGCCCTTGGGTCTTCATCTTGAAATTGGTCAAAAAGGCTCCATGTGATATGAGAGTGATGGCCAACTGTGGCATTGTGATCTTGGACGTTAAATTGGACTTGGGGTCCAAGGAGATTCTTCCAGTCGTTCATTTGGTCGGTTTTTTGGGGTTTGGGTGAAAATGACATGAGCAGGGAATCTCATGGGGGTCCAGGGGTTCACATGGGTTTGTTTGTTTAGTTGGGTTTTGGTGTCAAAGCCACCAATTAACCATCTGGAAAGAATGAGTCAAAAACCCTTTGTTTTGAGTTTTATTGAGTCTGGGATTATTAGGGTTTATAGGGTAATTAGCACAGGTTTAATCTATTTTGGGAAAAGGTTATTTTAAAATTTGTGTTTGGGTGGGAAATAAAGGAGGGTTGACTGGGTGTTTGACCAGGTTTATTTAATAAACCTGGTATTGGGTTGTGGGCTGGGTTTGGACGGGTTGGGTAGGGTAAATGGGTAGGGTCGGGTTAAGTGGTGAGGTGTCAAGAGCTGAGTGGTAGTGAGGGTTTGGTTGTTTGGCAGAAAAGGCCCTCCATGTTACTTGTTTTGTTCATGTTGTGAAAATCAGCCAACAACTTCCATTTTACTTGTAACAACTTTACACAACTTGTCATTTTTGGCACAATTAAGTTTCCACACTTAATTTAAGGACTTCACATGTAAATTCTTCTTTTCCCAAGGGCTAAACTTGTATAAACTTCATTCCTCAAGGTCCATTCTTGCATAACTTGATTTCTTCAAGGTCTTATCTTGCCAAGTCTTCAAAAATGAGGGACTAAAGTTGCCAATCTTCAAAACTTCAAGGGCATATTTGTAAATTCTAGATTTGGGCCCGGTTCATTGTGCGGCATCGTTTCCCGTGTTCGTTTTTGAATGATTCTTGTGTTCTTTTTGTCATTTCCTCAATATCCGTACCTAAAATACACAAGTAACAAACACGAGCATATATTTGGCAGTTTTAATGATATTTTATGCATTTTAAGCCCGATTTGGACGATGAGACTATGTATAAAAGCAGTCTCATCAAAAGCCCATCAAACGATTTTACATTTAAAGTTCCCTGCCCGACACATCTTTGAACAACAAAAACCGGACAGTTTTACGTCAACAACTCATATAGTCTTTTTAACTTATTTATTTTACTCCGTTTACAAAACCGACACTCGACTTTGAAAATAAACTCAACATCCTCATACTTAATACTTAACATCAGTCCATGACACATTTCAAAATCTTTTTATAGTCACCGAGATTCGATCCAAATATCGACAACAATTATGTATCGTGTCGATACTCGTCTCTAGGTACACGAATAATCAAGCTAATGTAACTTCGCGCTCGTTTGGAGCTAGAAGCTCTATCTTATATCAAATCGAAGCTAAAAGAATTCTCTACAACATCATCTTATTAGTTTGTTCATTTTCAAACAGTAAGGTACCCAAAATTGGGCTTGAACCTACTGATCTAAATTGCCACTTTAAAAATCATGTTAAATCAATTTTTCAACCTATTTTAATCAATCTCATATGTCTAAAATCATCATAATATCACCACCAACAACTTAACTAACCCATATCACACTTGAATGATCATACAAAAATTTACCCACTCAAAATTTCCAACATATATATATATATATATATATATATATATATATATATATATATATATATATATATATATATATATATATAACACTACTTAGAACACACCCATACAATAAAAATAGATCAAACCTTCATGGATCATATGAAAAAAATAAAAGTTGGTGCATGTTGATAGTTGATTTTTTACGTCTTTTAGGAAAAAGAGCGTAATTAGGACAAGTATAAACAAGTAGTTTAGGAAAACCACAAGTTATGACCCTTAGTGGGGATCGTTCTCAAGAAGGCTAGTGTGTTATGTGTGTAATGATTTGGATTAGATTTGTGATTATATTTGTGAGAAAGAATGATAGAAATGGGATAAGAAGAGAATGACGGTTACGATGTTGAATTAAACTAAGACGAAAAAGGTGTACACGTAAAACCGTAAAAAGCACTAAAATTAAAATTTTTCCCAAAAATTCCTAAAAATCACTAAAAATCCACAAAAATAATCTAAGAGTTTACAAAAAATTCAAACATGCCAAAAACTTTTAATTAATTAAATAATGACTTTTTAATGCTAATTAAAGCCCTAAAAATCAATATTAACTATTAAAAAGTCCAAAACAAGATTTTAAAGTTTGTAAACCTCAAAAATACCCTAATTAAGCTAAAAAGTATTTTTCAAAATTTTAAAATCACCTAAAACTTTTTTTAAACAATTAAAAACTAGTAAAATCAATTAAAGCTTAAATTAATTCTAGAAAATAATTAAAAGACTCTAAAAAATATTTGGAAAGTTGCAAAATTCCTAATTAAGTGTCTACAATATAGGAAAATTATAAAAACTTAGAAAATCAGATTTTTAATTTTTAACAATAAAATAATATTAAAATATTATTAAAAATCCCAAAATCATAAAAAATTCTAAAAAGTTGCAAACTAGTTTAATTTAACCTAAATAACTCAGAAATGAAAGTGAAATTACCTAAATACCCTTAATGGGCCTAAAAAGTGGGCTAAACCCAAAACAGATCACTATTGGGCCAAATTTGGGCCCAATATAAAAAAGTGTCCAAAATAAGCCCAAAAAGCACTACTTGACTCAAAATTTGATTTTAAACAACTTTTTCCAAAGGCCCAAAAGTTGAAAGTGTGAAATAAGCTAGCTTATACCAAACAGATTATTCTTAATGGGATTTTTGGCCCATTAATCTATAAGCCAATGCCATAAGCTGAAATTAGACACATAAGCTTCTTTTGTCCTAAATAAGACTTCTGTAAAAAGAAATTTGAAATAAGCCCAAGGAATAAGCCTGAAAATGCAATAAGCAATCTACAGAAAACGACAAAATAGTCGCTTTTAAGTTCTAGGCCACCCCAAAAGCAGATCCAAGTTTCTAAAGCTTTCAAATGACTTAATTAAGCAAAATCAACAAAGAGTTTTCAAATAAGTTGACTCAATAAGCTAAAAGAAGCAAATAAGCACTTATGTAAAAGTCAAATAAGTTGGTTTTCTAGCAAAAAGTCAAAGTCAAAGTCCTATAAGCTCCAGTCTAATCAAATGGGTCAAATAATGAAGATCTATCACAAAAAATAAGTTGTTGCAGGTGTGGATAAGCTAAAATAGCTTATTGATAAGCTGAGTTCAAAATAACACTAGCAGGGGCTAGTTTTGGGTGTTGAGCAGTGGAAACTTTTTCCACTGCTTGACTTGTTTGACTTTTTGTCTTTAGTGAACTTTTTTGAGATTCAGATTACACAAAGGCACCCAATTGATCTTTGGATCAAAAGGAGTCAATAACAATCAAAAGATCACAAACACAATCACCCAATTGATACAGTTTAATGAATAAAGTACCAGATCTAGCACATACATGAAACAATAAGCAATTTAGGTTCAAAAAGCACTTAGAGCACAATTCAGCCAGCCAAATTCCACCAAATGCATACACAAGCTATATTAAACTCAAATGAAAAAGTCTAAACAAGTTTCATGCAATGATTCAAAGAATTAAGCAAGATCTAAGCTGATGAATGTTACTGATGAACACTGACACATGTAGTTTTTTACTTTGCTGATGTATTTGACACACAAGCCAGATTCAACACTCAAGATCTATCAAATAAGTTATAATAATGATGTTTTAACAACTTTCAACCCTAAGCATGCACAAATACTAGATTTCACCAAAATCTTAGGTAAAAAACAGTTGAATTCACCAAGTTATAGCAGATTGTTTGATTTGAAGTTTCAAACCCAAAAACTTGCAGCAAAACACTCTCAACAAGGCATATATCAGATATAGAACATAAATAAAAACTTTCCACAACACAATAACAAGATTCAAGCTTAAACAGGTAGACCCAAACACCCTTTTAACTTTTCAAATCAAAATTTAAACAAGAAAAAGTGTGATTCAGTTAACCCAATGATTAATCTAGCATACAAACAACATTATCATGCAAGACTAAGCAGATTCAAGCCAAGAAATCAACAAGAACACCAATAGAGCACAAATCCACAAAAATTCCAATATTTATCAGATTTACAAGGATTTCAAGACAAACCTCATGGATGTACATCCACACCCACGAATTTATGAGCTTATGTGCTAGCAAGAACAAGCACAAGCTTCCAATAAAAACCCTGCTAAGATTCAACAAGGTTAGTAGCACAATATCAAAATCAGAAACTTAAAAAGCCTTGATTAATGCAACCTTGTTACCCCACACTTGATTATCCCCAACTTATAAGCCTTACCACACCTTAATATCACAATTAGGATGCTATGATCAGCCCTATAACCCATGAATTCCAAGGTTGAAACAAGAACTTAGCAAAATATCAAGCTTGAAGGAAAAATGCAAACTTTTGCACCCTCCTTAAAAACAGGTTTTGAGATTCAAATTCAGTAAACAAATATCATAAACAAGCATAAAATAAGATGGCACTTGGTCTTTCTTCAACACACTTAACACAATTTCATTAATCTAAAAAGAGGATTTACAAGTGCTTGAACAAGGAAAAACCAGAAGCAGGTAAATGAGAGACCCTATGTGCCTTTATATAGGCATACAATGTATCTAGAAAGCTGAAAAGGAAGTGAAACCCTAGCCTTGAACTTCCAAATATGCCCTTGTCTTGTTTGAATACCTTCAAGAGTCATGTGACGAATTTTGTTGTGTTGTGATAGCTGGCAAGTAAAAAGGTGATCCAAAGGCTTGTATGAAGCTTAGGATGTAAGCACAATTGTGGGACGTTGGATTGCTGGCTTTCTTTGTCTTCTTCCTCTTTGACGTAGCAGGGGAGGTCCCATGCATCATGTGGGTTGGTGGGGTGTCATGTTTAAGGTTTGGGATGTGATTATGATATCCTTAATCATAAATCTGGATAATATTAGGGCTTAATTTTTGCTTAATCAAAAAGCCCTAATCTTTGTTCTTGAGTGAATAGTGTGACGTTTGATCCAGATTTATGTTTAAAAATGTGTTAAGCGCCAAGTTATAACTAATCTGTTAAGATTAGTTATTTAATATAAGTGAGTGGATAGCTGAGGTGGAGGATTGGTGGATTGTGATTGGTTGTGGAGTGGTAGTGGGACACATGTCACCATTTGGTTGGTCTAGGTAAGAATTGTGTCGGCCAGAAACAAACACCCATCTTTATTGAACTTGTCTTTTCACTTCAAAACCTTGTCAACGCCTATTTTCTTCACAACAACTTTTGCATCTTTACACTTTTGCCCCAAAACATTTTGCAAAGTGAGTTCAGGGGTAATTCTTGCCATTTTGTGATTCTTGAAGGACTGATTTGGCATTTTCTTCAATGGTAATGGTCTTGACTTGCATATTTGATATTTTGGAGGGCTGAAATTGCGAAGTCATAATGATTGAGGGACCATTTTTGCCAAATCTTCAAAGTTAAGGGTCCTTTTTGTAATTTTGGGATTTTCAAAGGACCAAACTAGTAATTTCTTGTACTTTGAAGGACTTCATGATATATTTGACTTGTGGAGGATAATGGTTGACAATTTAGCTTTGTTGAGGGGCTAAACTTGTCAATTCTTCAAAGTGGAGGGCCCTTTTTGTAATTTTGACAAACTTTAGGGACAAAACTTGTAATTATGAATATACAAGGGTATAAAGTGTCAGTTCTTCCATATTGGAGGACCCTTCTTCATAATTCTTCAAATCTTCAAGGGTTTATCTTGGGAAAGTCTTCATTAGGGCTTGGTTCATTATGCGGCTTCGTTTCTCGTGTTTGTTTTTGCATGATTCTTGTGATCTTTTGTCATTTTCTCAATATCCGTACCTAAAATACACAAACAACAAACACAAGCATATATATGGGTATTTTGATGATATTTAATGCATTTTAAGCCCCTTTTTGGACGATGAGACTATATATAAAAGCAGTCTCATCACTCCCCCATACCAAACCATTGTCGTGCCCTCACGCAATGCTAGAATAAAGTATCGTAGCACCTCCAAAATTCATTTTTATTCACTTTATTGAACGATTAACTAGCTACACTACTACTATTGCTACTACTACTTGCGTTTTAGACATAATGTATGATTTTCATCGCAAAATGGGACGTTTAGGTTCATAGAATAAGAACACGTGAATGCTTCGTTAGAAATAATTTCATCGTCCTCGATTTTCACCCCAATTCCATGCCAAGCGTGCAACGAGATCATTGTCATTATAAGTTAGTAATGCTAACACTACTCATATGCCCTAATCACGTACTTATCCTCCCAATTTCCTAAGTTGTATCTCTTATATTTTATTTTGTCTTTGAATGTTTCACAAGGATACATTGTTTGACTTATGCGATAATAGAGATTTAGGTCTAAAAATAGAGTCCTAACGGTGTAACCAAGACCATCAAATCAATAACCCCTCCCAATAGATAACGATGTCAAAAAAATTAAGTCAACAAGAAGGATCGATAAACACGGTTTTATAACGGTTTTGAACATGAGATTTATTACCAAGACTTTTATACGCCCCCTAACGGAAGGGCCTTATTATCTTTGGTTTACCTCCATCTTTTATTCAACTTCGCCATGAAGCTTTTATTATGACTTCGGTCTTGCCTTGCCTTTTATTATCCACCTCATCGGTAGTTTTATTAGCCAAAGACGTATATCCTCACGCTAAGGAGAATTTTGGATCTTTAAAGCTTCGAAGATTAAGGCTTGATTCACTTTCAATTTTGCATAGATTTTTCGGCCTTGTGGGGCTTCAAATTGTTTGCTTGATTTAGGTGAGCACTTGAAATCTTATTATTGGGTGAAGCTTTTGATATTCGGGTGCCAATACTTCAAAACTGTGACGCTTGCGATACCTTAATGTCTTCCCAATTTAATTACACGGAAGCTACTACAAAAGACTAGAAACCCAACAATCCTAACTAAACCGCTAAGTCAATATTTAATAAGCAAAAAAAAAATATTTACATGCGAAGGGAGAATAAGCAAACAACGAGAACACACGAGTTTTTAAAAGAATACTAGTACTCTACGTTTAGCATAGTAACTTATAATTAACCCTATTATTTCTCGTCCTCATTTAAGAGACTTAGCCTAATGTGTAGTTAAGGAATCAAAGCTAAGTGCTCAACACGCACGGTCGAGTAAAAAATTACTCTTATTCTCGCCATCGGAAAACCTACATTCGTGTCTTCAAACACTTATAAAACGTGAGAAAAATTTTAAAATTTGGCCATTTTTAGCCTTATTTTGCAACAAAACGATAAACAAAAAGATAAACTTTGGAAAGCGTGAAGATTTGGCAAGGCAAGTATCTATTCACCCCCCCATACTAAAGTTAAACATTGTTCTCAATGTTTCGAGTCTAGGGGTGCAAACACCTTCATACTAGAGACGTAGTCGAATGCCTAATCTAGCATGGAAAGGGTGTAACCGTTAAATTTAAAGCCATTTATGAAGTGTGTTAAAACCCTAAGGTTAGAACATCAAAAGGATATATCATGGATATTGAGAAAGTCTTCAAAGCAAACGATCGAGTGCTCCCATAAAACGAACACGAGAGGCTCCAATCGTGAAGATCATGATCATCTAAAGTCTACAATTCACAAACAACACGGAACAAAGGTTGGAAGGGCACAAATCCCCACACGTTACTACATTAGAAAGTGATAATATATACATAGGATAAGCATGGGACTCCCCCATGAGGCACCTCGTTTTTTATTACCGAGTCATGAGCTCGACTCGATCCCCTCAATGCTAATTATCATTGGGGAAGGTGACTTGGTCGAGGTAGTTCAAGGATGGAACTTCCCCGCCAAAGTAGTGCTTCAACCTATGTCCATTCACCTTGAAATTGGGGCCACCATTTTGAGCTAGCTCGATGGTCCCATATGGAAAAACTTGGGTCACGGTGATTGGACCGGACCAACGGGATTTCAACTTACCGGAAAAGATTTTCAAGCGAGAATTAAAAAGCAAAACTTGATCCCCAATGTTAAAAACCCGGTTTTTAATTTTAGAATCATGCAACTTTTTAGTTTTTTCCTTATAAATCAATGAATTTTCATAAGCAATGTCCCTCAATTCATCCAATTCATTTAATTGCATTTTTTGGTGTTTTCCCGCGGTCTCCATATCATCATTACAATGCTTTAGGGCCCAATAATCCTTGTGTTCCAATTCGATTGGCAAATGACAATTTTTCCTATACACAAGCTTATAGGGAGTGCACCCAATGGGCGTCTTATGAGCGGTCCTAAAGGCCCATAAAGCATCGTCCAACTTATCCGACCAAGATTGTCGGTTTTCCCCAACGGATCTCTCCAAGATCCTCTTCAACGCTCGGTTTGAAACCTCGACTTGCCCACTCGTTTGTGGGTGATAAGCTGTAGAAAGCCGATGTGTAACCCCATATTTCCTTAGGACCCTTTCGAATTGGTCGTTACAAAAATGGGTTCCACGATCGCTTATGATCGCACAAGGGGTTCCAAACCGAGAAAACAAGCTTTTCAAAAACTTTACCACACGAGCATCATTGGTGGGCAAAGCCTTAGCTTCCACCCACTTAGATAGGTAGTCAACCGCAACGAGGATGTACTTATTACCACGAGATGATTGGAACGGCCCCATAAAGTCTATACCTCAAACGTCAAAGATCTCACACACTTGGATGATGTTTTGTGGCATTTCATCTTTTTGTGAGGCTTTTCCTTGTCGTTGGCATGAATCACAAGACTTCAAAAGATCTTGTGCATCTCGGTAAATAGTAGGCCAAAAGAAGCTGGCATCAAACACCTTCTTAGCCGTGAGGTTAGCACCGTGGTGACCACCCGTGGGTCCCTCATGGCAAGCTCTAAGGATATTAGAAGCTTCAGTACCAAAGACACAACGTCGGATGATTTACTCCGCACAAGTTCGAAAGAAGTAAGGGTCGTTCCAAAAGTAGAACTTGACGTCACGAAAGAATTTTCGTTTTTCTTGAGTCGTCATACCCTTAATGATGAAGTTGCCCGCATGGTAATTTGCGATGTCCGCAAACCATGGGGTGGAAGAATCAAGCTTATAATTTACTACACCAAGTGTCTCGAGCAGAAATGTTTCGATGATTTCCTTGGGCTCGTAAACACTTTGGTGAGGATCTTCCAAACGAGAAAGATGATCGGCCGCTAGACTCTCGGCTCCTTTTTTGTCAACAATTTTGTGGTCAAATTCTTGAAGGAGGAGAATCCAACGAAGTAATCTCGGATTTGCATCTTGTTTAGCCATGAGATACTTGATAGCCGAATGATCCGTATATACTATGCATTTCGTCAAGACGAGATAAGGTCGAAATTTCTCAAATGCATACACCACGGCAAGGAACTCCTTCTCCGTTGTAGTGTATTTAAGTTGAGCCTCGGTCATCGTCTTGCTAGCATAGTGAATAGGCAAGAAGTGCTTTTCATGACGTTGCCCCAATAGCGTAATCACTAGCATCACACATGAGCTCAAAGGGGAGGTTCCAATTGGGAGCAACAAGAATGGGAGCTTCGGTAAGTTTCTTCTTAAGGATTTCAAAGGCTCGTACACAATCTTCGTCAAAGACAAAACGTGCCTCTTTTTCAAGAAGATGTGTAATGGGTCGAGAGATCTTTGAAAAATCCTTGATGAATCGACGATAAAAGCCCGCGTGGCCTAGGAAACTCCTAACTCCCTTACCGGTTTTGGGATGAGGTAATTTGGCATTGACGTCTACCTTAGCTTGATCTACCTCAATCCCCGCTTTCGAGACCTTGTGCCCTAAGATGATTCCACTCTTAACCATAAAATGACACTTTTCCCAATTGAGCACGAGGTTGGTTTCCTCACAACGTTTCAACATTCTCTCAAGATTCGACAAACACGAAGTGAACGAACTACCAAACACGGAAAAGTCATTCATGAAGACTTCCATCGTCTTCTCGATCATGTCATGAAAAATAGCCATCATGCACCTTTGAAAGGTTCCCGGTGCATTGCAAAGTCCGAATGGCATTCTACGATAGGAAAACGTTCCATATGGACACGTAAACGTAGTTTTTTTCTTGATCATGAGGATCGATGGGAATTTGGAAGTAACCGGAAAAACCATCTAAAAAGCAATAGAAATCGTTTCCCGCAAGACGCTCCAACATTTGGTCCATGAAGGGCAAGGGAAAATGGTCTTTTCGAATGGCTTCATTCAACTTTCGATAGTCAATGCACACTCTCCATCCGGTTACGAGTCTAGTGGGAATTAACTCGTTGGCATCCTTTGGCACAACGGTCATTCCCCCCTTTTTAGGGACACAATGAATAGGACTCACCCAAGGACTATCGGAAATAGGGTAAATCATTCCCGCGTCAAGGAGTTTAAGGACTTCCTTTTTGATGACGTCGTGAATTTTGGGGTTCACCCTCCTTTGACATTGGATTGCGGGCTTGTAATCCTCCTCCATTAAGATTTTGTGGGTACAAAACTTGGGATCGATTCCCTTAATGTCGGATAACTTCCACGCAATTGCCCCTTTGTGATCCTTTAGAACATCGACAAGTGCGGTTTTTTCATCATTCGAAAGTTCCTTCGCAATAATAACCGGCAACTTGTCGCCCTCCTCCAAATAGACATATTCGAGATGAGGAGGTAAATCTTTCAACTCGAGGATAGGTGGTTCCTCAAGTGAAGATTTGGGCTCGATACTCATAACCTCCTCAGGTGGAGGAAATGGGAAATCGTTAAGAAAATCCTTGATAATCGAGAAGTCCTCATCGTTGTCGAGATCTTCGTTACAAGTACGTGGAACATCGAATTCTTCCAACGTAAAACCACCACCTTCAAATGGAGTGAAGGTTGGTGTCGAATTATCAAGAATTGGATCTAACATAGTGGGATTGCCACTAGTTTCATCATCACCAAAACCTAGAACTTCTTGTGAAAATTCCTCGCAAACTACGTCGATCATATCAACGAGGTTTATGGTTGCAACGAAATAAACATGAGAAATTTGAGAGTTTTGAGTTGCGTTAATAACAAGTTCCTCGTCGTTGAAACGTAAGGTGATCTTTCTAGCATGAACATCGATCAAAGCCATAGACGTATCTAAAAACGAACGACCTAAAATAAGAGGAACTTGAGGATCCGTGGGGATATCAACAACGATAAATTCTACGGGATAGTAGAACTTCCCCACTTTCACAAAAACGTCTTCCGCCAAACCACATGCGGGAATCGTGGAATGGTCGGCCAACTCGATAGACATTAGTGAAGGAGTAAGATTAGGAAGATTGAGCGACTTGAAGATTGCACGTGGCATCAATTTAATGCTAGCACCAAGATCGGCCAAGTCGAAGCATTCCTCCATATCTTGGATTGCACAAGAGATAAAAAATTTACCGGGATCACCGACTTTTTGAGGTATGCGATTAAGATAAACCGATGAACAACTAGACAATTGGTGTAATTTCTCCTTGTTGTTCAACATACTCTTAAAGTTAGCGGCAAATCAAGGCATCATGACCAAAGCATCGGCGAAACTCACATTAAAGTGCAAATCACGAAACATTTTTCATAAAAAGCTCAAATTGGTAATTGTCGCGCTCTTGACGTTTCTCCTTTCTAAATCTCGATGGATAGGGCAAAGGTGGTGTGGGTTGAGGCATAGTAGGCATAGCCTTTGGAATCTCGGGTTCCAATGCTGGTAAAGGGTCAACCGTAGGTGTGGCATGAGCGATACTTCGTGGGATTAGACATGCTCCTTTTGGACCACCACCTCGGGTTCTTCCTCAATTTCTTCCTCTGAGGAGCAATCGGTTGAGGAGTCGGTTCCTTAAGTGTCTTACCACTACGTGTGGTAATCACTTTCATCTCACCCTTAGGGTTTGATACGGTGTTGCTAGGAAGACTACTCGAAGACGGTTTACACATAATTGCCTCAAACATAGATGAGATTTTATCTTCAAACTTCGATTGCCTTTTCTCGGCTTTAACCATTTCTTGTTTTATCTCATGTTGCCCTTGTTCCATTTTTTGTTGGTTTTGTTGTAACCTAGTTACGGTTCCTTCCATCTTGTTGGTATGGATCTTAAGTTCATTAGCTAACTCATTTTTCAACTCTTTCTTCAAGTCGTTCTTAAACTCGGATCTTAGGCTAATGATTTCTCTTTGAATATTGTCAAACCTAGCATCATTCCCATTAGCGTATTCAACAAATTCATTTCGAAGATCTTTCAACGTTTGCAAACCTTTGTTGTTGTTTTGAAAATCATTTTGATTTTTGTTTGAAACTTGATTATTAGCCCCTTGATTACCATAATTTCCCTTGTTGTAATTGTTTTTGAAACCAACTTGATTGTTGCGATAGTTGTTGTTAGAATTTTGATTTGAACCAAAACCCGGTTGAGTCAATTGATTAGAGCGGGTAACTTGACCGTTTTGGTTGTAGTTTCCCGTGGCCGCGTAGGCACTCAAAGTGTTACCACCGTTGGTAATGCACTCGGAGAAATCATGACCTCCACCACAATACATGCACGAAACCTCAACCGCTTTAGCCGTAGCGGGAGCACTTGGTTCACCAACTTAAACTCAATCAAAAGTCCTTTAAGCTTATCAAAAATCTTGTTTTCCAAGTTCGCCTCAATTTGGCAAGCATCGATGGTAGTAGACAAAGAAGGTGAAGCCGAAGACAAAGCCTTACGAACACTAGACGTGCTACGAGGACTATACACCTTATATCTATTCTCAATTATCACCAAAGCTTCCTCAACCGTTTTACACAAAAAATTACCACCCGCGGCGACATTTAAATAATCCCTTTCATGATCATTAAGTCCATTGTAAAACGTGTCAATTTGATGCAAGTCGGAAAAACCGTGATGAGGACATTCATGTAACATTTCTTTAAACCTATTCCAAGCCGTTAAAAAACTTTCATTAAACTCTTGTGAAAATTTTGAAATCTCGTTTTTCAAGTGCGTAGTCTTAGAGGGCGGAAAAAATTGGTTCACAAACTTAAACACGAGATCCTTCCACGTCAATATATAATTGGGTGGCTCTTTCTCTAACAAACTTTTAGCGGGCCCCGCTAAGGAATACGGAAAAAGCATCATCTTAATCGAGTCATTCGATACATCCTTAAACTTGCAAGTGGCGGTATGACGATTGAATTGGCGGATATGGTTGTGTGGATTGTCCTTCTCATCACCACGGAATTTGTTGTTTTGGATCATCGACAACAAACCCGTTTTCACCTCAAAATTCTCCGCAAGGATAGCGGGAATCACAATAGCCTCTCCATAACCCTCGGTGGGTGCTTGAAGTAACTCCATCATAGTTCGATTCTCCATGGTTGGTGCTTCTCTTACAATGGGTTCGTCAATAGGAGACTCTTCACTAGAAAGATTGGGAGTGGGAGTTTTGTTCTTTCGTTTACGTGCACGTCTTGCTTGATTTACGAGTTAGCATAAACGTCACGTACAACGAGGGGATAAGCAAAGAAGATTCTTTTTGGTGTTTTGTATTTTTCAATTTTTTTGTGGTTTTTGATTGTATTAACCTTTTTGGATTTTGGTGAATGTATTAAGTAGACACAAATCTACAAATCTCCTCCTTAATCAAATCTCTTGATTAAAGAAGCCTCAAGGAATGAAAACGATCACGTGAAGTGAACGCCTTCGATGACTTTAGAACGTTGGTGGAACACCAAAACGTTCAAGAGGGTTTAATCACTGAAACCAAGAAAATATATATGATACTTAGTAATACTTTGGGCGGAAAACCCTCGATTAGCTCTCAAAATCAAATACTCACAAGCAAGCGGGGAAACGAGGCGGCGCGAAGCACTTAGAGCCTTTTTCCTTAGGATATATTTTATAATATCCGCCTTATACCCACCTTATAGTTTGTATTTTTCAAGATTGAGCTTCACGAAAGTATTTATCAATTTTTGCCTTTTTCTTTGGTTTGAGATTCGAATACAATGATTCGGTAATGACCTCCCAAGTCAAGGTTGTGATTTCTCACGTATTTTGAATACTTGTGAATTTATTGTTCTACGTATACAATATAGTAATAGTATTCACACAAAAATCGAAAACCGATAATACGTATTAGTAGAGTGCTACTAATACAAATACTATTTTGGTTAGTATATAAAAACAATAATTCCAAATCAAAACACAACACGCCTCCCCGGCAGCGGCGCCAAAATGATAGTTGAGTTTTTACGTCTTTTAGGAAAAAGAGCGTAATTAGGGCAAGTATAAACAAGTAGTTTAGGAAAACCACAAGTTATGACCCTTAGTGAGGATTGTTCTCAAAGAGGCTAGTGTGTTATGTGTGTAATAATTTGGATTAGATTTGTGATTATATTTGTGAGAAAGAATGATAGAAATGGGATAAGAAGAGAATGAAGGTTACGATGTTGAATTAAACTAAGACGAAAAAGGTGTACACGTAAAACCGTAAAAAGCAGTAAAATTAAAATTTTACCCTAAAAATTCCTAAAAATCACTAAAAATCCACAAAAATATTCTAAGAGTTTACAAAAAATTCAAACTTGCCAAAACCTTTAAATTAATTAAATAATGACTTTTTAATGCTAATTAAAGCCCTAAAAATCAATATTAACTATTAAAAAGTCCAAAACAAGATTTTAAAGTTTGTAAACCTCAAAAATACCCTAATTAAGCTAAAAAGTATTTCTCAAAATTTTAAAATCACCTAAAACTATTTTTAAACAATTAAAAACTTGTAAAATCAATTAAAACTTAAATTAATTCTAGAAAATAATTAAAAGACTCTAAAAATATTTGGAAAGTTGCAAAATTCCTAATTAAGTGTCTACAATATAGGAAAAATATAAAACCTTAGAAAATCAAAATTTTAATTTTTAACAATAAAATAATATTAAAATATTATTAAAAATCCAACAATCATAAAAAATTCTAAAAAGTTGCAAACTAGCTTAATTTAACCTAAATAACTCAGAAATGAAAGTGAAATTACCTAAATACCCTTAATGGGCCAAAAAAGTGGGCTAAACCCAAAATAGATCACTATTGGACCAAATTTGGGCCCAATATAAAAAAGTGTCCAAAATAAGCCCAAAAGCACTACTTGACTCAAAATTTGATTTTAAACAACTTTTTCCAAAGGCCCAAAAGCTGAAAGTGTAAAATAAGCTAGCTTATACCAAACAGCTTATTCTTAATGGGATTTTTGGCCCATTAAGCTATAAGCCAATGCCATAAGCTGAAATTAGACACACAAGCTTCTTTTGTCCCAAATAAGACTTCTGTAAAAAGAAATTTGAAATAAGCCCAAGGAATAAGCCTGAAAATACAGTAAGCAATCTACAGAAAACGACAAAATAGTCGTTTTTGAGTTCTAGGCCACCCCAAAAGCTGATTCAAGTTTCTAAAGCTTTCAAATGACTTAATTAAGCAAAATCAACAAAGAGTTTTCAAATAAGTTGACTCAATAAGCTGAAAAAGGAAAATAAGCACTCATGTAAAAGTCAAATAAGTTGGTTTTCTAGCAAAAAGTCAAAGTCAAAGTCCTATAAGCTCCAGTATAATCAAATGGGTCAAATAATGAAGATCTATCACAAAAAATAAGTTGTTGCAGGTGTTGATAAGCTAAAATAGCTTATTGATAAGCTGAGTTCAAAATAACACTAGCAGGGGCTAGTTTTGGGTGTTGAGCAGTGGAAACTTTTTCCACTGCTTGACTTGTTTGACTTTTTGTCTTTAGTGAACTTTTTTGAGATTCAGATTACACAAAGGAACCCAAATGATCTTTGGATCAAAAGGAGTCAATAACAATCAAAAGATCACAAACACAATCACCCAATTGATATAGTTTAATCAATAAAGTACCAGATCTAGCACAGACATGAAACAATAAGCAGTTTAGGTTCAAAATGCTTTTAGAGCACAATTCAGCCAGCCAAATTCCACCAAATGCATACACAAGCTATATTAAACTCAAATGAACAAGTCTAAACAAGTTTCATGCAATGATTCAAAGAATTAAGCAAGATCTAAGCTGATGAATGTTACTGATGAACACTAACACATGCAGTTTTTTACTTTGCTGATGTATTTGACACACAAGCCAGATTCAACACTCAAGATCTATCAAATAAGTTATAATAATGATGTTTTAACAAATTTCAACCCTAAGCATGCACAAATACTAGATTTCACCAAAATCTTAGGTAAAAAACAGTTGAATTCACCAAGTTATAGCAGATTGTTTGATTTGAAGTTTCAAACCCAAAAACTTGCAGCAAAACACTCTCAATAAGGCATATATCAGATATAGAACACAAATACAAACTTTCCACAACACAATAACAAGATTCAAGCTTAAACAGGTAGACCCAAACACCCTTTTAACTTTTCAAATCAAAATTTAAACAAGAAAAAGTGTGATTTAGTTAACCCAATGATTAATCTAGCATACAAACAACATTATCATGCAAGACTAAGCAGATTCAAGCCAAGAAATCAACAAGAACACCAATAGAGCACAAATCCACAAAAATTCCAATATTTATCAGATTTTCAAGGATTTCAAGACAAACCTCATGGATGTACATCCACACTTACGAATTTATGAGCTTATGTGCTAGCAAGAATAAGCACAAGCTTCCAATAACAACCCTGCTAAGATTCAACAAGGTTAGTAGCACAATATCAAAATCAGAAACTTAAAAAGCCTTGATTAATGCAACCTTGTTACCCCACACTTGATTATCCCCAAGTTATAAGCCTCATCTCACCTTAATATCACAATTAGGATGCTATGATCAGCCCTATAACCCAAGAATTCCAAGGTTGAAACAAGAACTTAGGAAAATATCAAGCTTGAAGGAAAAATGCAAACTTTTGCACGCTCCTTAAAAACAGGTTTTGAGATTCAAATTCAGCGAAAAAATATCATAAACAAGCATAAAATAAGATGGCACTTGGTCTTTCTTCAACACACTTAATACATTTTCATTAATCTGAAAAAAGGATTTACAAGTGCTTGAACAAGGAAAAACCAAAAGCAGGTAAATGAGAGACCCTATGTGCCTTTATATAGGCATACAATGTATCTAGAAAGCTGAAAAAGAAGTGAAACCCTAGCCTTGAACTTCTAAAATTGCCCTTGTCTTGTTTGAATATATTGAAGAGTCATGTGACGAATTTTGTTGTGTTGTGATAGCTGGCAAGTAAAAAGGTGATCCAAAGGCTTGTATGAAGCTTAGGATGTAAGCACAATTGTGGGACGTTGGATTGCTGGCTTTCTTTGTCTTCTTTCTCTTTGACGTAGCAGGGGAGGTCCCATGCATCATGTGGGTTGGTGGGGTGTCATGTTTAAGGTTTGGGATGTGATTATGATATCCTTAATCATAAATCTGGATAATATTAGGGCTTAATTTTTGCTTAATTAAAAAGCCCTAATCCTTGTTCTTGAGTGAATAGTGTGACGTTTGATCCAGATTTATGTTTAAAAATGTGTTAAGCGCCAAGTTATAACTAATCTGTTAAGATTAGTTATTTAATATAAGTGAGTGGATAGCTGAGGTGGAGGATTGGTGGATTGTGATTGGTTGTGGAGTGGTAGTGGGACACATGTCACCATTTGGTTGGTCTAGGTAAGAATTGTGTCGGCCAGAAACAAACCCCTATCTTTATTGAACTTTTCTTTTCACTTCAAAACCTTGTCAACGCCTATTTTCTTCACAACAACTTTTGCATCTTTACACTTTTGCCCCAAAACATTTTGCAAAGCGAATTCAGGGGTAATTCTTGCAATTTTGTGATTCTTGAGGGACTGATTTGGCATTTTCTTCAATGGTAATGGTCTTGACTTGCATATTTGATATTTTGGAGGGCTGAAATTGCCAAGTCATAATGATTGAGGGACCATTTTTGCCAAATCTTCAAAGTTAAGGGTCCTTTTTGTAATTTTGGGATTTTCAAAGGACCAAACTTGTAATTTCTTGTACTTTGAAGGACTTCATGATATATTTGACTTTGTGGAGGATAATGGTTGACAATTTAGCTTTGTTGAGGGGCTAAACTTGTCAATTCTTCAAAGTGGAGGGTCCTTTTTGTAATTTTGACAAACTTTAGGGACCAAACTTGTAATTATGAATATACAAGGGTATAAAGTGTCAATTCTTCCATATTGGAGGACCCTTCTTCATAATTCTTCAAATCTTCAAGGGTTTTTCTTGGGAAAGTCTTCATTAGGGCTTGGTTCATTGTGCGGCTTCGTTTCCCGTGTTCGTTTTTGCATGATTCTTATGATCTTTTGTCATTTTCTCAATATCCGTACCTAAAATACACAAGCAACAAACACAAGCATATATATGGGTATTTTGATGATATTTAATGCATTTTAAGCCCCTTTTTGGACGATGAGACTATGTATAAAAGCAGTCTCATCACTTGTGTATAAAAATTATACCAAAATATGCACAATTAAATTTCTAACGATGGTCTTTTGTTAGATTTCTTTGATTCATGTTCAAAATCAAAAATCAAAAATTAAAGACAACTTTGTAACAAAATTTTAGCATGATCATCTCTTGATCACCAACAACACATGCAATAATCATAAATTTGATCTACCAACCTTAGAAAAATCAATCTTCATGCATGTTGAAGATTTTTACACCAAAAGAAAGCCCTTGAAATTTCCTAGATGGGATATGTTTTAGTTTTTAATGGTTCCAAGTAAAACTTGATGATCAAATGGGTTTTGTAGGTGGTGGTGGACGGAAATAATAAGGGAGAGTGGAGAGAGAGTTTGATTATGTTTACACATATTTTGTATGTGTTTTTGCTAGTGGAAAATCCTTTTATAGTGGGGTGGAGGGGTAGATTTTGCCAATTTGTGATAGTTTTGGTCCAAAATGCAATTAAATAGTTGTAAGGGTAGAAAATGTAAATTGTCAATTTTGAAAATATTTACGAGGCTCGGGTTTCGTACAAATATTTTTCAAAAGTTAAAACGTACTCAAAATATGATAATAATATGATCCCGGTTCAACTTAATACGAACTTAAAATAAAAACGTCAAAATATAAAGATCGACACAACAAATAATAAAACATAAAATCTCAGGCATCCGTCGATATCGTGGTCACTAATAATCCTCGCTATTAGTAAAAAGATAAAAATAAGACCTCCAACGTCGGTTTTAAATAAAACCATCAATCGTCATATCATTCAACTCATTAAAAATTTCAAATCATTTGTAAAATAATATTATATAATATTAAATAAATGACCTCGGGTTTTGGGTTGTCACAGCATCCTTCTTCCTTCTCTCTTGTTTGTTATGATCTCACGGTTGATATTCATCCTCCATCACACAGATCGCCAACGTGGCATGAAGTGTGTTAGTTTTATGCTGATGTGGAAGGATTTGCATCATTCTTTGCAGATGTGGCAGATATTTGACCAATAACAGCCAATGAGTGACAAATCTAAGTGTCAGGATGGCACTTGGTACTAAGCATCTCGTGTGTGTGCACGCATCTTCTCTTCCCCTTTTCTCTGATTAATCTGTGTGTACTCCACTTGCTGGTTAATTAAGAACCCTAAAAATTAGGGTTCATAGCTGCTGCGTTCTTCCCTATTTTCTTTCGTCTTTTCTTTCTTTTATCCTTTCTTTTTTTATTTTGACTTGTTGACCAAAAACTTTAACCCATGGTAAATAAACTCATCCGGCTTCCATTCTTTCTCTTGTTGGGCTTTTTGACCCGATTTATATTACATCCGTTTCTTTATTTTTTTCTCTTGGGCTTGAATTTGGGCCTTTTAGTTATAAACTTATCCGGCCCATTAAGCATATGTGGGACCCACCAAGGCCCAATAATATTGATAAAATTGAATCCGCAAATAAAAACTATCCCGTCTTTTGGCTTTTGGTGAAATCTTCAAACTCGTGTCGGTTTTACCGGTTCTTGTGACCTTTTTGATAATCGCTTACCTACACACACGAAACAACAAAACAAACATATATGATACAATATTCAAACAAATTATGCATTTTGTGTCTGTTATGTGATATAAATGATATGAGTATTTATACTCATACCAGTGACCGTCGCTCTGATACCATTGTAGAAACTAGAAGGGGGGGGGGGGGGGGGGGGGGGTGAATAGTTTCTCTTCGGTTTATGTCCTAATTAAAATTCCTTACTATTAGGTTTGTCTCAAAACTACCATTTACTTGAAAGCTAGTTTCATAATGATTAGGTTCAATTCAAATGCATTAACAATGACAAATAATAGATGTGTGTGATGTGATAATAAGATTAAGTAAAGAGTAAGGAAAGAAACGACCTAATAGGAAGACACCAAGATTTATAGTGGTTCGGAAATGAAGCTCTATCTTCGTTCCTACTCCACTCCTCGAGTACACCTTACTCGAGATTTCCACTATATCCACAAGCTCCCTTTTGGTGAAGAAAACCTTACAATGTCGCTTACATTATTTTTGGACACTATGCTAAATGTCGAGACCTAATCTTAGCTAGGACCAATCTACACAACGTCGCCCACTTCACCATTTTACGACACAAGGCTAGATGTCGAGATCTAACCGAAAGGTAGAACCAATCTTCACCACATTTCCTACTTCACCATTTTCTGACACAAGGCTAGATGTCGAGTTCTGATCGAAAGGTAGAACCAATCTTCACGACTCTTCACTTTGAAGCAAAGTGAGAACTTCACAAAACACAACTACACATCAGTTTATAGTTTAGTGATAACTCACAAGACACAACCACAAGTCACTTTATAGTTTAGTGAGAACTAACAAGACACAACTCTTAAAACTAAAAAATACATATCCAAGTATACACATGTAACTTGGATCTACACAACACATATCCAAGTATACACATATACAATGGATTTACACAAGACTAATCCAAGTATTCACTAATACAATGGATTAACACAACTAATCCAGGTATACATAAATACATTGGATCTACACAAGACTCAAATAAAACAAATGATGAACATGACTAGATCTTTAGGAGAGGATGATCTTCATCAAGGCTTCATCTTTAATCACATCACAAGTGTGTGAGTGATCTTCTCTTTGGACAAGGTAAAGAAGGAGAACAAGGGGATAATCATAAGTGAAAATACTTAACACATTAAGTGATAATTTACAAATGATTAGGAATTCGAAAGGAGAAGGATAGTAGCAAGAGTGTCCAAAA
The DNA here is from genome assembly GCA_025667525.1 of Glebionis coronaria. NCBI lineage: Eukaryota > Viridiplantae > Streptophyta > Magnoliopsida > Asterales > Asteraceae > Glebionis > Glebionis coronaria. The sequence goes on from JANFOE010000491.1 coordinate 801,998, forward strand.
AGGGTTGTGGAAAATGCAGATTTGATCCAATATGTAACACCCCATTTTGGTAAATGGAATATCACAAGTAATAATGGCGTGTCATCAAAGCATGCAAGGTAAATGTCCAAAAACATTAAATGACCATGAATGGAAATACCGGAAACAAACATCGGTAGTCCAAGTATAAGCTCACACACATGAATATAAGTACTGAAATGGAAAAGGACTAAATAATGTCCAAAGGAAATAAAGTAACGTAATGTATGGAAATTCATAAGGTAATGAATGCTAGATAGCTTCCATCCGTATGCACATACTCTCAAAGTCTACGAGCGTCCTTGAGTACCTACCATTTGGGAACATGAAAGGAAAACGACTGAGCATAACGCCTAGTGAACGGATATACAAGTATAGCATGAAATGACATAAGCATAAAAACAATAGCAGCGGAAATGTATAAGTCCTAGATAACCTTGAACATGTTTATAAAACTGGTTTTAGAGTTTGAAAGGAGTTATGTTTTTATATGAAAACTGTATTAATTATCCAATAGCCCATATAGGTCATGAGTTTCCACCGTACATGAATACTTGGAGGGGAGACCGCATCATGCAATTAGAGGGGTTGCCTCTAATTAATTAGTCTGGGTAGGAGGGATCAACTCCTTGTGAAGGATGCAAGGCACACATTGCATTCACCATGAAAATCCTGTAAAACATGTAACTAGGATGCACCCATATGTTGGGAATAAATGTGTGAGTAGTAGTTCCCCCTACTGGTTGGTCAGAGTTCCCTCTGCTAGAGTAAGTTCCCCCTGCTAAATAACTAAGGCAGGGGGATTGGTCCCCCTGATGAAAGTCAAAGACCCTGCTACAAGATAAACTTGGAAGAGATTATAACGCGTTTCTGTTACTACTCCATGATAGTTTCCTAGTTTGTTAGTAGTAATCTTGTACGTGAGTCCTTGTGCTATAAAAGGACTCACTAGGGTTTCATGTAAACATATCTTTCTCTGTTCATTTCATTTCATACTTTAAGGTTGTATAACCCTAATACCATTATTGGGTATTCGTATATCTTTGATATATTAAAGTTTAACGTTTGATCTTAATATTTGTTCTTGTGCTAAACACTATATTTCGCATCTTGTTTAGTTACTTTGTGTATTGTAAAGTTTCTCTAGTGTTAGTTTGAATTAATTCTTTCTATCACAACCCTTAAACAATCTAAGGTTTAAGATCTAAGTTTGGGATCAACAAGTGGTATCAGAGCTTGTTGAGAAACTTTGATTAAACCAAGAACAAAACACTCATCACCACCAGTACCAACCATGTCTTCAGATTCTCACTCATCCTCAAACAACAATAATTCTCTCAAACTACCTATTCTAGATCCTGAAAACTTTGAACTATGGGAATTCAGGATTCATCAATATCTCAAGATGGAACACTATGTTCTAAGGGAGATCATAGAGTTTGGTGATCAATTCACCAAAATAGTAGCAGTTGAAGAAAAAGATTAGGGAGAGGCTGGTGAAAGCTCCAAAGGTGATTGCAAAAAGAAATCTTCTGCTCTTGTAGACAAGGAGATACTAGCAAGAAGGCATGATGTCAGAGCTCACAGTTGTTTGCTGTTGGCTCTACCTGATAGACATCAGCTAAGGTTTAGGAAGTACAAGACTGATAAGGAACTTAGGGGAGCAATAGGCAACACATTTGGAGGGAATGAGGCCACAAAGAAGAAGAAAAATAACCAGATGCTTGACCAATTTGCTTCTTTAAAAGAAAATGGCGATGAAGCAATTGGTTCTATCTACAATAGGCTTCAAGATATTGTTGCTCAACTAGAATTCTTTGACATTGAAGTGTCAAGAGAATAGGTGAATATAAGATTCCTCAACATCCTTCAGAAAGAATGGTTTGTTTACAAAGCCATTTGGAAAAATAGAGATGACATTATTGATAAGAACATTGATGATATCTACAATAACCTGAAAGTTTTTGAGCCAGTAGTCAATGAGATGAAGTCATTAATACACGAATTTTTACTCGTTGAAAGTTCGTTTTCTCGGAATCTCTTCGAATTGATCTCTGGTTAATTGTGCGACTCAGTAGTTCTTGGTGAATCAAGTAAAAGGGTGTTGTTGTCTAAAACTAATTAAAAATAAAGACTTGAAACAAATAAAGATAAAGTAAAGACGGTAAAAGGAAACAATGAAAGATAAAAACTTAACGGGAAATAAATGACGAGAAATTTAAAAGGCAAATAAAGTAAATGACGCGAAATAAAACTTAAATAAAAGGAAAGCAAGTAAAAATGCAAATAAAGAAAAAGGCGGGAAAAAATAAAGTTTAAAACTGAAAACTAAAAACTCAATAAAAAGCTATTCGGAATATTTAAACTATGCGGAATAAAAATGCCTATGCGGAATAAAAATGGAAAAACACTCTACCCTCGGAAAACAACTCTATTCGGAATATTACCCTTATACGAAATAATCAAACATTCCGCATAGGAAACCCTATTCGGAATAACTGATCATTCCGCATAGGAAACCCTATTCGGAATAACTGATCATTCCGCATAGAAGTTCTTATTCGGAATAATCAACATTCCGCATAGAAAACTTTTAAGACAGTTGATTCGGAATATTTGAAATATTCCGAATAGAAAGAAAATGAAATAGCCTATTCGGAAAGTTCTGGGCAAGAACAGTACGCAGACATAAGAACAGTAACAGTGCAGTGAAAACGAATTTGATCCAAAATCTAACCAAAACAAACCAAAAGATTAAACCAAAACAACCAATAAACATCAACTAACTATAATCAATCAAAACAAATCATCAAAACTAACAAATAAAGCCAAATCAATCAAAACCCACTTGATTGAAAATAAGAAAACTCAAGAACATGAACACAAAGATTAAGAACAAATTAAGCAAGAAAGGAAGAAGGAGATTAACAATAAAGTAAAGATTAACAACAATTAAATGGAAACTTACTTGGAATTAAAAGAAAATTAAAGGTGCATTACATGGAGATTAAGATGCATAAAAGTAAAGAACAAGAAAATAAAGAATGGGGAAGAAAGGCTTGTCAGGCCTCCAACAACCTTCACAAAATGAAAATCTAAACTATTTATAGGAGGATTAGGGAGGAGCTTAGGAAGCTTCCTCCCTCTTTCTTCTTTCTCTTATTTGCACACTTGAGTCCTTAATCTTCTTAATATTTTGTTAATCTTCTTAATACTTGGACTTTGTCTTGGGATTTCTTCAAACTCGTCTTGGATTTTCTTCATAAATAAGACTCGAGTTTTTTGGCTTTTAGTAAACTTTCGTCTTTTGACTTTTTCTTCGATAAATCTTCAGAATTGGTCTTGGACTTCCGTTCTTTTTCCACTCCTGATCTTTCGACTTCATCTTTCGTCTTTTTCTTCGATAAAAGCCCGTGAATGCCGTGTTTTCTCCACTTTTCACCTTTTCGTCCTAAATCACAACAAAAACACAAACCACGCATAATTCTGACATAAATGACATAAAATACACGTTTTGGCTCGGTTATTATTGTAATTAAGTGGTAAAAAAGGATGGGTGTTCTCACACCTATCAAATCCCCTACACTTAACCATTGCAATGTCCTCATGCAATGCATTGGTTACAAAGAAAGTTTACATTTTTCATCATGATCAACCTACCTTGGCCTTTATTAAACAACTAAGGAAAATCAAAAAGGTAGAAAATAACAAGATGCAACAAGGAAGAAACTTGTAAAGAAATCTAAGACTTACATTAGGGCTTGTGTGTCATGAATGTTCATCACCCTCAAATTTCACGTTCCCCATGCCAAGCTTAAAAACAAGATCATTGTTAGTACAAGTTAGCATAACAAACATTTACTCATGTGGTTCAATTAATCACTTAAACTCCCTTATTCCTACGAGTATCTCTTATATTTTATTGATGTCTTGAATGATCACGAGGATGCATTGTCGACTTATTTTGATAATTTATTTAGGCTGAAAGCAAAGTAGGACGGTTTGATCAATAGTTAGCTAAAGGACAAAATCTCTTAAAACTGCTTCTCGGGATATCAAAAAGTTCATATCTTGGCATAACTTGGTTCACGATTTGAGACCTTTCTCGGGCCGATATTTGGCATGTACTTCATACTTCATATCTTGAGAGACGTGCTTGAGATAATGGTCTTCTCATCGTTCATAGAGTTTCTTCACTTGGAGACTTTTGAGAGGTACTCCAACTTTGTTGACCACGACTTCATGATTATTTCTTCAATCTCTATTTGGGATTTTGAGATACAACGATCCGCCTCCTTTTCGGACTTGGATCTATTTATCCTCATACCTTGTCAGGGTCTTTTCGGATAGACTTCTCCATGATCTTTATGGGAGTTGATTGCTTTTCGTCGTGAGTCTTGATCCTTCATATTGATTTTAGGAATAATGTTTTTCACATCACCTTGGATCTTTAGCAATAAAATGGAATCCTCATGCCTTGTTAGGGCCTTTTTGGACTCGCCAATCTTCGCGCCCCGCTTCATAAGTTATGCCTTGGCTATTAACTCTTATCATTACCGAGCAACTTTTAAACGATCTTGGGCTAGAAGCTAAGTAACTTTTCAAATCGTACGACCTTACTTATTGCAGATAATTTATTAGCAAGTGATGGGAGAAAAAGATCATAATTAACTCACATAAGTTAATGAGAGAATACCAAACTTGTAACCAACTCTATCATATCTCGTTCTCCACAATTTAAAATCTCAAGGAATGAGACTCGTGGATGCTTAGCCTAATAAACCAATTAAGGTCTACATGGTTAAGGATACTAGCTAGAGTAAACTTGGATAAGTAAACTCGGGTTGAGTCAAAATATTCACAACGGGCCTAATATATCTAAGATATCTAAACTTGCTAAAACCATTTTATTAAAATGCTAGAAAGTAACAAAAATAAAGGAGACTACAACTAGGCCAAAATAGATAAAAAATTTTGAAAAAGGTCGAAAAACTGATTTTCCGGTTAAAATGAGGACAAATACAAGGAAAAGGCCACTTAACTTCGATAGAAGTCCCCCTACACTTAATATAAACATTGTCATCAATGTTTAAGCATGTGGGAGTAAACTCCCCTACACTTAGGACATTGTGCACTTTGTTCAAATCTCGTTAAGGGAAAGACAACTAAAGAGATTCCTATTTTAATATTGAGAAATATAAAATAGTGAATCGAAAAGAGTTTAGGATAGAACCGGGAAGAAGGGAACACGGAATCACGGTTCGTCAAAAGTCATCAAGATTGTGTCTTTGAAGTTCTAATCCCTGCACATGATAAGAAAGAAAGCAAGAAACACCACGGGGCTCCCCCTACACTTATGATGAAACTAGATAGATAATTGGGTTGCCTCCCAAAAAGCGCTTGTTTTTGTTGACCGAGTCACGAGCCTGACTCGTCCCCGAATTAAATGGTCCATGGGGAAGCCTCGAATGTGATACCGGGATCAAAGACCTTGTCCTCGTTCCCGGAGGACATCAACAAAGGAGAGGCGGGGGGATAAGTCTTGAATGGGAGAAAAGTCCTTTCAACATACGAGAAGTATGTGAATTCAAGATCCACGGGAGGTGGGTTGGGTATAGTAAGCACATTGTCATCCCCCAAAGACAATGGAGGCTGAGCATTCGGCAAAGCCGTGATGTCATCAATGATTGCATAATCAATATCACCTCCCGGGTCAAAGCACTCATCCTCCATGATGGTTACTAACGGAGTGGATGAAAGGTGCTCGGGAGGGGGACTTGGGTCAATACTTTCCTGCAGCAAATTATCAAAAATAATGTCCCCCTCCATATCATAATCATCAATATCTGGAGGAATGGAGTGAATATCGATTTCTTCCATCAATGGGTCATTGTCTTCAACGGGAGGAATAGATGGAGGTAAAGACTTGGAAAGAGAAGGAGAAGTCAACTCTTCGATTTGAGCAATAAGAAGGTGCACTTTCCATAATCTATCGCTAAGAAGTACGTCTTCCACCTCATCCACAAGATCAAGTTCATCGGTGAACTTCTCGTAAGCCGGAGAGAATAAATCGTCATCACCCGCATCTCCCGGTGGAGATTGAGAAATTTCAAAAGTGAAATTCTCATAGCTGAGAGAAGAATCGTCATCACTAGGATCGACCTCTTCCGTAAGAGCAACGTCGTCCTCAGGCTCCATAGCAGGTATGTCACAAACCTCATCATCCAATACTTTTTCGGGATCAACATCACTAAGCGTATTCAACGAATCTAGATCCTTAGACGCAGTAGGAGAATCGACAGTAGGAGCAGCAACTTCAGAAGATTGGTTGAAAGTGTAGACATCATCGTCGTCGTCATCATCATAATAGATGGGACGAGTCCAATTAGGAGTGACATAGTCGGCTAACTCTTCCTTGATAACCTCCACATCTTTAAGAAGCTCATGCAGCAACTTTTGTTGTTCATCGCCCCGAGTATGTTCAATTTCACCGATTCTATCCCACGTTGTAATTAAACATTTTGGTGTAGAAAAGAAGGGAAAACGACTGAATTGGCTCAAAAAGGTGTCGGTGGTTTTCAAGGTTTCGTCCACATCAAGCAACGGTTGCCTTTCCTGATGCAAGTCAGCTCGGAGTTGAGCTAGGCTTTCTAGAATGCCATTCAAAGAAGTGAGTTGTTGATCAAGACTACTTTGCTGAGAGGATTGATGATTGAGGGTGTGATGTGGTGGCTCACGGTTATAGACACTAGGATGATAGCACGGTACTTTCTCAAAGATTTGCGACGGATCACAAAAAGAAGCATCGTGAGGGCCCCTACAAATATAGCACCATGGGTATGGAGAAAAACTGGGTGCCTCTTGTTGATAGCTATTATCAATGTCATAATTGTACCCTGGTTCTTGCCCGTGACCATACGGGTATCGAACCGGGCACGAAACATGCCAATGAGAATCGCTTCCACAATAGATGCACGGGGGAACAGGAGGTGGGTTCAAAAAGAATGAATTAGTCGAGTTGCACAAGGGACAAAATCCGGATTGTGTGTAGTCGATATCGTTTCCACACCGCTCACATGTACACCATTGACAAGAGTTGTTCCCAGATAATTGTTTCCCACACCGGACGCAATGGATATAAAAATCCATAAAGAAAGATAGATAAGCAAGAAGAATATTGTTGGTGCAAAACTTTGAAAAAGAAATGCTTTTTATGATTTTTCAAATGTTTTTGGGATTTTTGAAAATTTTTGGACACGAAAAATAACGTTCACAAGGGAACGGGTCCCAAAAGCCAACGCGTCTCTCACAAAAAACCTTCGATCCTCACGAAAAGAGCCGGCAACGGCGCCATTTTAATACACGAATTTTTACTCGTTGAAAGTTCGTTTTCTCGGAATCTCTTCGAATTGATCTCTGGTTAATTGTGCGACTCAGTTGTTCTTGGTGAATCAAGTAAAAGGGTGTTGTTGTCTAAAACTAATTAAAAATAAAGACTTGAAACAAATAAAGATAAAGTAAAGACGGTAAAAGGAAACAATGAAAGATAAAAACTTAACGGGAAATAAATGACGAGAAATTTAAAAGGCAAATAAAGTAAATGACGCGAAATAAAACTTAAATAAAAGGAAAGCAAGTAAAAATGCAAATAAAGAAAAAAGGCGGGAAAAAATAAAGTTTAAAACTGAAAACTAAAAACTCAATAAAAAGCTATTCGGAATATTTAAACTATGCGGAATAAAAATGCCTATGCGGAATAAAAATGGAAAAACACTCTACTCGGAAAACAACTCTATTCGGAATATTACCCTTATACGGAATAATCAAACATTCCGCATAGGAAACCCTATTCGGAATAACTGATCATTCCGCATAGGAAACCCTATTTGGAATAACTGATCATTCCGCATAGAAGTTCTTATTTGGAATAATCAACATTCCGCATAGAACACTTTTAAGACAGTTGATTCGGAATATTTGAAATATTCCGAATAGAAAGAAAATGAAATAGCCTATTCGGAAAGTTATGGGCAAGAACAGTACGCAGACATAAGAACAGTAACAGTGCAGTGAAAATGAATTTGATCCAAAATCTAACCAAAACAAACCAAAAGATTAAACCAAAACAACCAATAAACATCAACTAACTATAATCAATCAAAACAAATCATCAAAACTAACAAATAAAGCCAAATCAATCAAAACCCACTTGATTGAAAATAAGAAAACTCAAGAACATGAACACAAAGATTAAGAACAAATTAAGCAAGAAAGGAAGAAGGAGATTAACAATAAAGTAAAGATTAACAACAATTAAATGGAAACTTACTTGGAATTAAAAGAAAATTAAAGGTGCATTACATGGAGATTAAGATGCATACAAGTAAAGAACAAGAAAATGAAGAATGGGGAAGAAAGGCTTGTCAGGCCTCCAACAACCTTCACAAAATGAAAATCTAAACTATTTATAGGAGGATTAGGGAGGAGCTTAGGAAGCTTCCTCCCTCTTTCTTCTTTCTCTTATTTGCACACTTGAGTCCTTAATTTTCTTAATATTTTGTTAATCTTCTTAATACTTGGACTTTGTCTTGGGATTTCTTCAAACTCGTCTTGGATTTTTTTCATAAATAAGACTCGAGTTTTTCGGCTTTTAGTAAACTTTCGTCTTTTGACTTTTTCTTCGATAAATCTTCAAAATTGGTCTTGGACTTCCGTTCTTTTTCCACTCTTGATCTTTCGACTTCATCTTTCGTCTTTTTCTTCGATAAAAGCCCGTGAATGCCGTGTTTTCTCCACTTTTCACCTTTTCGTCCTAAATCACAACAAAAACACAAACCACGCATAATTCCGACATAAATGACATAAAATACACGTTTTGGCTCGGTTATTATTGTAATTAAGTGGTAAAAAAGGATGGGTGTTTTCACACCTATCAGTCATCAAGAACCATCCCCACTAATTCAAGTGGATCTTCTGATTCCCCTGCTAATATGGCCTTTATATCTCACAGCAGTGGAATCTCCAAAGGCAGTAGAATTGAAGTTTCCCCTGCTACCCATTCCCCTGCAGCAAGATCTGGACCATCTTATGATGAAGAAAGGCATGCAACATTCAGTCTTGACACTGCTTGTGCTTTCATGGCATTAGAGATGGCAACGGGGCCGGGTTTGCGGGGAATGGTTGCTACCAACCTCATCCCCAAAGTTAAATATCTATCCCCATCCCCATAGGGGATTACAAACTACATACCATCCCCATCCCCAGCGGGGAACGGATCCCTAATGGGGAATCGGGGATTTTTTCCCCGTTACACAATTAGCATTTAAACTATGTTTCAGATGACGCAACCATTACGGATAACAAATACGGTACTATCAAACAACAGTAACGAGATTAACATTCATGCTATCATGCTCAGTATTAATAATAACAAAATTAACACACAAACGCTCATCCTAGAAGGTTAGTGTCAAAGGAGATATTAACCATCGATCGATAGTGTTTCAAATATCTAATAGATATTTGAAACATACAAGATATATAAATATATATGTAGAATAAAGATATTCGGGGGCGGGTTCGGGGACGGGTTTGGGGAACCAAGGGTATTACCATCCCCGCCTCCATACCCGCTTTTTACTAACGGGGAATCCCCATCCCTATACCCGGTCAACTTGGGGAATCCCCGGTCATCGGATTCGGGTATCGGATTCTCCGTCGGGTTCGGAGTTTTTTGCCATCTCTACATGGCATCTCAAGGTTCTCAAGGATCTACTATGTTACATGAAGATCTGAATCAAATTAGTAAGCAAGGACTGGAGGAGATGGACATAAAGTGGAACATGGCTCTACTCAGCATGAGAGCCATCAGATTTTACAAGAAGTATGGAAATAAGATTTCCATCAATCATTCTGATGTGGTTGGATTTGAAAAATCAAAGGTGGAATGCTACAACTATGGCAAGAAAGGTCACTTTGCTAGGGAGTGCAGAGGACCAAAGAATGGAAGCAGCTATAGGAAGGAAAGCAGTGATGAGGATTCTAGGGCTAAGGCTATGGTAGCCATGCAAGGGATAGATGGAGCAGGTGGATGGGACTGGAGTGCTATGACAGCGAGTGTTGAAAGGAATCAAGCCCTAGTTGCTGAAGAGAAAGAGGAAGAGTTTGCTCTTATGTCCATGTCAACATCTAGTTCAGACAATGAGGTATATGATGATTCATATTGTACCAAAGCTTGTAGAAAAAATACTGAGTCATTAAATGATGAAATAAGAAAGTTAAAAGTTGATTACATTAATTATGATAATGATTTAGATAACTACAAGCGTGCTCTAGAACAGTTAGAGTCCACCATAAGAGAATATAGAAAAAGAGAAAATGATTATAGAGATCACATTGGCATATTAGAAAGAGATGTAAGAGAAAAAGATGATTCCATTGAGGAATTAACTACTGAATTAGAAGTCTTTAGATCTAACAAGAAGATAGATGAACAAACTATTGAAAATTTTGGAAAATCTTCTAAAGATCTCACTAAGGCAGTTGAAATTGGACAATCTCCAAGGGACAAAACAAGTTTTGGGGTCAAAAATGAACATGCTACTATTCCACCACCACCTGCTAATATACATGCACCCATGCCTAGGAAAGATCTTTCTTGGACTGGTCTTCCTTGTTTCAAAAAGCAGGAGGACATTGAGTTTGACTTAAATGCCTACATACCAAAGAATCTAGAAACAGAAGAACCTCTAGTGAAAACTAGTGCTGTTAGGGATTTTGAAAAGGAACAAATTGCTTTAAAACAGTGGAAAATAGATAACCCTGTTCTCTTTTCAAGAGAAGGATTATTTGGAAGTGACTCTAGTTCTAAAAGGAGTTCATCCAGAACTAGTCCAAAACCTCTTAAAACTCTGTTAAGTATGCTGGGATGTATAGACCTATTAGAGGTAATCAAAGGAACTGGAACAACCAAAAGTCTCATCAATTAGGAGAAGACTTTAAGAAGAATACCAAACCTTGTTTAACATGTGGCAGTTTTGATCACATCTATCAAGATTGTCAAGCACCTATGGAAATGGTGGCTGCAAATCCTCTTAAGGAAATGAAACCAAAAGCCATTCTATTGAATGCAGGGGAAAAATCCATTTCCCCTTCTAAGTATGTCGCCCCTGCTTTAAGAAATAAGGTGTCTGAAAAGTATGTAGTTCCCGCACTAAGAAAGGTGAATGATGCTTGTCCCAAATCTAGTTCTCATGTGACTAAACCAGAATCTGATACTTGATGTAAAGCTGCCTATAGACCCTACCAACGCACCTATAGAGCCCAAAACAAAAGATGGGTTCCCTCTGCTAAGCATAGGGTTTCCCCCTGCTAAGTCTAGGGTATCCCCTGCTGGCAAAGTTTTGCCCTCTAGAAACATGGGAAGATAGGGAAAAGCTATGAAAGCCTCAGCTCGTCTGGTTAGGGTACCCAAAAGAGGTACTCAATCCAACGGTGTATCTCTAGTCTTTGACAAATTATCTTACATTGATACACGAAGTAGATCCAAGTCAATAATGGCTTGGGTACCCAAGAAAAACTAAATTGTTTTTCTTTTTGCAGGTGACAAAGCAGACCAGGAATGATAAATCCTATTGGGATAGTGGATGTTCAAGGAGTATAACTGGACATAAATCCTATCTGTCTAACTTTGTTCGCCTACATGACAATGATGGTGTCTCGTTTGGAGATGGGCATGGTACAATCACAGGAAAACAGACTATTGTTACTAATGGAATGACATTTGACAATGTTTACTTGGTGAAAGAGCTAGTACAATCTCTTTAGTGTGTCCCAGATGACTGACAACAAGAATTTTGTCCTCTTTACTGATATTGAGTGTCTTGTTTTGGAAAAGGAGTTTGTTTTTCCACCAGACACTCCTATTATGCTCAGAACTCCAAGGCCGAAGAACATGTACACCATTGATTTAAAGGACATCACTCTTCAAAACATAGAACACTGTTTCATTGCCAAACCATCAGTTGATGAATGCACGAAATGGCATAGAAGACTTGGTCATCTTAAATTCAAGAACATGAACAAACTGGTAAAGCTTAATCTTGTTCATGGTCTCCCTTCCAGGTCCTTTGTCAATGATCATACTTGTATTGCCTACCTAAAAGGGAAGCAACACAGAGCCTCTTGCAAGTCAAAAACAAGTTTGTCCACCACCAAGCCATTGGAATTTATACATATGGACCTGTTTGGTCCTACTTCTGTGGCAAGCAATGAAGAAATGGTGCTGCCTAGTGACTACTGATGATTTTTCAAGGTTCAAATGGACATTCTTTCTGTTTGAAAAGAGTGACACAGCAGGTGTACTCAAAGGTTTTATTAATCAGATTGAACTTTCCAAAAGTATGAAGGTGGTGACCATTAGATCAGACAATGGTGGTGAGTTCAGTAACAAGGAGCTGGACACTTTCTGCACAAACAAAGGAATGAGGAGGGAATACAGTATAGCAAGAACACCTCAACAAAATTGAGTTGCAGATAGAAGAAACATGACACTTATTGAAGCTGCAAGGACTATGATGTCTGATTCCAAGCCTCCAGTTATCTTTTAGGCTGAAGCTGTAGCCACTGCTTGTTATGTTCAAAACAGGGCCTTGGTGGTAAAGGCACACAACAAGACCCCTTATCAGCTGTTTAATGGCAAACCCCCTTTGATTGACTTTTTCAGACCATTTGGATGTCATGTGATCATTCTGAACACTATTCACAATTTCGGTAAATTTAATGAAAAAGGGGATGATGGGTATTTTATAGGATATTCATTGAACACCAAGGGATATAGGGTCTTCAACAAGAAAACAAAAAAGTGACAGAAAATCTTCATGTAGATTTTCTTGAAGACAAGCCTGAAGATGTACAATCAGGTCCTGATTGGTTCTTTGACATTGAAGTACTTTCTAAATCAATGAATTATGTGCCTGTTGCTTTGGAGAGTACTAACATTTCAGGTACAAAAGAACCAACTACTTTGGAAAAGCCACCAATGAGGTACATGACTGTACCCTCACTATTTCCCATTGATGATGCTGCTACAAAAATAGATGAAGAAGATGACACATCTCAAATGAAGGAGCAGTCAATCCCTTCTCCTGCTAAGTCAACTCCTGAAAGCAGTGGAATGGCTGAAAGTAGTGGAATCCAGGATTCCCCTCCTGGACCAAATGTTTCCCCTGCTGCTAAAGAACCAGTTGTAAATGATGTAAATGAAGAAGAAAGAGAATCCCCACTCATTTCTATATCTTCACCAATCACTTTATCTAGCAGTGGAAGTAGAATAATTAGGAATGGAGGTTCAAGTTATTCAGAGCTGCATTCAGCTCACCAGCATCCATCCCTCAGTCATGTAGTATCATTTGGAAGCTCCTTTGAGGATTTATTTCCAAATCAAGATAGCACCATAAATCCTGACTTGGGAAATGATGAAACAGAGGTAATCATGAGCATGCACCCTACCTACAGAATCAATAAAGATCACCCTAATCTCAAATCATAGGTGATCTTCATACTCCCAGACAAACAAGGTATTCAGCAAAGGAACCCAGCTTCATTGCCAACATCACTGTAATGCTGTCTATTTACTGCCTTTTTGTCACAAGAAGAGCCAAAGAAGATTTTTCAAGCTCTCAATGATCCAAGCTGGGTTGAAGCTGTGCAAGAAGAACTCTTGCAATTTGACATCCAAAAAGTATGGATTCTGGTAGATTGTCTAAAATGGGCAAGACCTATTGGGACAAAATAGATGCTCAGGAACAAAAAGGAAGAGAGGGGCATAGTAGTCAGAAACAAAGCCAGACTGGTAGCACATGGATATACTCAGGTAGAAGGTATTGATTATGAGGAGGTCTTTGCTCCAGTTGCCAGAATTGAAGCCATCAGGTTGTTTCTGGCTTATGCTTCATTCATGGACTTCATAGTATATCAAATGGATGTTAAGAGTGCCTTTTTATATGGCACCATTGATGAAGAAGTTTATGTGATGCAACCTCCAAGGTTTGAAGATGCAGAACACCCAAACAAGGTTTACTAGGTGAAGAAGGCTATGTATGGACTTCATCAAGCTCCTAGGGCCTGGTATGGAACCCTATCTAAATACATGTTGGATAATGGCTTCAACAGGGGGAAAAATGACCAGACTATGTTTATTAAGAAACAAAAGGGTGACTTTCTTTTGGTGCAAGTATATGTGGATGACATCGTCTTTGGATCCACAAACTCTTTGCTTAGCAAAGAGTTTGCCCAGTTGATGCAAGATAAATTTCAAATGAGTGTAATGGGTGAACTCAACTTCTTTTTGGGGTTACAAGTTCAGCAGAGGAAAGATGGGATCTTTATCTCACAAGACAAGTATGTTGTTGAAATTGTGAAGAAGTTTGGAAAGTGTGAAGGAAAGAAAGTCTCCACTCCCATGGATAAGGAGCATCCAAGGGGAAAAGATGGACCAGGGAAGCCTATTGATGTCAGGAACTATAGTTCCATGATTGGATCTCTCATGTACCTTACAGCTTCAAGACCTGACATCATGTTTGTAGTCTGCTTATGTGCAAGATACCAAGTGACACCGACAGAGTGTCATCTGTTTTTAGGTATCTGAAGTGTCATCCAACATTAGGACTTTGGTATCCCAAGGAGTCACCATTTGAGCAAGTGTCCTATTTAGATAGTGATTATGCTGGTGACAATAACGATAGGAAGTCTACCACATGTGGATGTCAGTTTTTGGGAAGCAGGCTTATATCTTGGCAGTGTAAAAAGCAGACTATTCTGGCCACATCTACAACTGAAGCTGAATATGTAGCAGCTACTGCATGCTATGGACAAGTTCTTTGGGTTCAGAACCAGCTGCTTGATTATGGGTACAATTTTCTTAAAACCAAGATATTCATTGACAATAATAGCACAATTTGCATTATTAAAAATCCTGTTTTTCATAGCAAGACTAAACATATTGAAATCAGACATCATTTCATTAGAGATTGTTTTGAAAAAGGATTGATTGTCCCAGAGGCAATTGCTACAAAACTTAATGTTGCTGATCTTTTGACAAAAGCTTTTGATGTAGGGAGGTTTCAATACTTGGTTGCAAGTATTGGAATGATCACTCCCTAAAATTCGATGTCTGACTTGTCTTGTGTATTCAGGATTATATTATTGTTGTTGTTGTACATGTGTTAGTCACTTTTTCCATTAATCTTCATTCCACTCTTTTGAACAAAGTTTCCCCTGCAGGGGTTCATCCCCCTGCTAAGGTACTTTTCCTTGCTTGGAGTTTTTCTCTTAGTTGGGTTTGTTCTTTTTAAATGGTTATATGTGGTTTTAGACAGACAATGCAGAGATCTTAGTGGAGCATACTATATTATGGGAGAATCAGGTATATGCTCTATGTTTCAAGGGAGGTTAGGTCACACCTTTAGGACTTAGGGTATCCTTAGGATACTCATATATGATTCTAGATCATATCCACTAGTGAGTAGGGGTTTGGGACAATGAAGACTTGCTGCAAAGCCTGTTGGAGTTCTAAAACCTTGAGGCACTGTAATATGTACTCAAAATTCTTTATTAAGCAGCTTGCTGCCTAATTTAAGATTTTTAGTGCATATTGCCAAGACCAACTAACCATAGCAAGGAAATGGTGGGGATGGAGTTTGGGGTATGCTTATCTTATTGGGTTGACCAGGTGCGGGGTTGCTTATGTGTTAACTTTCTATGTTTGGAACTTTGTTGAATGGAGGACTCTTGAGTTTCTATGTATCTAACTTGTTTTTACAAGTATGTCGATTAGAGCAGAGCTGTTTAGCATTGATCTATTCAGGTTAAGTCTAATACCCTTAGGAAAGTGTCCCCTGCTTTAATTGTTGATACCCCTGCTAATACAACTTTCCCCTGCTTTGCAAAACATTCCCCTATTTGACCGTTGACCGACAATATCGTTGCCCTGCTTATAGCCGTTGGGCCTGCTTGCTAACTTTTTAGTTAGGGAATATTTTATTATTTTCAAAAGATATTTAAGGCGCTTTCTTCGCTGATTGGTAACCTTTTTATTATTATTTCAAATAAATTACTTTCTTAGCAAGATTTATTTCAGATCTTTTTGAAAATTGATAATTTGGTCCAATCATAGCTCTTCAATTCGCCTATATAAACTCAATTCCTTTAACCATCAGGCCTAACTCACTCTCTCGATAAAATCCCACTACTTTTTCACAAACATAAACCTGTTTACTCTTAAAATATCTTCCACGACTCTCAAAATTTCTCCTGACCATAATCAAATTGCTCTTTTATCTCAAGAGCCTGCTGAATTCACTGATGTTGTTGGTTACCTCAAATCTTGCTATTTCAGGTTAGCTCTGGTAATCAGTCCTAGAATATACACCTCACACATCTAACAGTTTTGGTCTAATGCCATGACTGAAACAGTGGATGGAGAGGTAACAATTAAGAGCCTGGTTGATGGCCATCCCAAGGTGGTTACACTTGCCTCCATTCGTAACAAATTAGTCTTGGATGATGAGAGTGGGGTGGTTGCCTTCCCAGAAGCTGAAATATTTGAGGGTCTCACAAACTTGGGGTACAACATTTCTGCTGATAAAAAACGTAAGTTTGCTAAAGGTCAGTTTGCACCCCATTGGAAGTTTTTAATTCACACTATTTTGTAATGCTTATCATTAAAAAAGGCATCTTTTAATGAATTTGGGAGTCAAGTTGCTTCTGCCCTGATTTGCTTGGCAACAGGGACAAAATATTGTTTTTCTCAAATGATTTTTGAAGGTATGGTCAAAAATGTTACAAGTCATTCAAATTTTGTATGTATCTAAGGTTTATAGAAATTTTGTTGGATATGAGGGAACATGGTAAAATTCGTCACAAGGAATATTTTGAAGCTAACCCCCATATAACCAAATTGTTCACCACTCTTGCAGCACCAACTATACAATTTTATGGCAGGGCAGTTCCCCTTACACAAACCATGATGGACCAGATCAGAAGATAAGCTGCTTCCAAACCAAGAGCAGCCCAAACCACTCTTGCTGATGCCCCTGCTAGTGATGCCCCTGCCAGTCAACTTCCCCCTGCCAACCACAACAAGAAAGGAGAACTAAAACCAGGTTTGCTAGGTCTCCCTTCCTTGGTGAATCTTCACAAGTAGCAGAGAGGAGAGTCTCCAAAAGGTTGGAACATACTGGGGGTTTGGCTGCCACTACTCTCTCATCCCCAAGGGATGAGCAGGATAGTGACACCATAAGTAAGTCCTCTCCCTCACTCAGTGATACCCAAAGAGGAGAGAAATCTCCTCATAGGGTTGAGATCAGACTGAAACCACTATCCACATTGGAATTGACGAATATGTGCATTAGCTTGAAAGAGCAAAATGCACAACTGGTACAAACTGTCACAAAGCAAGGTCTTGTTATTAATAATATTGAGACCATACTTGCTACACTTGAGGGGAGGAGAAGACCAAAGTTAATTGTTTCTACAGATGAGGATGCTTCCAAAGGGGAGGAAGTTCCTCAAAAGATGAGTCTACTCAGTGGTATGCATTTCCTAGTGGTCAGGATCTAGGACAAGAGAAGGTGGCAAGTGATGAGAAAGGGAGTGATAAAGGGAGTGCCACAAAATAATTGCCCAACCCTTGTTGAATATGGGCAATCAAGAAGATGCCCCTGCTTCTACAAAAGTTTCCCCTGCTACAATTGATCCCCTTGCGGTAAGTCTTTCCCCTACTAAACCAGTTACTCAAACATTTGCTAGGAAGAAAAGAAGGCAACCAGCTCAGAAGGGGATAAAGATCGGAGAACCTGCTCCCAAAGCAAAACCAGCAGTGGATCCAAAAGACAAAGGAAAGGGGAAGATGATTGAACAGCCCAAGAGGAAGTACAAGCACAAAACACCTGAACAACTGAGGGCTCAAGAGGAACATGATGAACATGTGGCTCTTAGAGTACATGAAGAAGAGCTACACATGCAAGAACAAAGAATGAAACAAATGAGAAAGGGAGCTCAACTGGAACAGGAACAGGTACAAATGAGTCCTAGAGAAATGCTTAAACAGGTTGAAATTATGCATAGAGAGTTGGATGACAGGGTACCTCATGTTAAAGAATTTTTGGAACAATGGGACAAGGAGTTCGTAAATGCTCCTATGGAAGAAAGGTATGAACTGCTTCTTCTGGTCTTCACTTTTCAAAAGGATTATTTGGAAAGAAGAATGAGTCAGATTCAGAATGAGAAGTACTTGAAGTCTGAAAAAGGAAGGCTGGCACATTAAAAGGTTATGCTCAAAAGATTCAAGAGGTGGACTGATGCTCACTTCAAAGATATGACTTTTGAGGAAATAGAGAGGGAATCCATTCCAGTACTAAGGGAGACAAATATGGAGGACTTCATAGGCATAGGTACTCCTGAAAAGAGGCTGAGTAATAAAGAGATTTTGCTAGTTGAAAAAGTTCGTTTTCTCGGTGTCTAATCGAATTGATTTCCGGTTCAAAGTGCGACTCAATTGTTCTTGGTGGAAATGAAAATGGTTTGGTTATCTATTACTAAGTAAAATGAAAATGTAAATTGCGATAAGTAAAAGGAATGCAAAAGGAATGCGAAAGGAATGTAAAAGGAATGCTGAAAGGAATGCTAAAAGGAATGCTGATAGGAATGCTAAAAGGAATGTACAAGGAATGCTGATAGGAATGCTGATAGGAATGTTGATAGGAATGTTGATAGGAATGCTGATAGGAATGCTGATAGGAATGCTGATAGGAATGATGATAGGAATGCTGATAGGAATGCTGATAGGAATGCTGATAGGAATGCTGATAGGAATGCTGATAGGAATGCTGATAGGAACGCTAATAGGAATGCTGATAGGAATGCTGATAGGAATGCTAATAGGAATGCTGATAGGAATCCTGATAGGAATGCTGATAGGAATGTAAAAGGAATGCTGATAGGAATGCTGATAGGAATGCTAATAGGAATGCTAATAGGAATGCTGATAGGAATGCTGATAGGAATGTAAAACCCTTTTCCAATCAAGATGATTGGAATGTAAAAGAAATGTATAAAAGGAATGTAAAACCCTTTTCCAATCAAGTGATCGGAATATGGTGATGGTGCTGGTCGGAATGAGCACATCGGAAAAGGGTTTAATACCCTTTCCGATTACTCTCTTGATCCGAAATTTAAGCAAAAGGTAATAAGCTACTAGGATAAGCTAAAACAAAAACTTAAACGAATCTAATGTGAAAAAGACTAAATAAGCTCAAATTACAACTTTTCCAAAATTAAAATAAACAAAATTTTAAATCAAACCATAAAAAGATGAACTTTTTAAGCACGAAAACATTAATGAACAACACGGATCATATGGAATTCGCACCAAAAGTAAACTAGAATCAAGAAAGGAAGATGAGAGATTTAAACAAGAAAAGTAAACATTCAAGAACAATAAATGAAAACTTACTTGAAGATTAAATGATTAAAGGTGCATAACAAGAACTTAAAGTGCAAGAAATGAAATAACAAGTATAAAAATGGTGGAAGTGGTGGTTTGTCAAACCACCCAACAACATGAAAATGAAACTAGGATCATCTATATATAGGGGTGATTAGGGAGGAGCTTAGGAAGCTTCCTCCCTCTTTCCTCTTCGCCTTAATTGCACACTTACGTCCTTTTCTTCTTTATCTTTTGTTAATCTTGGACTTTGTCTTGGGATTTCTTTAACTCGTCTTGATTTTTCTTTATAAATAAGACTCGAGTTCTTCGGCTTTTTAGTAAACTTCCGTCCTTTGACTTTTTCTTTGATAAATCTTCAGAATTGGTATTGGACTTCCGTTCTTTTTCCACTCTTGATCTTTCGCCTTCATCTTTCGTCTTTTTCTTCGATAAAAGCCCGTGAATGCCGTATTTTCTCCATTTTTCACCTTTTCGTCCTAAATCACAACAAAAACACAAACCACGCATAATTCCGACATAAATGACATAAAATACACGTTTTGGCTCGGTTATTATTGCAATTAAGTGGTAAAAAGGATGGGTGTTTTCACACCTATCAAATCCCCTACACTTAACCATTGCAATGTCCTCATGCAATGCATTAGTTACAAAGCAAGTTTACACTTTTCATCATAATCAATCCACGCATGCCTTTATTAAAGAGATAGAAAATTATAAACATTCAAAGTAAAGAAATTAAATACATACCTTGGGTTTTGGAAATGTCGTGACTGATCATCATCCTCAAGTTTTCACTTTCTCCAAACCAAGCTTAAAAACGAGATCATTGTTGTTATAAGTTAGTAAACTAACACGAACTCATGTGGGCCAATTATTCACTTAGACTCCCTTATTCCTAGGTGTATCTATTATATTTTATTCTTGTCTTGAATGATCACGAGGATGCATTGTTTGACTTATTTCGATAGTTATTTAGGCCGAAAATAAAGTGGACGATTTAATCAATAGTTAGCTAAAGGACAAAATCTTTTAAAACTGCTTCTCGGGACCTCATAAAGTTCATATCTTGGCATAACTCGCTTCGCGATTTGAGACCTTTCTCGGACCGATATTTGGCAGCGACTTCATACTTCAAACCTTGAGAGACGTTCTTGAAATAATGGTCTTCTCTTCATAATGGAATTTCTTCACTTGAAGTTTTGAGAGATTCTTCATAAATGGACCACGACTTCTTCATTTTTCTCCAATCATTACTTTGGACTTTGATATACAACGATCCGCCTCCATTTAGGACTTGGATCTATTTATCCTTATACCTTGTTAGGGCCTTTTTGGATAGACTTCTCCATGATCTTTTGGGAGTACTTTCTTTTCGTCGTGTGTCTCGATCCTTCATATAGATTTTCGATAAATGATTCTTCACATCACTTTTGGATCTTTAACAACAAAATATAGCCCTCATGCCTTGTTAGGGCCTTTTCGGACTCGCCAATCTTCACATCCCGCTTCAATAAGTTATGCCATGGCTATGAACTCTAATCCATACCGAGCAACTTTTAAACGATCGTGGGCTAGAAGCTAAGTAACCTTTTAAATCGTACAACCTTATTTATTGCAGATAAATTTATTAACAAGCGAATGGAGAATAGGCTTATAATTAACTCACATAAATTCACGAAAGAATACCAAACTTAAGTGACTCTATCATCTCTCGTTCTCCACAATTTAAAATCTCAAGGAAGGAGACTCGTAGATGCTTAGCCTATTAAATCAAAGTTTTGGGTTTTCAAGTCATCTATAGGATCTTGCAAATTCTTAGACTTTTTCAAGTTTAGAAATCGCATTTTAAAGTTCCCTTGATAAACGACTCTCTAGGATCAGTTATAGGAACTTGCGAAAAGTTCTTGTTCTTAATCCGTGAGGGTTAAGACTTTCACGTTTTATAGCTCCCTATATAAAAGCCTAGCAAAACTTGACTTAAACACGTTAAGGATACTAGCTAGAGTAAACTTAGATAAGTAAACTCGGGTCGAGTCAAAATATTCACGACTTTTGAAAATTAAAACCACTTTATTAAAATTTATTCTAATAAGGAAAGAAAATAGCTATACAAAATTAAAAACTAATAGGCCAAAATAGATCAAAAATTTTGAAAAATGTCGAAAAATCAAATTTTCCGGTTAAAATGAGGACAAATACAAGGAAAAGGCCACTTAACTTCGATAGAAGTCCCCCCTACACTTAAGATAAACATTGTCCTCAATGTTTAAGCATGTGGAAGTAAACTCCCCTACACTTAGGACATTATGCACGTTGTTTAAATCTCGCTAAGAAAGAGACAACTAAAGAGATTCCTATTTTAATATTGAGAAATATAAAATAGTGAATCGAAAAGAGTTTAGGATAGAACCGGGAAGAAGGGAACACGGAGTCATGGTTCGTCAAAAGTCATCAAGAGTGTGTCTTTGAAACTCTAATCCCTGCACATGATAAGAAAGAAAGCAAGAAACACCACGGGGCTCCCCCTACACTTATGGTGAAAATAGATAGATAATTGGGTTGCCTCCCAAAAAGCGCTTGTTTTTGTTAACCGAGTCACGAGCCTGGCTCGTCCGCGAATTAAATAGTCCATGGGGAAGCCGCGAATGTAATACCGGGATCAAAGACCTTGTCCTCGTTCCCGGTTGACATCAACAAAGGAGAGGCGGGGGGATAAGTCTTGAATGGGAGAAAGGTCCTTTCAACATACGAGAAGTATGTGAATTCAAGATCCACGGGAGGTGGGGTGGGTAAAGTAAGCACATTGTCCTCCCCCAAAGACAATGGAGGCTGAGAATTCGGCAAAGCCGTAATGTTATCATTGATAGCGTAATCAATGTCACCTCCCGGGTCAAAGCACTCATCCTCCGTAATAGTGGCTAAAGGGGAGGATGAAAGGTGCTCGGGAGGGGGACTTGGGTCAATACTTTCCTGCAGCAAATTATCAAAAATAATGTCCCCCTATGTGTCATAATCATCAATACCTGGAGGGATGGAGTGGATGTCGATTTCTTCCAGCAATGGGTCATTATCTTCAACGGGAGGAATAGATGGAGGCAAAGACTCGGAAAGAGGAGGAGAAGTCAACGCTTCGATTTGAGCAATAAAAAGATGAACTTTCCGTAATCTATCGCGAAGAAGCACGTCTTCCACCTTATCCACAAGATCATGTTCATCAGTGAACTTCTCGTAAACCGGAGAGAATAAATCGTCATCGTCCGCATCTCCTGGTGGAGATTGAGAAATTTCAAAAGTGAAATTCTCAAAGCTTGGAGAAAAATCGACATCATTAGGATCGACCTCTTCCGTAAGAGCAACGTCGTCCTTAGGCTCCATAGCAGTCGGTATGTCACAAACCTCATCATCACATAAGTTATCGAGACCAACATCACTAAGCTCATTCAACGAATCACAATCCTTAGACACGTTTGGGATATCGATAGAAACGGATGACAATAGCACTAGGGCATTGAGCAGTAAGATCATTCCAAGAAATAGTAGGCTCATCGTCATCATCATCATAATAGTATGGATACACCGGAGGAGGAGTATAAGTCTCAATATTCGTATTTGCTCTTGTCGTTGATCCTCTGGACATTTTTCGATGATCTTGTTGAAAGCTTCTTGAAGTTGTTGACCTTGATTAACAAGAGTGGCCCATTGTTCGTGGGAGCTCAAATGTTCGAAGGAGGGTTGATGATCGATGATGTGTTGTGGGGGTTCAAATTGTTGAAAACCTGAATTATAGCATGGTTGTGGCTCATAGTAGTTCATCGGTTGAGAAGAATTAGAAACCGGGTTTGGTTCATAATAATCCATTGGTGAAGAAAACTGAGGACACGGATTTTGCTCATAATAATTCATTGGTTGACAATAAGAAGTATCGTGAGGACCCCCACAGTTGTTGCAAAACGGTTGAGGAGAAAGATTGGGTGCATCTTGTGGATAGCTATTATCATAGTCATAATTGTACCCCGGTTCTTGCCCGTGTCTATACGGGTATTGAACCGGACACGAAACATGCCAATGAGAATCGCTTCCACAATAGATGCACGGGGGAACAGGAGTAGGTGGGTTCAAAAAGGACGAATTAGTCGAGTTGCACAAAGGAAAAAATCCGAATAGGAATTGTGTATTGTCGAGATTGTTTCCACACCGCTGTACACCATTGACAAGAGTCGTTCCCGTACAATTGTCTCCCACACCGGACGCAATGGACATAAAAATCCATAAAGAAAGATAGAGAAGCAAGAAGAATAGTTTTGGTGCAAAACTTTGAAAAAGAAATGCTTTTAAAGATTTTTCAAATGTTTTTGGATTTTTTGAAAATTTTAGGGACGAAAAATAACGTTCACAAGTGAACGGATCCCAAAAGCCAACGCGTCTCTCACAAATAACCGTAAATCCTCACGAAAAGAGCCGGCAGCGGCGCCATTTTAATAAAGAGATTTTGCTAGTTGAAAAAGTTTGTTTTCTCGGTGTCTAATCGAATTGATTTCCGGTTCAAAGTGCGACTCAATTGTTCTTGGTGGAAATGAAAATGGTTTGGTTATCTATTACTAAGTAAAATGAAAATGTAAATTGCGATAAGTAAAAGGAATGCAAAAGGAATGCGAAAGGAATGTAAAAGGAATGCTGAAAGGAATGCTAAAAGGAATGCTGATAGGAATGCTAAAAGGAATGTAAAAGGAATGCTGATAGGAATGCTGATAGAAATGCTGATAGGAATGTTGATAGGAATGCTAATAGGAATGCTGATAGGAATGCTGATAGGAATGCTGATAGGAATGCTGATAGGAATGCTAATAGGAATGCTAATAGGAATGCTGATAGGAATGCTGATAGGAATGCTGATAGGAATGCTAATAGGAATGCTGATAGGAATGCTGATAGGAATGCTGATAGGAATACTGATAGGAATGCTGATAGGAATACTGATAGGAATGCTGATAGGAATGCTAATAGGAATGCTGATAGGAATGCTGATAGGAATGCTAATAGGAATGTAAAAGGAATGCTGATAGGAATGCTAATAGGAATGCTGATAGGAATGCTAATAGGAATGCTAATCGGAATGCTGATAGGAATGCTGATAGGAATGTAAAACCCTTTTCCAATCAAGATGATTGGAATGTAAAAGAAATGTATAAAAGGAATATAAAACCCTTTTCCAATCAAGTGATCGGAATATGGTGATGGTGCTGGTCGGAATGAGCAAATCAGAAAAGGGTTTAATACCCTTTCTGATTACTCTATTGATCCGAAATTTAAGCAAAAGGTAATAAGCTAGTAGGATAAGCTAAAACCAAAACTTAAACGAATCTAATGTGAAAAAGACTAAATAAGCTCAAATTACAACTTTTCCAAACTTAAAATAAACAAACTTTTAAATCAAACCATAAAAAGATGAACTTTTTAAGCACGAAAACATTAATGAACAACACGGATCATATGTAATTTGCACCAAAAGTAAACTAGAATCAAGAGAGGAAGATGAGAGATTTAAACAAGAAAAGTAAAGATTCAATAACAATAAATGAAAAATTACTTGAAGATTAAATGATTAAAGGTGCATAACAAGAAATTAAAGTGCAAGAAATGAAATAACAAGTATAAAAATGGTGGAAGTGGTGGTTTGTCAAACCACCCAACAACATGAAAATGAAACTAGGATCATCTATATATAGGGGTGATTAGGGAGGAGCTTAGGAAGCTTCCTCCCTCTTTCCTCTTTGCCTTAATTGCACAATTAAGTCCTTTTCTTCTTTATCTTTTGTTAATCTTGGACTTTGTCTTGGGATTTCTTTAACTCGTCTTGATTTTTCTTTATAAATAAGACTCGAGTTCTTCGGCTTTTTAGTAAACTTCCGTCCTTTGACTTTTTCTTCGATAAATCTTCAGAATTGGTCTTGGACTTCCGTTCTTTTTCCACTCTTGATCTTTCGACTTCATCTTTCGTCTTTTTCTTCGATAAAAGCCCGTGAATGCCGTGTTTTCTCCACTTTTCACCTTTTCATCCTATATCACAACAAAAACACAAACCACGCATAATTCCGACATAAATGACATAAAATACACGTTTTGGCTCGGTTATTATTGCAATTAAGTGGTAAAAAGGATGGGTGTTTTCACACCTATCACTGAGTATCTCAAAAGGAAAGATGAGATGATAAAGAAAGCTAGGTAGACTGGAAAAAGAAAGGCTGAAGGAGTGGCAGTGGAAACAACACAAGCAGGTGCATCATCCCAAACAGGTGCAAATTTTCCAGCAGGTGAAAGATCTATTCTCAAATCACAGAGAGCAGCCAAAAGATTAAAGATGATGGAAAAAATTGGTACAGTTACTAAAGAAACTCAGCATCCTTCCAATGAAGAAATAGACCAGCACTTGATTGTGGAAGAGAATGATGAAATTGCACCAACTAAGTTTGGGAAGAAATACACCATAGTAGAGTATGCAGTTCATGAGCACAATGGAATGTCTTGGTGGAAGCTTACTAGAGCTAACAACACAGCACAAATCTTTCTAAGGTTGGATCTATTATTTCAAATATTGGATAGAGAAGACTTAGATAATCTTTGAAAGATTTTGAGGGGGGGGGTTTGCTGCAAATCCTCCTACTTTAGATGGTGTAGAGAAAGACTAGGTAATTTGGGACTGCATGCATAGGATGTATGAGCATGAGTTGCATGATCCTCTCTTTGATGTAGTGAATGGGGCAAAGATGTTGTATTGGTAGTTGTTTAACAATTCTGGTGTTTTTGAGGTGGCCATAGAAGGTGTAAGTGTTTATTTGCTTAATAATCGTTATTATCCTTTCACTCAAGAGACCTTGAAGAAGCTGGCACAGGCTGATTTAATTGTAGATGCCAAAGAACCTGTTGCTTATGATTTGGTAAGATTTATTCATAGTCAACTTTCGCCAGGAAGTTTGTAAGCATCCTCATCAACCCTGCTGGTTGGTCAGAGTTCCCCCTGCTAGTGTAAGTTCCCCCTGCTAAATAACAAAGGCAGGGGGATTGGTCCCCCTGCTGAAAGTCAAAGACCTTGCTACAAGATAAACTTGGAAGAGATTATAACGTGTTTCTGTTAGTACTCCATGATAGTTTCCTAGTTTGTTAGTAGTAATCTTGTATATGAGTCCTTGTGTTATAAAAGGACTCACTAGGGTTTCATGTAAACATATCTTTCTTTGTTCATTTCATTTCATACTTTAAGGTTGTATAACCCTAATACCATTACTGGGTATTCGTATATCTTTGATATATTAAAGTTTAACGTTTGATCTTAATATTTGTTGTTGTGCTAAACACTATATTCCGCATCTTGTTTTGTTACTTTGTGTATTTCAAAGTTTCTCTAGTGTTAGTTTGAATTCATTCTTTCTATCACAACCCTTAAACAAGCTAAGGTTTAAGATCTGAGTTTGGGATCAACACCATATGTTGGGAATAAATGTATGAGTATTAGTTCCCCCTGCTGGTTGGTCAGAGTTCCCCCTGCTAGAGTAAGTTCCCCCTGCTGAATAACAAAGGCAGGGGGATTGGTCCCCTAGCTGGAAGTCAAAGACCCTGCTACTAAGATAAACTTGGAAGAGATTATGACACGTTTCAGTTACTACTCTAAGATAGTTTCCTAGTTTGTTAGTAGTGATCTTGTACGTGAGTCCTTGTGCTATAAAAGGACTCACTAGGTTATCATGTAAAACATCATATTTCTCTGTTCATTTCATTTCATACTTTAAGGTTGTATAACCCTAATACCACTATTGGGTATTCGTATATCTTTGATATATTAAAGTTCAATGTTTGATTTAAACACTTGTTCTTGTGCTAAACCTTATATTCCGCATCTTGTTTAGTTACTTTGTGTATTGAAAAGTTTCTCTAGTGTTAGATTGAACTTATTCTTTCTATCACAATCCTTAAACAAGCTAAGGTTTAAGATCTGAGTTTGGGATCAACAAGTGGTATCAGAGCCAGTTGAGAAACTTTGACTAAACCAAGAACAAAACATCTCTTACAACCAACATCAACCATGTCCTCAGACTCTCACTCTTCCTCAAACAACAACAATTCTCTCAAACTACCTATTCTGGATCCTAAAAACTTTAAACTATGGGAATTCAGGATTCAACAATATCTCAAGATGGAACACTATGTTCTATAGGAGATCATAGAGTTTGGTGATCAATTAACCAAAATAGTAGTAGTTGAAGAAAAAGATAAGGGAGAGGCTGGTGGTGAAAGCTCCAAAGGTGATAGCAAAAAGAAATCTACTACTCTTGCAGACAAAGAGGTACTAGCAAGAAGGCATGATGTCAGAGCTCACAATTATTTGCTGTTGGCTCTACCTGATAGACATCAACTAAGGTTCAGGAAGTACAAGACTGTTAAGGAACTTTGGGAAGCAATAGGCAACACATTTGGAGGGAATGAGGCCACAAATAAGAAGAAAAAAAAACAGATGCTCGACCAATTTGGTTCTTTCAAAGAAAATGGTGATGAAGCAATTGGTTCTATCTACAATAGGATTCAAGATCTGGTTGCTCAACTGGAGTTCTTTGACATAGAAGTGTCAAGAGAACAGGTAAATACAAGATTCCTCAACAGCCTTCAGAAAGAATGGTTTGTTTATAAAGCCATTTGGCAAAATAGAGATGACATTGATGATAAGAACATTGATGACATCTACAATAACCTGAAAGTTTCGGAGCTAGTGGTCAATGAGATGATGTCATCAGGAACCATCCCTACTAATTCAAGTGGATCTGCTGATCCCCCCTGCTAATATCGCCTTTATATCTCACAGCAGTGGAAAATCCAAAGGCAGTGGAATTGAAGTTTCCCCTGCTACCCATTCCCCTGCTATAAGATCTGGATCATCTTATGATGAAGAAAGACCTGCAACATTTAGCCTTGACACTGCTTGTGCTTTCATATCATATCAAGGATCTCAATGATCTACTGTGTTACATGAAGATCTGAATCAAATCAGTAAGCAAGGACTAGAGGAGATGGACATTAAGTAAAACATGGCTCTACTCAGCATGAGAGCCAACAGATTTTACAAGTATGGGAAGAAGAATTCCATCAATCCTTCTATTGTAGATGGATTCGACAAATCAAAAGTTGAATGCTACAACTGTGGCAAGAAAGGCCACTTTGCTAGGGAGTGCAGAGGACCAAATAATGGAAGCAACTATAGGAAAGAAAGCAGAGATGAGGATTCTGGTGCTAAGGCTATGGTAGCCATGCAAGGGATAGATGGAGCAGGTGGATGGGACTGGAGTGCTATGACAGAGAGTGTTGAAAGGAATCAAGCCCTAGTTGCTGAAGAAAAAGAGGAAGAGTTTGCTCTTATGGCCATCTCAACATCTAGTTCAGATAATGAGGTATATGATGATTCATATTGTACCAAAGCTTGTAGAAAGAATATTGAGTCATTGAGTGATCAAATAAGAACGTTAAAAGTTGATTACATTAATTGTGATAATGATTTAGATAACTACAAACGTGCTTTAGAACAGTTAGAGTCCACCGTAAGAGAATATAAACAAAGAGAAAATGATTACTGAGATCACATTGTCATACTAGAGAGAGATGCTAGAGAAAAGGATGACTCCATTAAGGAATTAACTGTTGAATTAGAAGCCTCTAGATCTAACTAGAATCTAGATGAACAAACTGTTGAAAATTTTGGAAAAGCTTCTAAAGATCTCACTATGACAGTTGAAATTGGACAATCTCCAAGGGACAAAATAGGTTTTGGGGTCAAAAATAAACATGTCACTATTCCACCACCACCTGCTAATATGCATGCACCTATACCTAGGAAGATCTTTCTTGGACTGGTCTTCCGTGTTTCAAAAAGTATAAGGACATTGAGTTTGACTTAAATGCCTACGTACCAAAGAATCTAGCAAATAAAGAATCTCTAGTGAAATCTAGTATTGTTAGGGATTTTGAAAAGGAAAAAATTGCTTTAAAACAGTGGAAAATAGATAACCCTATTCTCTTTTAGAGGGAAGGATTGTTTGGAAGTGATTCCAGTTCTAAAAGTAGTTCATCCAGAACCTCTAGCGGATCTGAATCAGGACCAAAACCTCTTAAAACCGCTGTTAAATATGTTGGCATGTACAGACCTATTAGAGGTAATCAGAGGAATTGGAACACCCAAAATTCTCATCAATTAGGAGAGGACTTTGTGAAAAACACCAAACCTTGTTTCACTTGTGGCAGTTTTGATCACATTTATCAAGACTATCAAGCACCAATGGAAATGGTGGCTACAAATCCTTTAAAGGATATGCAACCAAAAGCCATTCTATTGAATGTAGGGGCAAAATCCTTTTCTCCTACTAAGTATGTTGCCCCTGCTTTGAGAAATAAGGTGTCTGAAAAGTATGTAGTTCCTGCACTAAGAAAGGTGAATGATGCATGTCCCAAATCTAGTTCTTATGTGACTAAACCAGAACCTCATGCTGCATATAAAGCTGTCTCTAGACCCTACCAACACGCCAATAAAGGCCAAAACAAAAGATGGTTTCCCTCTGCTAAGCATAGGGATTCCCCTGCTAAGTCTAGGATATCCCCTGCTGGGAAAGTTTTTCCCTCTAGAAACATGGGAAGATGGGGAAAGCTGTAAAAGCCTCAGCTCGTTTGGTCTGGGTACCCAAAAAGGGTACTCAATCCAATGTTGTATCTCTAGTCTTTGACAAGTTAACTTACATTGATACACGAGGTAGATCCAAGTTAGTAATGGCTTGGGTCCCCAAGAGAAACTAAATTGTTTTTCTTTTTGTAGGTGACAAAGCAGACCAGGAATGATAAAGCCTATTGGGATAGTAAATGTTCAAGGAGTATGACTGGACATAAATCCTATCTGTCTAACTTTGTTCCCCTGCATGACAATGATGGTGTTTCTTTTAGAGATGGGCATGGAACAATCACAAGAAAAGGGACTATTGTCACTAATGGAATGACATTTGATAATGTTTACTTGGTGAAAGAGATAAAGTACAATCTTCTCAATGTGTCCCAGATGACTGATAACAAGAATTTTGTCCTCTTTACTGATACTGAAGGTCTTGTTTTGGGAAAGGAGTTTGTTTTGCCACCAGACACTCCTATTGTGCTCAGAACCCCAAGACAGAAGAACATGTACACCATTGATTTAAAGGACATTGCTCTTCAAGACAATGAAAAATGTTTCATTGCCAAAGCATCAGTTGATGAATGCATAAAATAGCATAGAAGACTTGGTTATCTTAACTTCAAGAACATGAACAAGCTGGTAAAGTTTAATCTTGTTCATGGTCTTCCTTCCAAGTCCTTTGCCAATGATCATACTTGTGTTGCTTTCCTGAAACGGAAGCAACACAGAGCCTCTTGTAAGTAAAAAACAAGTCTATCCACCACCAAGCCATTGGAATTGCTGCACATGGACCTGTTTGGTCCTACTTCTGTGGCAAGCATAATGAAGAAATGGTATTGCCTGGTGATTACTGATGATTTTTCAAGGTTCACATGGACATTCTTCCTGTTTGAAAAGAGTGACACAACAGATGTACTCATAGGTTTTATTAATCAGATTGAACTTTCCAAGAGTATGAAGGTGGTTACCATTAGATCAGACAATGGTGGTGAGTTCAGATTCAAGAAGTTGGACACTTTGTACACAAACAAATGAATAAGGAGGGAATACAGTATAGCAAGAACACCTTAACAAAATGGAGTTGTAGAAAGAAGAAACATGACACTTATTGAAGTTGCAAGGACTATGCTGTTTGATTCCAAGCTTCCAGTTATCTTTTGGGCTGAAGCTGTAGCCACTGCTTGTTATGTTCAAAACAGGGCCTTGGTGTTAAAGGCACACAACAAGACCCCTTATCAGCTGTTCAATGGCAGACCCCCTTTGATTGACTTTTTCAGACTATTTGGATGTCATGTGATCATTATAAACACAAATGAAAATTTAGGTAAATCCAATGAAAAGGGGGATGATGGGTACTTTATAGGTTATTCATTAAACAGCAAGGGATATAGGGTTTTCAATAATAAGACAAGCAAAGTGATAGAAAATCTCCATGTAGATTTTCTTGAAGACAAGCCTGAAGATGTACAAACAGGTCCTGGTTGGCTCTTTGACATTGAAGTACTTTCTAAATCAATGAATTATGTGCATGTTGCTTTGTAGAATACTAACAATTCAGGTACAAAATAACCAACTGCTTTGGAGAAGCCACCAATGAGGTACATGATTGTACCCTCATTGTTTCCCATTGATGATGCTGCTACAAAAACAGATGAAGAAGATGACACATCTCAAAGGAAGGAGTAGTCAATCCCTTCCCTTGCTAAGTCAACTCCTGAAAGCAGTGGAATGGCTGAATGCAGTGGAATCTAGGATTCCCCTGCTAGACCAAATGTTTCCCTTGCTGCTAAAGAACCAGTTGTCAATGATGTAAATGATGAAGAAAGAGAATCCCACTCATTTCCTCATCTTCACCAATCATTTTATCTAGTAGTTGAAGTAGAATAATTAGGAATGGAGGTCCAAGTAATTCAGAGCTGCATTCAGCTCACCAGCATCCATCCCTCAGTCATGCAGTATCATTTGGAAGCTCTTTTGAGGATTTATTTCCCAATCAAGATAGCGCTATAGATCCTGATTTGGAAAATGATGAAACAGAGGTAATCATGAGCATGCAGCCTACCTACAGAATCAATAAAGATCACCCCAATCCCAAATCATAGCTGATCTTGATACTCCCAGACAAACAAGGTATTCAGCAAAGGAACACAACTTCATTGCCAACATTACTATGAAGTTTAACCATGAAAATATGCAATGCTGTCTGTTTACTGCCTTTTGTCATAAGAAGAGCCAAAGAAGATTTTTAAGGCTCTCAATGATCCAAGCTGGGTTGAAGCCATGCAAGAAGAAATCTTGCAATTTGACATCCAAGAAGTATGGATTCTGGTAGATTGTCCAAAATGGGCAAGACCCATTGGGATAAAGTGAGTGCTCAGGAACAAAAAGGATGAAAGAGGCATTGTAGTCAGAAACAAAACAAGACTGGTAGCACATGGATATACTCAGGAAGAAGGTATTGATTATGAAGAGGTCTTTGCTCCAATAGCCAGAATTGAGCCATCAGATTGTTTCTGGCTTATGCTTCCTTCATGGACTTCACAGTATATCAAATGGATGTTAAGAGTGCCTTTTTATATGGCACCATTGATGAAGAAGTCTATGTGATGCAACCTCCAGGGTTTGAAGACCCAGAACACCCAAACAAAGTCTATAAGGTGAAGAAGGCTATGTATGGACTTCATCAAGCTCCTAGGGCCTGGTATGGAACTCTCTCTAAATACTTGTTGGATAATGGCTTCAACAAGGGGAAAATTGACCAGAACCTGTTTATTAAGAAACAAAAGGGTGACTTTATTTTGGTGCAAGTATATGTGGATGACATCATCTTTAGATCCATAAACTCTCTACTCAGCAAAGAGTTTACCAAGTTGATGCAATACAAATTTCAAATGAGTGTAATGGGTGAACTCAACTTCTTTTTTAGGTTACAAGTTCAGCATAGGAAATATGGGATCTTTATATAACAAGACAAGTATGTTGCTGAAATTGTGTAGAAGTTTGGAATGTGTGAAGGAAAGAAAGTCTCCACTCTTATGGATAAGGAGCATCCTTGTGGAAAAGATGACCCAGGGAAGCCTATTGATGTCAGGAACTATAGGTCTATGATTGGCTCTCTCATGTACCTTACAGCTTCAAGACCTGTCATCATGTTTGTAGTCTGCTTATGTGCAAGATACCAAGTGACACCCACAGAGTGTCACTTGTTTGTTGTGAAGAGAATCTTTAGGTATCTAAAGTGTCATCCAACTTTAGGACTTTGGTATCCCAAGGAGTCACCATTTGAGCTAGTGTCTTATTCAGATATTGATTATGTTGGTGACAACAATGATAGGAAATCTACAACAGGTGGATGTCATTTTTTGGGAAGCAAGCTTATATCTTGGCAGTGTAAAAAGCAGACTATTCTAGCCACATCCACAACTGAAGCTGAATATGTAGCAGCTGCTGCATGCTGTGGACAAGTTCTTTGGGTTCAGAACCAGTTGCTTGATTATGGGTACAATTTTCTTAAAACCAAGATATTCATTGACAATAACAGCACCATTTGCATTATTAAAAATCATGTTTTTCATAGCAAGACTAAACATATTGAAATCAGACATCATTTCATTAGAGATTGTTTCGAAAAAGGATTGATTGTCCCCGAGGCAATTGATACAGAACTTAATGTTGTTGATCTTTTGACAAAAGCTTTTGATGTAGGGAGGTTTCAGTACTTGGTTACCAGTATTGGAATGATCACTCCCTAAAAACTCGATGTCTGACCTGTCTTGTGTACTCAGGATTGTATTATGGTTGTATTTGTACATATGTTAGTCACTTTTTCCATTATTTTACATATGTTAGTCACTTTTTCCATTATTTTTCATTCCACTACTATTGAACAAAGATTCCCCTGCTGGGGTTCATCCCCCTGCTAAGGTATTTTTCCCTTCTAAGAGTTTTTCTCTTAAGTTGGGTTTGTTCTTTTTAAAGTGGTAATATGTAGTTTTAGAATAACTATGCAGAGATCCTAATGAAGCACACTACATTATGGGGGAATCAGGTATATGCTCTATGTTTCAGGGGAGGTTAGGTCACACCTTTAGCACTTAGGGTATCCTTAGGATACTCATATATGATTCTAGATCATATCCACTAGTGAGTAGGGGTTTGGAACAATGAAGACTTGATGTAAAGCCTGTTAGAGTTCTGAAACCTTGAGCCACTATAGTGTGTACCCAAAATTCTTTCTCATAAAGCTTGCTGCCTAATTTAAGATTTTTGGTGCATATTGCCAAGACGAAATAACCATAGCAACGAAGTGGTACGGATGGAGCCTGGGTATGCTTATTTTATTGGATTGACCAGGTGCAAGATTGCTTATGTGTTAACTTTTTCTGTTTGGAATCTTGCTGAATGGAGGACTCTTGAGTTTCTATGTATCTAACTTGTTTTTACAAGGGTGTGTATTAGAGCAGACCTGTTTGGCATTGATCTATTCAGGTTAAGTCTAATACCCTTAGGAAAGTTTCCCCTGCTTTAATTTTTGATACCCCTGCTAATACAAATTTCCCATGCTTTACAAAACATTCCCCTGTTTGACCGTTGACCGACAATATCGTTTCCCTGCTTATAGCCGTTGGGCCTGCTTGCTAACTTTTTGGTTAGGGAATATTTTATTATTTTCAAAAGATATTTAAGGCGCTTTATTCGCTGATTGTTAACTTTTTATTATTATTTCAAATAAATTACTTTCTTATCAAGATTTATTTCTAATCTTTTTGAAAATTGATAATTTGGTCCAATCACAGCTCTTCAATTCGCCTATATAAACTCAATTCTCTTAACCAGCAGTCCTAACTCATTCTTTCGATCAAATCCCACTACTTTTTCACAAACATAAACCTTTTTACACTTAAAATGTCTTCCACGACTCTCAAATTTTTTTGCTAACCATAATCAGATTGCTCTTTTATCTCAAGAGCCTGCTGAATTCACTGATGCTGTTCCTTACCTAAAATCTTGTTATTTCAGGTTAGCTCTTGTCATCAATCCTAGAATCTACACCTCACATATCCAATAGTTTTGGTCTAATGCAAAGATTGAAACAGTGGATGGAGTGGTAACAATTAAGAGCCTAGTTGATGGCCATCCCAAGGTGGTTACACTTGCCTCTATTCGAGGCAAATTAGTCTTGGATGATGAGGGTGGGGTGGTTGCTTTTAAAGAGGCTGAAATTTTTGAGGGTCTTACAAAGTTGAGGTACAACATTTCAGCTGATCAAAAATGTAAATTGCTAAAGGTCAGTTTGCACCCCATTGGAAGTTTTTAATTCACACTATTTTGCAATGCTTATCATCAAAAACTATAGCTTTTAATGAATTTGGGAGTCAAGTTGCTTCTTCCCTGATTTGCTTGGCAATAGGGAGAAAATATTGTTTTTCTCAAAGGATTTTTTAATGTATGGTCAAAAATGTTACAAGTCATTCAAAATTTTGTATGTATCCAAGGGTTTGTGAAATTTTGTTGGATATGAGGCAACATGGTAAAATTCGTCACAATGACTATTTTGAAGCAAACCCCATAAAACCAAACTGTTCACCACTCTTGCAGCACCTACCATACAATATTCTGGCAGTGCAGTTCCCCTTACACCAATCATGATGGACAAGATCAGAAGAGAAGCTGCTTCAAAACCAAGAGTAGCCCAAACCCCTCCCACTGATGCCCCTGCTAGTGATACCCCTACCACTCAACTTCCCCCTGCCAACCTACAACGTGAAAGGAGAACCAAAACCAGGTTTGCTAGGTATCCCTTGCCTGGTGAAGCTTCAAAAGTAGCAGAGAGGAGAGTCTCCAAAAGGTTGGAGCACACTGGGGGTTTGGCTGCCACTACTGTCTCATCCCCAAGGGAAGAGCAGGATAGTGACACCATAAGTAAGTCCTCTCCCTCACCCAGTGATACCCAAAGTGGAGAGCAATCTCCTCCTAGGTTTAAGAGCATACCGAAACCACTATCCTTATTGGAATTGACGAATATGTGCATTAGCTTGAAAGAGCAAAATGCACAACTGGTACAAACTATCAAAAAGCAAGGTCTGGTTATTAATAATTTAGAGACCAAACATGCTACACTTGAGGGGAGGAGAAGACCAAAGCTTATTGTTTCTATAGATGAGGATGTTTCCAAAGGGGAGGAAGTTCCTCAAACAGATGAGTCTACTCAGTGGTATGCATTTCCTAGTGGTCAGGATCTAGGACAAGAAAAGGTGGTAAATAATGAGAAAGGGAGTGATAAGGG
This sequence comes from Glebionis coronaria, assembly GCA_025667525.1. NCBI lineage: Eukaryota > Viridiplantae > Streptophyta > Magnoliopsida > Asterales > Asteraceae > Glebionis > Glebionis coronaria. The sequence goes on from JANFOE010000491.1 coordinate 838,505, forward strand.
GAGTGCCACAAAAGATATTGCCCAAACCTTGTTGAATATGGGCAATCAAGAAGATGCCCCTGCTTCTACAAAAGTTTCCCCTGCTACAATTGGTCCCCCTGCTAAACCTATTACTCAAACATTTGTTAGGAAGAACAGAAGGAAACCAGCTCAGAAGGGGATAAAGATTGGAGAAGCTCACCCAAAGCAAAACCAGCAGTGGATCCAAAATACAAAGGAAAAGGGAAGATGATTGAACAGCCCAAGAGGAAGTACAAACACAAAACTCCTGAACAACTAAGGGCTCAAGAGGAACATGATGAACAGGTAGCTCTTAGAATCCAAGAAGAAGAGCTACACATGCAAGAACAGAGAATGAAACAAATGAGGCCCAGAGAAATGCTTAAACAGGTTGAAATCATGCATAGAGAGCTGGATGACAGGGTACCTCATGTTCAAGAATTTCTAGAGCAATGGGACAAGGAGTTGGTGAATGCTCCTTTGAAAGAAAGATATGAACTGATTCTTTTAGTCTTCAATTTTCAAAAGGATTATATGGAAAGAAGAATGAGTCAGATTCAGAAGGAAAAGTATTTGAGATCTGAGAAGGGGAGACTGGCACATTAAAAGGTTACGCTTAAAAGACACAAGAGGTGGAGTGATGCTCACTTCAAAGATATGACATTTAAGGAGATAGAGAGAGCAGCTAGGCCAGTACTAAGAGAGACAAATGTGGATGACTTCATAGGCATAGTTACTCCTGAAGAGGTTGAGTATCTCAGGAGGAAAGATGAGATAATACAAAAAGCTAGGGAGACCAGAAATAGAAAGGCTGAAGGATTTATAGTGAAAACAACACAAGCAGGTACATCATCCCAAGTAGGTGTAACTTTTCTAGCAATTGAAAGATCTATTCTCAATTCACAAAGAGCAGCCAAAAGGTTAAAAAGAATGGAAAGAATTGGTACAATCACTAAGGAAACTCAGCATCCTTCCAATGAAGAAATAGATCAGCATTTGGTTGTGGAAGAGAATGATGAAATTGCACCAAGTGAGTTTAGGAATAAGTACACCATAGTTGAGTATGTTGTTTATGAGCACAAAGGAATGTCGTGGTGGAAGCTTACAAGAGCTGACAATACAACACAGACCTTTCTAAGGCTAGATCTATTATTTTAAACATTAGACAGAGAGGACTTAGATGATCTATGGAAGATTTTGAAAAAGAAATTTGCTGCAAATCCTCCTACTTTGGATGGTGTAGCGAAAGACTGGGTGATTTGGGACTGCATGCACATGATGTATGAGCATGAGTTGTTTGATCATATCTTTGATGCCGTGAATGGGGCAAAGATGCTATATTGGAAGCTGTTTACCAATTATGGGGTTTATGAGGTAGCCATATAAGGTGTAAGTGTTTACTTGCTTAATCATCATTATTATCCTTTCACTCAGGAGACCTTGAAGAAGCTGGCACAGGCTGATTTAATTGTGGATGCTAAAGAACATGTTGCTTATGATTTGGTAAGATTAATTCATAGTCAACTTTGGCCAGGAAGTTTGTAACCATCCTCATTAACTAGCATTTATTCAGAAACTTGTCTTTAGGCTAAAGCACAAGTTTAGGGGAGGATTGTTGGGAACAAATGTATGAGTATTAGTTCCCCTGCTGGTTGGTCAGAGTTCCCCTGCTAGAGTAAGTTCCCCCTGCTGAATAACAAAGTCAGGGGGATTGGTCCCCCTGCTGGAAGTCAAAGACCCTGCTACTAAGATAAACTTGGAAGAGATTATGACGCGTTTCAGTTACTACTCTAAGATAGTTTCCTAGTTTGTTAGTAGTGATCTTTTACGTGAGTCCTTGTGCTATAAAAGGACTCACTAGGTTATCATGTAAAACATCATCTTTCTTTGTTCATTTCATTTCATACTTTAAGGTTGAATAACCCTAATACCACTATTGGGTATTCATATATCTTTGATATATTAAAGTTCAACGTTTGATTTAAACACTTTTTCTTGTGCTAAACATTATATTTCGCATCTTGTTTAGTTACTTTGTGTATTGCAAAGTTTATCTAGTGTTAGATTGAATTTATTCTTTCTATCACAACCCTTAAACAAGCTAAGGTTTAAGATCTGAGTTTGTGATCAACACCATACGCCCCACATGATAATATAAATATAAGGCCAAAATTGTAAAGGGACGCCACGAGCAATCACCCCGCCGTGGAGAAGTCATAACACTGGTGCCTCCAGTGTTATGGTTATGGTACCACCATAACTAGGTGACACTGGTCATGCATGTATATGGCTTAGGCATTTAAAACTAAACATAAGTAATCAAAACATATACTTGGGAAAACAGTTGGTTGCAAAAGTGGATTCCGAATAAGGAATGAATGTCCATACTGAATGACGGAAAATTCGTACCTTGTGTCCAGTGAACGAGGAAAGATGAAAGGATGAATAGTCCTACTGCAACCTCACTAATGCTACATAAATAAGGGACATGTATAAGTCATCTGATTACTGAGTATGTTACTGGTTCTTGTAGGTTCTTAGCTTGTTTTATATATTCTTGTCTTATTTACTGTTTTAAATGATATACTGTATAAATCATGTATTTCATGTATTCTGATTATGTATTATCTTGTATTCTTGTATTATTATACTTGTTGTGTAATAATAAGTAACTTTCTAATAATAGCAGGTTTCCAAAAATAGAAAGTTTCCAAAAATAGAAAAGTTCCCAAAATTAGATCAGTTTCTTAAAATAGAAAGTTTCTAAAAATAGAAAGTTTCTAAAAATAGTAAGTTTCCTGAAATAGAAAGTTTCCATATTTAGAAATAAGTTGGATTAATAAGCTAATAATATAAGCCAATGTTTATTGGTTAAAAGTCATAAGTCATGTAATTAATAGTATAGTTTATTAATTAAATACTATGGGTTATAAATGATTTTTAATTAATAATTATAGTTAATGTTTTATTAATTAATAGTATATCATGGTTGATTAATAAACTATAGGTTATACAAATTTAATTAAGTCATGGTTTAATTAAATTAGTCTAAATAAAATACTTAGGTTAATCAAGAATTATTATATTTAATAATTATAACCTAAGTCGTGTTTATTAATTAATTATATGTCTATGTCTTAATAATTAATTAATAACTATAGTCTAAAATAAATGACAAAAATACTTAGGTTAAAACATGTATTATTTAATAAATAATATAACCTAAGTCCATGATTAAATTAAATTAATTATTATTAGCATGTTAATTAATTTAATTATCCTTGTAAAAAACATATAACTTGTAAATAAATCCCGAGCCCGAGCCCGTGATAAAAGTAAGCTGAGCCAAACACCCCCAGCTGGCGGCTGGTGGTGCTGTCGTGGCTCACGCCAGCACTGCCGATGCCACTGCTCGAACAAAAACCCCACCGACTTTAGCCGGTGGTTCCCCCTGCTTGGCTGCGTGTACCCACTAACCAAACCAAACGTCCCACCAAGACCCTAGATGTCTCGGTTGACACTGAAACCAAACCAAACATCACCCCGAATTGCGTCGGGGTTCCCTTGTCCTTGTGGCCGATCGAACAAAACCACACCGAGACCTTAAGGTCTCGGCTGGTGGTGCTCAAAAGACCACCGAGAGCCTCGTGGCTCTCGGTTCATGTGTCGGTCGAACAAAAACTTCACCAAAACCCCACCTTTTCTTGTTTATTATAATTCCTAGCATGTTCTTGTTCCATGTTTTTATAGATTCATAAATATATAATTATGATTTAATAAAAATAAATAAAAAGATTAAGGTTAAGGTGATACCGAATACGTGAATGAATGAGTATTAAGAACACGAACACGTTAATGCCAAATTCTGTTGGTCCCTTATAATTCGTTATTACTTATCAACATTATGTAATAACTCCTTACCAAGCCTCAAATGTGTTGTTTTAACAACTGATAAGAACTAAGAACAATTAAAACAACAATGCCAATAACTTTTAATGTATAAACTTTTATTAAAACTCAATAAAGAATCTATAACCCACTTTGTTTGCGGAATAACAAAGTGGTTGAATGACAATGTATGGTGATCTCCTCTACTTAAACTTCTAACTAATGTTAAAGGTCTAAGCTCTAAACTAAACGTTCATATGCTTCTTGGCTTATGGTTTAGTTGGTATTGAGAGAGAAGGTTTTTCTAGAGTTTCTACTCTTGCATTGGTTAACCTTTTCCCTCTCAATGTGCACTCCTTATATAGGCAGTGCAAAACTAGGGTTTGCATTTTGCATGTTCCTATGCATGGGTTTATCCAGTGGGTGGTTGAGGCCCATGCTGGATAACAGTACAAAGTACATAATAAACTATTCTAGAAAAGATAAAGGTTGTACTTATAGCTAACTATACAAGCAACCTACTTTGACTTAAAGTAATCGTTTCCCACCTAACGCAAACCATCAGAATATTGAAGTGTCTTCAGTTTTCTAGAGGAGATCGGCATCATTCAGTTTGGTATTGTCAAACCAAACTGAACCGAAAGCTCTTCTTCAGTATTTGTTCTTAAGCAACTAGACCGCCTAGTATATGAAGCAAAGACTCCTTTTTCTTCTAAGTTTACTGGAAGAGGAAAGCTGAACATCCTTCAGCAACATAGCCTTTAGTAGGAACTTTGTTCCTCTAGTCATGCTTTAGCAGACTCACCTTACTGTTGAACATGAAACACATATGGAGGATTTTATATTCAAATCCTAGAGTTGCTTCAGGGTCAGTAAATACTTACCCAACAATCTCCCCCTATTTGGATATACAAATAGCCTAAGACTAAAGTCAGTAGTAGTGAGCATAACAACTTCTTCTTACTTGCATTGAACAATACACTACTTATAAACATCTAATAATCATGTATTCATAAAACATTACAAATTACAACAAAAGCAATATAAATGATTATTCAATCTTCCTTAGACCTAACCTCTTCAATGATGGGAGTCTGAATTAATGGATCTGAGTTTCTATGGTCTAGTATAGCCAGTAAGCACATGCTAAAGGTTCCTGCAGCATCATTACGTCTTGGGCCTCCATGCTGAGAGTAAAAGATCCTTTGAACATTCCCAAGAAGTTCATTGTTCATTTCATCAAGGTCACTGATGCCAACAAAGTCTTGACATTCATGATGGTTGAATATTATCATTCCCAGTTCAGTTTCGTCTAGTACATGCCCAGGGAGATGATTTTGAAACCAAACAAAGCCCTTGTATTTCTTTGTGGTGACAAAAATGTCACCCGCACTAGGTTTGATCAAATTCGCCCTTTTGTTCAGCTCCAGTATAGGATCGTGATCCTCTAGAGAAACTCTAGTGCTGATATTGAGAACCTCACCCAGTTTTTCATGATTTCTCATGAAGTGTTCAATTCTGGTGCGGATTTCATCCCATCTCTTAGATTTTCTTTTCTCAATCTTCTCACTCATTTCAATCCATTCAATGTAAGAAAGCTCCTTCCCTTGGAAGTCTTCTAAGATCTCATCAGTCCCATCGCCCCTATAAAATTTGAGATGAATATCACCTCTGCTAGTAAGCATATCAACATTAGTGATTGGTGAGAGATTTCTTCTTTTTAGTCTTGTTATACAAATTTTTTCATATAACATCTTCTTTTTGAAAAGGCTTTCAACTTCAGATTTCCCAGTTTGTTCATACAAGCTCAGCTTTAGATCTCTTAGCTTTTCTTCTTGCTGGAGCTTGTAAAATTTATCAAGTTCTTCTTGAGTAGCCAGCCCAGCTTTGATCAGTCGATCATTCAGTGTAAAATCTCATTTGTTCTTAGATATAAAGGGAGGTGTACCACTATCAGTTGTATCTTTACTTGTGGTTTGTCCATCCACATGACCGTCCTTGGTTGAAGACTCCCCCTTAGCCTTTGCTGGACTCTTCTGAGCAAATGGTGACTCATAGGCAACAGGTTGTTTCTGAGCCTTCTTTTGAGCATGTTTTTGGAATAGCTGCTGGATGGTGATTTTCTCCCCCTCAGCAGAAGACTGTCCAGCAACTTCTGATGACCCACCAACAGGGAAGAGACCACAAATATGATCAAGAGAGGATACCTTTGCCAGCATTGCTGGTACATTTTTAAGGGCATTCAGCTTCTGTTGAACTTCTTCAGATAAGGTCAACTTCTGTTTCTCCAGCAACGCCACCCTATCCTTTATCTTGGACACAAAGTCACACAAATCATTTACTTGGACAGGCATTGGTGTGAACTCTGTAAAATCTACGATTTTACCATGATTTTATGTAATGAAGTTTCACCCATTAACCCTAGAACACATACTCATATGCATATTCCTATAGGTTGAGTGTGAACTTGTTCATTTAGGTACTTATACCTTTACATTCATATTTGTTGTAAATAAGTTACATAGCTCAAACCTTGTACTTAATACTAGGATAATAAATAATAAAAATGTATAATCAATACTTGGCTATACACAACACTAAATCAAAGTTGGAAAACATGCTACATAGTGTATGTGTGCAAGTGTGTATACCAGAAGCATGTTTTAACCTCCTTGGACTAGCCCAAGATTGTACTCCTTATGTAATAGCCCAACATGAGCCCAAGCCAAAGCCCATCACCCCCCCCCCTTTTGGCTAGCTAGACACGGCACCCCATATGTAACACCCCAAATTTATATAATTCAATACAGCGGAAGACTCGTTGGTGTTACGGGATAGCACATTACTCACATCATAGACAACGCATAAAAATCGCGTCGTTTAATAATAAAAGCATTTCCATTCATAAATATCAAAGTTACATAGGTCCCAAGTCATTTTATTTCATACAGGTTTTACAAAGCATTTGAATGGAAATTATTATTTAAGTGCGAGCCATGAATTCATGTTTTCTTCCCGAGAATTACCTTCAAGTACCTGAGATAAAACATGTTAAAAGAAAAGGATCAGCTGGATAACGCCGAGTGAATTCATAGAGTTTAATAAAATCCATCAATATAACATTGGTATAAAATTATTACCAAAAATCATTTTGTACAAATCATTGTAATAGGCCATAAAATAGCCAAAGTCATTTTTATACAAATCCTTATCGAAAATCATAATATAGGCATTTGCCTTAAAAATCATTATACGAGCCAATGTCATAGAAACATCATACAATACGTCTTATGACGTTGTATAAAGTTAAATAAAAACCGTTATATGAATATGGTTATGAAAAAACAAAACACGAACATAATATCAATAGTAAGACCCCATATTGCTAGTCAGGCAATATATCGTAATTTAATGCTTAAAGCAGTATTTCGTTAATTGGATTATTATAAGCCGCATGACATTGTTACCTTACTACAACAAACAACGGGTAGCTAACCCGAAACTCATTTGCCCATCTAAATTAGCGTGTCGTCACAATAATCACGCTTGTGTAAATCTTCTCATACATAAATTCGCTTACCAATCAATGTGGCACGACGGGGATCAACCGTCAAGGCGCGAACTGGGGTGATCGTCCCCAAATAGTACTATTATATGCATAAGCGTCTAACAAATCCCGGTAGTTCACAATTCATGCTAATGGGACTTTTAGTGACATAACCTAACTTTAATAATCCATTTCATTCATTTATCGGGTCATGTAATCATTCATCGGGTCATACAATCATTCGGGTCCAAATCAATAAACAAACAATCGGGTCAAATGGTGTCCTATAACTAACATGTTATCTCCCTCGCGGGTTTATAAAACATTTATAAAAACATTTAAAAGAGTGCGAGGCTATGAACTCACGTTGATGTGGGAAGGCGGGTTATCGGCAATTCGGACGTACGGTACGTGCTTCAATTACGGAAACCTAGACAAATAATAATCGTCTTAGACTCTTGTCCAATGACTTTATAAAAATAACAATTATGTATACATATGATGATTTTATATATATGATGATCAAGTGGGTTTACATATTCTCTTTTACTCATTTTAGTGTTTATGTATTGGTAACTTCTTACTAGTTACTAGTTTTACCTATTTACGTGTTTTAGGTCCAATAAGCCTATTATAAGTTCATTAACTTGTGTTAATCCATTTCATACTTGTATTATCAGTATTTATACTTTACATGTTAGGCCCAAATGGTTTAAGCCCAATAAATAAGTTTATAAGTGTTTTAGCCCATTTTGTTGTATTATTAGTCTAATAACGTTAACTTAGCCCGTTAATGTCTGTATGTTTTATAGTTCGGGTTTTTATCGGTTTTTACTTGTTATATATGTTTATATATCAGTATATGAGTTTATAAAAGTTTGCATTAGACGGGTCCAACCATCTAAGTTTTATTTAACAAAAATGTTAATTTTACGGTAATAGCCGAAAAAGTCGTAAAAATCATGTTTATAGTTTTATAACTTATAAAACTTATCAAACTACCATTTTTTATAAAATTTCCATTTATTTATCCTTATACATATTTATATAAATGTATTATATGAGTTAGTGGGTTTTAATTCACATTTTATACTATTTTTATTTGAGTGCTTATATAATACTATTATACTTTAATTTCCAAAATCTGATTTTTACTTTCACGTTCACCAAAACAGCCATATCTAGAGTTCTATATGGAGATAGAAGCTCTAATTTTTATGACATAAACTAAATGATATTTGCTTCATTTAACTCTCCTATAGCTACTGTTGAATCAGCCTCTAAGTATTTTCTAAAAATCGTCCAAAACAGTGAACTCAGATTTGTACTCTAAACTTATTTTGATCATATCTCACTCATCCTAATGATTCCATTGCATGGCCAACTCTCACATGTGTACAAGACTCATAGTTTAATATATATCCATTAATCTATGCCATTTTATCAGTTCATCACATGGTTCTTTACGGTTTTATACAGCCAACAATTTAAAAAAGATTTTAGCCTTGTTTCTTATAGTTTTTCATCTTTTTAATCATATTTATCAACACCAAATCCCCACACAATATTTTTATCATCATATAATCATCATATATATATATATATACAATAGGAAAGAAAATACATGATTACATAATCAAAATAACAAGAGGATAGGAAGAATAATCTTTATACCACCATTAGTGATGAAAAGATGAGATTTTTGATGAACAAGACTTGGTTCTTGTTATCAAATCTTCAACTTTAGAAAGGAAACTTCTTGGGTCCTTTGGATAGATGAACACCTCCATGAATTCAGCCCTTTAACCTCATGAAAACTCCTTTTCATAGGTTAAGATCACCTCCAATCTTCATATCTTCAAAGGGTTTCTATCATATGTGTGAATAACACAAGTTTTAATGGTTGAAAATTGATCAAATGGGGTGTTTAAGGTGAGGATGGGACGAATTTTAGAGAGAGGGAGGAGTGTTGTGTGGTTTTTGAATGTAAGAAATGAGTTAGTTGTTTAGATATGGTGGTTTTGATGCATAGTTGCTTACTTTGTAAGCTTAGGACAAGTGTAAGTAACTAAGTTACTTACAACTTGACACCTCTTTGGTGTTGGCTCACACTTGGCCATCCCATATAGTGGGGTGGGGCAAGTGTAAACTTGTCTCATCCCACTAATTTACGGGTATTCCTCGATTCTAGTTTCCTCGATTTGCGTGCCCTCGGGTCGTTTTACGAAAAACATTTTTATAAATTATGAATCAACGGCACAAAACGAATCTAATGAAAATTCTCATCAAAAACGGAGTTCGAAAACGTAAATACGTAATCCTAAGGTTTTTGGTTTAGTCGTAAAGGACATTAAATTATTCACGTAAGTCCTAATCTCTTCTCGTAAATTTGTGAGTTTATGAACCAACACAAATTTAAAATCTCAAAATAATATTCACGGATAAATTTATTTTCTGAAATGTCGGACTGTCACCAAAGACGGTGTATGTAAACGTAAGCACGTAACGTTGAATCCTCCGGTTTAGACGTAGTCGACGCTACTTCAAGACGTAAATCCAAATTACTTCCCAAAAATAAGTGAGTTCATATTATAACATTAAAATAATGTTTTTAAATAATATTTGAGAATAAAATACCAATCATGAATTGACGGATTGTCACAGCATTTACCCCTAAACATGATCTTTGTCCTCAAAGATCATCTTACCTTACTACTCGCTTCTTATAGAGTTAAAGCCATGTGGGTATTTCCTCCACATTCGGTCTTTTCTCACAAGTGTATTCCATTACAATACGCGAGTTTCATCAAACATAACTACGGGAATAAGATCAGGCTTAATGTTGACTTACTTTCTCTATCCATGATGTTCATGGGTTTTTGATGAATGTAACTTTTCGCCGATCTAAACATTACTAAGAAACAATCAGATTTTCACTTGATAGACATTTCATCAAGTTCGATATACGAAACATATTTCACGTAGCTCTTGAAGTCATAGGGTTGATCCAGCTTATATGGCTTTCAAACAAATCTTTTACATCATCTCAATGGTCCCATACAACGAGGACTTATATCCCATGATCTTTCAGATCATCAATTCATTTTTCCATAGTTAAAATTTTTGGCATAACTTCGCTACCCATCTGGCACTTCAAGATCTACATTTCATATTCACATAACCTCCTGCCCACTACCGGCAGTCAATAATCAGATCCTAATTAAAACAATCATTTCAGGTCTCGCTGGTCGAGTATTTTGTAAGGTTAGGTTTGCCATCATAGGAAACCTTAAACCTAAAAGACATGTCCAACTCACAATGGGTGTATGTCGGGTGTCTTCATCCCAACTCCTGCTTACAGATGCTCTAATATATATCCTCACAAGATTCGATCTCGATCCTAATACGATAGTTTTCAATGATAATCTCTCCAAAGGAAAAAAGATTATACGGTTCATTACCAAAGGTCAATCATTCAAACATAAAACAAGATTTCTAGTATTTTGTATCGTTACTGTACCTCGTCCCTTCGATTGCGATGGTAAACAACACTCTCATCAAGGTTCGTTCCCAATGACTTCTGAGCAAATCTCTAGAAATTCGATGCGAAGCGAGGATCTTGATAGAGATGATTGATACATGCACATCATGCTTACACAACTCCTTTAAATACAAAAGAGTCAATCTCTTCATCGAGAATCTATCATTAACGGAAATGATATTAGTAGATTTGGTCAGTCTGTCGACGATGACCCAAATCGAATCAAATTCAGATGATGACCTTTGCAATAGTTTTGACATTTGCTAATGTACGAGGCGATGTCTACCTTCATATATTGTATCAGTACAACTTCTTCAGATAAAGTTACATTAAATCAGAAATGACAGGAATAGAATACTTATACTTACAAGATTCCAACATAACTATATCTCACAATCCTCCATATTTAGACAATCACAAGTGGCCTTTTATACATTTAACGCTACCGGCTTCTCAATTCTAATGATTCATATTAGTCGCGAATCCCTTTTTATTATCTATATTATCCTTCTTACAAGCATCGGCTATATTTTAAATTGATTAGCAAATTTATTTTGCACAATCATTATTAAGGAACACATCCTAATTGATTCTTTATACTTTCTACATAATGTGTTAGTATTTACATTCACCTTTCCTGATGAAATAATTATCATGACCACAATTCACTCAGAAATTCTTTCTTCACATTTTCTAAATTTTAGTTAACACGGTTTTCGGTTGATTTATTGAAAATAATTAATAAGATTTGTAAATGTCGAAAAATCTTTGGTTGTACTTTGGTCAAAATTTTCTTAGTTGAAAAGCAAAAATTGTTGTTTCAAATTTCAAGTTATGGTTTAAATGGTTTTCCTCAATCCCTCTTAGGTTGTCTTGAGGTATACACAAACATTTACCCCTAAACAAGAGTTTAGTTAAATGTTTTGGGTATAAGGGAATAATCCCTTAAAAAACCTTTGTTAAAAAATTTGTCAAAACATATTTGCACCTCCTTTTTGGTATAACCCTATGCCTTATCTTTGAAAAGTCAATATAGATCCCATTATCTATTAATCACACGGTCAATTCATGTAAAGGATTAAGCCGTTAATCACATGTTAAATATTCAAGGTACAGGTTTTCATTGTTCGGCCAATTCAGGGCAATCTATAAATAAATAATAACTCCTTCTTAATCTTAGAAACAAACAAATGGTCCTTAATGATCACAAGCATGTATTTATCAAATTACAGCCTACACACATGATTCACCAATTTTATGGATGCTACATGTGTATTAGTCAATCCAAACGACATCACGTGAAACTCATAATGTTCATTACAAGTTCTGGATGTAGTGATTGGAATAGATAATCTTTTTCGCGGATTGCGAAATTGATGATAACCATGCCGTGGATCAATCTCTGAATATACTCTAGAACCTTGTAAATGATCGAACAAATCTATCATCTTGGGTAGTGGATACCGATTTTGATCGTCAATTTACTTAGTTCATGGTAATCAATAAACATAAGGAATGATAACACCATAGCTCTTCATGATGACGAGCTTGGTAGAATAAAAGCTTTCTTTGACAACTCTCTCAGTTGTACGGTAATTCTTTTAATTTAGATGGTGTTGACGTACAGTGCACATGCCACATGTACATCACCGGGAATATAATCAATACCAAATTCAACTTGCCTTAATGGCGAAAGTCTAGGTAATTCACCAGCAAATACCTCCTAAAGTTTCAGATAACATAAACATCTTTTAATACATTTATTTTAAGTTCTTTCTAGATTATAATATCTATGACTAATTCACAACCATTCATGGTATAATTTCAAGTCTAAATGCAGGATATGGTCATCCATCAAGAATTATTTAAATAACTTTTGATAATCAACATCTTATCTTTTAGGGGAATTCTACTCGAGTTCCCATCAATTAAGACAATGTCGTTATGTCATAATCAATCAATTCATTCTACTGGCACTATCAACTTTTCAGTTTTATTGTCGTCGATAAGATTTGAACTTCTCAAAAGACTAATAATAACTCATAATCCTTCACAATTCAAGGATATATGGAGATATAACTAACCTTAAAAGAGTAAGGTCAACGCATAATGTACGTGAGAAAATTTCAAATCAGATACAGATGAAAACATTTAATGAATATGAATATATCCCATGTTTTCATAATTTGAGTACGCATTCGAAAGCTCATTGGATCGTTACCCAGGTCATTCAAATGAAATATAATCAAAAGAAATGATAGGAACGTCGATACATCCAATCGGGTATCAACACTCGGTAATTAGATACTTTTCCTAAGAATCTCACTACGGGAGAATTGGACAAGAAAGAATTGTCAATTTTCAAATAAGACAATTTCCACAGATGAGTAAATTCGACTCAGAATAATAAATGCTACAGGCACATATGTAGGTGTCCCTAACACTATGTCCTTATTTTTCACTTATTGCAGATCTCATAAAATTTAATCTTTCACAATCTTCAAAGAAAATGTAGTGTTTATTATTCAGTTTTATGGTGACTACTAATCAGCTTTGCATGGTCCATTCCAAATTGTATGTAGGCGCGCAACTATATACAATTTCAATATTAACGATGCAATACTCAGTTCGTCAAAATTTTATCATCATGTTTATAATAAAAACATTTCCATGCTTAATTTTTAAATAAGAATAAAAAATAAATTTTCAAAGATTTTATTTGTTATGAAAACAATTAAGTTTTCCAAGGTGTTTTATAAACAACTTCATTTCAATAATGATTATTTATAAGTCTCACTTTAAATAATCCTTATAGTGATGAAAATTTAATTTTTCTCAAGGGATACTGTTTTAACATATGAAAACAATGAGTGATCTGCAAAAGAGTGATGAAAAGTTGTTCGCCAAGAACTAACCACAATATAATAGGAAATGAGCTTAACCAATTAATCATGAGGTGCATGACCTCAATGGCCCTCAGAAAGAATAATCCACAACGTAACTCAAATCGAGATGAGTACTTGTTCAATGGTTGCATCACTAATGAGAACATTAGGATGAAGCAATAAAGGATAGATAACATCGATACATGTAGAATTTAGCAATCAATGGTAGTCTTTTCATTAATCACAAACAAGTCAAAATTGTACCGTAACACATTATGTGTCACTGTGTCATACAATTTCATGAACTCATCCTACCAACTGATGTCTCAGTTAAGTTTGGGATTATTTTTAAAAGATACCATAGTGAATACTAATCTACAAGATTTATGGGGGTTCCACCTGTCCCGGAAGATCCATCGGTCCCAATTCAGAAGAAGATTTCTTCCATTTATTTGTTTGGACACTGGGCATCCTCGTCACTGGAAAATGGCCTAGGAACAACCCTTAACACAAACTAACAATCATTTAAAATCTTATAATTCAATCACAGGAATTAACGACTTCCTCTTAACAATCTCATATTCCATACGAGTTAAATTTTACTTTATTCAAGTTTTAACCAATTTTATACTCAATTTGATATCTTACCTCATTCTCTAATACTTTCAATCTTATTCTTAGATCTTAATAGGGCAATGAAAGTTAAATATGAACAACACTTAATTTCCAATCCTATAGCTCTTTCCAACAATAATTATCAAATGAGTCACTAGTATGAAATGACTCACACATTCAATTAGACTTCTCGGAAAGGTACTAGTGGCATGAGGCTTTTGGGTAATGTTTCCAATGACAGCCTCAAGTGCAACATTCACCCTTTCGATTTCAAATTTAAGAATTGGGTGACAACGAATCAGATGACATCTTTCTAGGTGGTAACGTTTTGTCAAACTCCACTCTATAAGAAAAGATCGTCATAACATCGATATCAGTTTTAATCTCGCCAATTCTTTTTCAATATCACAATCAACTAATATCTACATTTCTACGAATATCAACCATTTTGTTCGGATCATAAATATCCACAACTTGGTTTAGATCTAGGATAGCTAGAATTCCTACGAGAATAGCTTCGATTAATTTACTAGGGGATTTAGGGTTCCTTGTGACAATCTACGTCGTATAAATACCTCGTATAAATATCAAAATAATCATCAAACAATCATGTAATAAAATTACATCATATATATATATATAATATATATAATCCAAGTTATATATATATTAAAATAACACTTCTGTAACACCCCCAATTTCAGTCATAACAGCGGAAGGGTCATTGGGTGTTACTATCATGGTTCAATCTCATAATCATAGAAAACGGCTCATAACGAGACGTTTTAATAAACATCCATTCAATTTCATTTAATCAAGATAAAATTTCATACACGGTCCCAGATGATTAAAAGTTTAAAACTATTATAAATGATAAAAGTTATTTGAATGGATATGTTTTAGAAAGCGGGCCAAAACATTTCAAATATGCAAGCTTCACGAAACCGTCTTCCTCGAGTGCCTTCTATATGGACCTGAGATAAAACATGCTTAAAAAGTCAACAAAATTTGTCGAGTGAATCTATAGAGTTTAAATTTAAATAAAGAGAACACAAGTATTCAAAATAACCTTCCATGGTTAATAATTCACCGAAATACCATTATGTTGTACGGACATAATTATCGATTTCATTACATAAGCCTCGTGACATTGAACGTTAACATATATTATTTCAGCCCAACACACCTAGCCAAGTGCGTATATTTCTCTTATACAATGCATCTGATGTTTCATTACTAGTGCATCACAACACCACGCGAGAGCTAATCACGACCGGACTGGGCGTCACCCCGATAGATCTATCCATAGCATTAGCGTTACTTCGATTAACAATTCACGATTCATGGGTCCTTTAAGGCTAAAACTAACTTATGCAATAAATTTCATCTAAGCATACAATCAAGTTCCTTGTGTTCAATTTTAAAAACAAAGAGGGTTTACCACAACTTCTCGTTGTACCCTTCATTTATAATAATTACTTTTCCAATAATAAGGGTTTCCACAACTTCTTGTTGCACCCATACTTTTCCAATAAGTAGAGTTTCCACAACTTATCGTTGTACCCTTTTATTTTAATAAAACAAGCATGTTATCCCCCTCGCGGGTTTATAAAACAAGTAAACATGTTAAAAGCGAGGCTATAGACTCACCTTAGCCAATAGTGGTAATGAGATGATCGCCGACGATTAGTGATGCCCGTTTAAACACGAAGACCGCAACCTACCAAATAAGGCGCGTTCGTAAAAAAAATCGACTTAAGTATAAATTATACTTAAATAATATAAAAATCCAAAATTACAAAACCAAGACAATCCCGAAAAATTTAATAATACAAGTGTTATTACAATACCCTTTTTTATTCAACACTATTCTTTTAAACACTTGCGCTCTCGATATTGACTCGTCTTAAGACGCCAAGTCAACGCAAGTCAACTTATCATTTTACTTCCTTCGGACCAGTAACTAAGTCATTTATATAATGACTTAACACTTGAGTAAATCACCATGTCCAATGGTGAATACTCAACTCACGCCATATAATTATTGAACTACGTGTCCAAAATACCAATCAGCATGTACACTCCAAATGTACACACCAATCTACCCTATCTACACTTGTCCGTTTTCGACGAAACTTGGTCACAAACTCACATATAATATGAATAAGACTCAGTTAAAATTTCATTCAAAAATATTACTTCTAAGACCTTCTGCCCGACACATCTTCGTGTTGTAAAAACCGGACAGATTTACGTCTTCAACTTGTAAAACTATTTTGACATATTTAAACAACTCCATTTATAAAACCGACTCTCGGGTTTGAAAATACACTCATGAACTGAGGTTTAGACTCCAAAATCAGTCCTTGAACATTTTTAAAACTCATTCTATAGTCCCTGAGATTCGATCCAAATATCGACAACAATTTTCGGATTGTGCCGATACTCGTCTCCCGGTACACAAATACTAAAACTAGCATAACTTTTCGCTCGTAATGAGTTAGAAGCTCATTCAAGCGGCAAAACGGGCGTCTTGAAGATTACTACAACAATATCAAATAATATAAGCCTATCTCAGAACTTAAACCCACGAAATAATCTGTTATAAGCTGCTGTCCCAAAATATATTTTTAGAAATCATGTCAAATAATTATTTTGACCCATTTTCACCACTTTTATACATCTAATATCATCCTATTATCATTTTAAACAACTCATCTAACCTCAATCACTCTTGAATAATCATTTAAAAATTTACCCACTAAAAATTTCAAACATGCAACCAATTAAAACTTGAATATAATAATATTAACACTTATCTACAACATAAAAATAGATCAAACACTACTAGTTCATCAAGAAAAATAAAATTTTGAAAAAGTTAATGCATGTGTATAAAAATCATACCAATATGATGGGTAGCTCAAGATTAAGATGGGTCTTAATTTAGTTTTCTTGGATTCAAGCTTGATTTTGAAAAATCAAGGTGTTTTGGTGTTGATGTTTGTACAGCAAGAACGAAGAACAAGAAGGGGTGGTGGATTTTTTTTTATAAAATAATATTGTATGTGTTTTATTGCTAGTGGAAAATCTTTTTATAGTGGGGTGGAGGGTAGATTTTTCCAATTTGCATAGTTTTGGTTTAAAATACAAAGTAAATAGTTGTAAGGGTATAAAATATAAATATTAAATTTTTGAAAATATTACGGGACTCGGATTTCGTAATAATACTTTTTAAAAGTTAAAATGCTTCTTAAATATAATAATATTACATCGACACGACTTAAAACGTAATTAAATCGAAAAAGTCGAAAATATTAAATATCGAGACAATCGATAATAAAACGTAGGGCATCCGTCGGTATCGCGATCATTCGTAGTTCTCGTCATTCGTTAAAACGTAAAATACGAGAAATAAAAATAACTATAATAAAATCATTCATATGATAAATTTGAGAATATATTATCGATACTTAATGTTTTTCTTGTCGGTTTTCGTCGAAACGACATTTTTACGTTAAGTTTCAAGTCATAACCTTCTCGGTTAGCCGATAATTTAAAATTCTCATTAAAATAAATATATAATACTTAATAGTCGAGATTAAAATAACGACCTGAAATTGACGGATTGTCACAACTTCTCAGTCTGGCCTTGTCGGTAACACGGGAATTCTTCTGCACCATTATAGTCAAAAGATTTTTAGACATTTTTAGAAAAATGTTTATAGTTAAAAGATTTTGAAATGTTTTATTCAAAACTTTGGTTTTAAAAATCTTTCGTTCTCTATAACGAGAGCTCTGGTACCAAACTGTAACACCCCCAAATTTATACAGTTCAATATAGCGGAAGACTCGTTGGTGTTATGGGATAGCACATTACTCACATCATAGACAACGCATAAAAATCACGTCGTTTAATAATAAAAGCATTTCCATTCATAAATATCAAAGTTACATAGGTCCCAAGTCATTTTATTTCATACAGGTTTTACAAAGCATTTGAATGGAAATTATTATTTAAGTACGGGCCATGAATTCTTGTTGTCTTCCCGAGAATTACCTTCAACCTGAGATAAAACATGTTAAAAGAAAAGGATCAGCGATAACGCCGAGTGAATTCATAGAGTTTAATAAAATCCATCAATATAACATTGGTATAAAATTATTACCAAAAATCATTTTGTACAAATCATTGTAATAGGCCATAAAATAGCCAATGTCACTTTTATACAAATCCTTATCGAAAATCATAATATAGGCATTCGCCTTAAAAATCATTATACGAGCCAATGTCGTAGAAACATCATACAATACGTCTTATGACGTTGTATAAAGTTAAATAAAAAACGTTATATGAATATGGTTATGAAAAAACAAAACACGAACATAATATCAATAATAAGACCCCATATTGCTAGTCAGGCAATATATCGTAATTTAATGCTTAAAGCAGTATTTCGTTAATTGGATTATTATAAGCCGCATGACATTGTTACCTTACTACAACAAACAACGGGTAGCTAACCCGAAACTCATTTGCCCATCTAAATTAGCGTGTCGTCACAATAATCACGCTTGTGTAAATCTTCTCATACATAAATTCGCTTACCAATCAATGTGGCACGACGGGGATCAACCGTCAAGGCGCGAACTGGGGTGATCGTCCCCAAATAGTACTATTATATGCATAAGCGTCTACCAAATCCCGGTAGTTCACAATTTATGCTAATGGGACTTTTAGTGACATAACCTAACTTTAATAATCCATTTCATTCATTTATCGGGTCATATAATCATTCATCGGGTCATACAATCATTCGGGTCCAAATCAATAAACAAACAATCGGGACAAATGGTGTCCTATTTTATAAAAACTAACATGTTATCTCCCTCGCGGGTTTATAAAACATTTATAAAAACATTTAAAAGAGTGCGAGGCTATGAACTCACATTGATGTGGGAAGGCGGGTTATCGGCAATTCGGACGTACGGTACGTGCTTCAATCACGGAAACCTAGACAAATAATACTCGTCTTAGACTCTTGTCCAATGACTTTATAAAAATAACAATTATGTATACATATGATGATTTTATATATATGATGATCAAGTGGGTTTACATATTCTCTTTTACTCATTTTAGTGTTTATGTATTGGTAACTTCTTACTAGTTTACTAGTTTTACCTATTTACGTGTTTTAGGTCCAATAAGCCTATTATAAGTTCATTAACTTGTATTAATCCATTTCATACTTGTATTATCAGTATTTATACTTTACATGTTGGGCCCAAATGGTTTAAGCCCAATAAATAAGTTTATAAGTGTTTTAGCCCATTTTGTTGTATTATTAGTCCAATAACGTTAACTTAGCCCGTTAATGTCCGTATGTTTTATAGTTCGGGGTTTTATCGGTTTTTACTTGTTATATATGTTTATATATCAGTATATGAGTTTATAAAATTTTGCATTAGAGGGGTCCAACCGTCTAAGTTTTATTTAACAAAAACGTTAATTTTACGGTAATAGCCGAAAAAGTCGTAAAAATCATGTTTATAGTTTTATAACTTATAAAACTTATCAAACTACCATTTTTTTATAAAATGTCTGTAGAAACTAGAAGGGGGGGTTGAATATTTTCTTATAATTACTTGTTAAAATATGGTTTCTAAAAAAATCCTTTTTCAAAAAACTTAGGCTTGAGGAAATATGTGAAATCTTCTTATGCACAATATGAACAATGATAGTGTAGCTAAACTAATACTAACAAAAATATATCCACAAAGAATAAAGAATGATAGTGTAGCTAATCTAATACTAACACATGTATATGCAAAAAGAATAAAGAATGTAAAGAGTTAAGGGTAAAGAAAGATCAATCCGAACACCAAGGATTTATAGTGGTTCGGCAACGAAGCTCACTCCTCGTTCCTACTCCACTCCTCGAGTACTCCTTACTCGAGAGTTCACTACACAACAAGCTCCTTATGGTGGAGAAAACCGTACACGTCGCTTAACCAATTTCTGACTCTAAGCTAAAAGTCGAGCCCTAATCGTAGCTAGGACAAATCTACATAACTATACTTAGTACATACACAACTTCCAAATAGACACAACTACTTGGATCTTCACAACTATGACACAACTACAAGTATATAAAATTTTATCTTCAATGGATCTTTGGTGGTGGACTCAACACTTCACTAGGATAGTGCTCTTCTCTTTGCACTTGGAGAGGAAGGGATGGAAGAACAAGATTCACTTCTTAAACAAGTAATAATCAAAGAAATGATTAAAGATTTGAGTGATTAAAGAAGGGGTTTGAATCTGGAAATAAATGTGTAAAAGAGGTGAGGTGAAAAGCTGAGAATGGTCCACTATTTAAAGGATAAAGGAGCCAACGGCTATATCTGCCCGCATACCTTATCACAGCCCGCGGTACCTTATCGATAAGGTACCGCCTAAGCGCTAAGGTACCGCCGGGCTAGACTCCGCTCCTTTTTGTCCTTTAGTGGTGGAGGTCTTATCTGGGTATAAAAAATATCCTGAAAGGATATTCTTAACAGAATAAGAATATGCCATTTTCAAATTTCAAATAATTAATTTAATAAAACATTTTCTTAAAAATAAAGTTTAATAAAAACTTGTCACATTTAATAAAAGTGAGTTTTAAGAAAATATTAAATCACTTGATCACTTGATTAAGGTTAGTACTTGTTTATCCATACCTTAAGTGAAAATGGGTAAAATGAAAAATACTTGAACTCAAGAATTCGTTTTTCGTTGTTTTCGTAAATGCTTGTTTTTACATATTGTCGTAATCAAAACTAAGCGAGACCAAAAAATGCAAGTAACGTTTTTAGTCATTATTGCATTAACAATCTCCCCCTTTTTATTCCGACAATACATAAACTCAATCACACAAAAACAAGATTTTCGAAGACAAGTTTATTCATTTCTCCCCCTTTGTCGAAGCAAAAAGGTTGCGTAAGCCGGTGTTGAAGAAACGGACTTTGCAAAGACTCCCCCTTGGTGCTTACTCCCCCTAGCTTGGGGCACCGGGGAATCGAGATATGGTGACAAGCTACATAGAAGGGTTAGTTGAACAAAAGAAACAACCAACAATATATAGCAATAGGTCACATAAAGAAAATTAAAAGAGAAGAAAACACAAAGACAAAGATCCAAGATAGGTTACTAAAGGAACATCATACAAAGAAGTATGGAAAAAAAACAAGCCAAAAGCATAAATCTAATCCTAGTTATTCTAGAATTCTAAGATTTGCTTGAATTTGGTGTCTTGAGGATAAGCAATCAATACATATATGAAAGACAAGGTAATAGCGGAGGGTGGTGGTGGTGGCTTGTTGGAGATCTCATAATCAAAGAGAAGAGGAGGCTTGATTAAGAGACTCTTGATGTAGCTCAACTCCTCATAGATGTGTGCCATAGCAAGATGTTGATATTGACAACAAGGACAATATGTTCCATGGTGCATGACATTATCATGAAAAGGAGGAAGAACACTAAAGGGTGGTGGTAGAAGAAAGGAAGTTCCACAATCAACATTCTTGGTAGGAGAAATGTGATTAAGAGTGTTCTTGGGTGGGTTTGGATTGAAAGTAATTGGAGAAAATGGAGGAGATTCAAGGCTTTCATTGGGAGAATAAGACATTTTGGATGTGAAGTAATGCAAAATGCTTATGGTTTAAATAGGGAAGGCTTAGGGTATTTTTGGGGTGGTCAAAGGGTTTGAAACAAAGATTCTCAAAAAAGTTGGAGCAAATCTGGAGTTTCAGACAAAAACCCGAAAAATGAAGGCCACTGTAGGCAGTTCCTTATCTATGGTGGCGGTACCTTATCAATAAGGTACCACGGTTCACATATGGAACCGCCTGCAGAAGCAGGGTTTGGTGTTTGGAGAAAGATTTTTCCAGCAAATCTTATTTTTCTAGTCTAACTTATCATAGGGATGTGCTTAAAAGCAAAGATAGACAAAGAAAACATATGCAAACTTACCAAATAGATTTTTGACCAAAATACATGGATTAAAAAATCAATGTAGGAGGTGTGTAAGACAAGACCTTAAGTCATGACGCAATGATCCTCCATGATTCAATCTTGTTCTTGACATGTTTGAGAGAATCATACATATGAATTATGTAAGCTCTACATTAATATCGAGAATCTATGAAAAATCGTTTTTAGATTGAATTAACAATGTCAAACGAATTTCTCAACCATTTTCGAAAGAGACTTTGAGAGTTTTGAAAAGGAGAGGAGAAGATTTTTCAAAAGGATTTTAAAAGACTCAAGGACTCAAAGTGGTAATAGAAAACACACAAGAAGAAAAGAATTTAAGGAAGATGTTCCATTAATCCTAGACCTAGTCGCAAGTAATTAAAAGGTTCCCTCTTAAGTGGCTTAGTGAAGATATCGGCTAAGTTGTCCTCGGAGGGCAACTTTTCAATAGTAATGTTCCCCTTTTGAACATTATCCCTAAGGAAATGGTGTCTAATTTCTATGTGTTTGGTTCGCGAATGTTGCACGGGATTCTTACTTAGGTCTATAGGGCCTTTATTATCGCACATGATGGGAACATCATCAAGAGAAATCCTATAATCAATAAGCGCTTGCTTCATCCATAGAGTTTGTTGGCATGCTTTTCCGGCACTCGCATACTCGGCTTTCGTGGTGGATATCGCAAGAGCGGTTTGTTTCTTGGAGAACCAAGAAGTTAAAGAACAACCCATGAAGGTACAAACTCCACTAGTGCTTTTCCGGTCCAAATAGTCTCCCGCATGATCCGAGTCCGCGTAGACAATGGTTTCTACGCCGGTCCCTTTAGGATACCATAATCCTAAATGTATAGTGCCTTTAATGTATCAGAAGATACGCTTAACCGCTTCAAGGTGAGAGGTTTTGGGAGCCTCTTGGAAGCGAGCACAAAGGCAAACACTAAACATGATATCCGGTCGACTTGCCGTTAGGTACAACAAACAACCAATCATACCTCTATATTTGGTGTTGTCTACCGACTCACAATCATCATCTACGGTGAGTTTAGTATCCGAGGCCATAGGGGTCTTCATTGGTCTAGATTCTTCTAATCCAGATTTCTTTAGCATTTCTTTAGCGTACTTAGATTGACTAAAGAAAATACCATCGTCCATTTGTTTAATTTGGAGTCCTAAAAAAAGTTAAGTTCTTCCATCATACTCATTTCAAACTCATCATGCATGATTTTGGAAAAGTCATCACACAATTCTTGACAAGTTGAGCAAAATATAATGTCATCAACATATATTTGTACGATTATGAGGTGAGGACCTTTCTTCTTTGTAAAGAGTGTATTGTCTACCATTCCCATGGTATACTCATGTTTAACAAGAAACGCTTTAAGTCTATCATACCAAGCTTTGGGTGCTTGTTTGAGTCCATAAAGTGCTTTCTTAAGCTTGTAAACATGGTCCGGTTTCTCAAAATCAATGAAGCCGGGAGGTTGAGCCACATATACCTCCTCATTGATCAAACTGTTAAGAAATGCACTCTTTACATCCATTTGTTGAAGCTTAATATCTAAGGCACAAGCGTAGGCTAAAAGGATTCTAATTGATTCTAATCTAGCTACCGGTGCATATGTCTCGTCATAATCAATCCCTTCTTGTTGATTATAGCCTTGAGCTACAAGTCTAGCCTTGTTACGAGACACAACACCATTCTCATCTAGCTTATTCCTAAATACCCATTTGGTTCCTATAATGGTAGAACTTCTAGGTGGAGGAACAAGTTCCCAAACATCATTGGCAACGAATTGATTCAATTCTTCTTTCATCGCAATGACCCAACTCTCATCCGTCAAAGCTTCTTTAACATTCTTTGGTTCAATCAAGGAGACAAAACAAAAGAAGTTGATTTGGTTTTGGACTTGAGATCTTAGGGTCCTTTGATTTAAGTCACCAATGACATTATTGAGAGTATGATCCCTAGACTCCTTAATGTTTACTTCCTTTTCAACACTAAGGTCTTCAACTCCTATTTTTCTAACCTCTTTGGCTTTAACTACTTCTAATTCATCCAAGTCATCATCAACCAATGGTGGTGTCTTGGGTGAAGGAGGGGTTTCATCAAAGGTTACGTTGAGTGATTCTTTAATAACCCCTGAGGTTCTATTTAGGAATATGTAGGCCTTACTAGTTTGGGAATAACCTAAAAGGATACCTTCGTAAGATTTTGGGTCAAACTTGGTAAGGTAGTCTTTGGTGTTGAGGATAAAGCACTTGCTTCCAAACACCCTAAAGTATTCTAATGAGGGTTTCTTACCTTTAAGAATCTCATAGGGGGTCTTTCCTAGGAAAGGTCGAATAAGAATTCGGTTGAGAATATAAGTCGATGTATCCATGGCATTGCACCAAAACTTTTGAGGCAAAGATTGCTCGTTTAACATCATCCTACTCATCTCTTGGAGAGTCCTATTCTTCCTTTCAACTACCCCATTTGATTGTGGAGTGCGAGGAGCCGAGAAGTTATGGGTAATACCATGAGCTTCACAAAAGGCACCAAATTGCACTTCATTATCAAATTCCCTACCATGATCCGTCCTAATAGAAACAATTGAACATCCTAGTTGATTTTGAATTCTTCGACTAAAGATTTCGAAGTGATCGAAAGCTTCATTCTTAGATGCCAAAAATCTAGTCCAGGTGAATCTAGAATAGTCATCAACTATAACTAGGGTATAAAGGTTACCTCCATAACTCCGTATGGCGGAAGGTCCAAAGAGATCCATATGTAGGAGCTCTAAGCACCGAGAGGTCGAAACCAAATTCTTGGCTTTGTGACTTGAGTGAACTTGCTTTCCAACTTTGCAAGCATCACAAAAGTGACTATCAAACTTAATCTTGGGGAGTGTCTTACCAACTCCTTAGAGACTAAAGATTGAATAAAACGCATATTAGCGTGACCTAATCTCCTATGCCAAAGAGTAGAACTATCATCTATAGTCGCAAGACATATGTTGTCTTTTGACTTCTTATTAACCTTCATGACATAAAGCCCATGCTTTCTAACACCTTTTCCAATGACTTTTCCATCTTTCACGATTTCACTGTCATGTTCCGAAAAGATGACCTTACACTTATTATCACAAATTTGACCTATACTTAAAAGGTTAAAACCTAAGTTATCTACGTGCTCAACATTTTCAATGGTCATGGAGTCAAGAGAAACTGTACCTTTGCCAATGATATTACCACGTAGACTACTAGCGAATGTGACGTTACCTCCATCATATGCTTTGTAATGCGAGAACAAACTTTGATTACCCGTCATGTGTTTAGAACATCCACTATCCTTAATCCACTCATCGGGCTCCAAATCAATTCCCAAGCATATCTAGGTAACAACACACAAGATCAAACATTTGGTCCCCAATATCTCATGGGTCCAAAATTGTTAGTTCCAAACATCCCTTGCATTTGGTTGGGATGCATGAATGAGGATGGGATTCCCCATGGAGAACAAAATGGAGGAGGGTAGTAATTCATGTAACCATTTTGTTGTTCATTACTTCTCCTAGGTGTGTTTGATCTAGGTTTAGAGTTATTATTATTCCTTCTAGGTGTTGGAGTTTTACTTCTAGGTCGTGAGTTGTTTTGATTATCTCTTGTAGGCGTTGTCGTTCTACATCTAGGCTTAGACTCATTCCGTACTCTAGGTGGAGTAGAAGATAGTATAGATAAACTTCTATTTCCCATGAGAGGTTTACTTAACGGCTTATATAACTTACCAATAGCATTGTCGTCAAGTATGGGTAATTGAACCTTATTAACAGTAAGATGCTTTGGTTTTTCATTTAACTTAGATTTTTCAGAAAGTTCAAAATTTTCACAAAACTCAACTTCTGGCCGCGGTATCTTATCTATGGCCGCGGTTCCATAGTGATAAGGAATCGCGCCATACAATGTGGAACCGCGTCCAGAGGGTGTTTTCTGTGAAAACCTGACTTGTTTTGGTTCACTAGTTGAGGCTTCATTTGAGTTAAAACCTAGACCAAGTTTTTCCTTAGAATGAACTTGTTTGTTTAACATATCACCAGGAGCACTAGTACCTTTCATGAACTTTTCCAATTTAATGGAGGTGCTCTTGAGATCATCATTCTCTAATATAAGTTTCTCACAACTTAAGCAACCTAAATCAACCTCTTTGTTTTTCTCAAGTCTAGCCAATTTCTCCCTAAGTTCATTGATCTCATTTTCAAGCTTAGTTTTGGTTGATTTTAAGGTTTTATTCTTTTCTATGAATTTAAGAATAAGTTTGTGTAAGCTATCATATTTGCCTTCAAATTCAGTATCATCTAAAGTGGAACTATCATTGCTATAATATTCGGTTTCGGAATGTACCTCTTTAGAAGTGTGAGCCATAAGACATTTCTCCTCTTTGGGGTTGTCATCATCATCTTCACCGCTATCGCTCCAAGCGCCACTAACGAATGCCGTGTGGTTCTTATCACGAGCGGGCTTTGGACAATCACCAACGAAGTGATTTGGATCACCACATCTAAAGCAATTCCTATCACCTTTTTCGTTCTTGACAAACCGATTCTTTGACAATGGTTTCTTGTCATAGTTTGGTTGCCTAACGTGTTGACCTCGTCTCTTGAAGAACTTCTTGAAATCTCTCACCGCCAATGCATACTCCTCGTCATCACTTTCCGAGGAACTATCACGGTCACTTTGTGCCTTCTTGGCTTTAAGTACAAGAGATTTCCTTTCACTCTTGGTTTTTACTAATTCCGAGTCCTTCAAAATTATCATCTCATGAACCTTCAAGTTTCCTATGAGTTCATCGAGTGATAAAGTTGAGAGATCTTTCGACTCTTCAATAGCCGTGACTTTTGCTCTCCACTTTGGATGTAAGGCCCTTAGAAACTTCCTAACATTGTTCTTGCTAGAAAAACCTTCAAGTGTTTTTAGACTAGTAATAATGGTGTTAAACCTAGCAAATGCACTATCAACAGTTTCATCTTCTAAGATGACAAATTGTTCATATTGTTGGACAAGAAGATCGATTTTACTTTCTTTGACTTGGCTATTACCTTGGTGGGTTACTAAAAGAGTGTTCCAAATATCATTAGCGGGTTCACACATAAAAATTCTTTCATACTCTTTCTTAGGCAAAGCATTATAAATTACCATTTTAGCCTCATTATTTTTTAAAAGTTTCTTTTTAGTATCATCATTAGCTTTGTCAAAAGTGACTAATTCTTTTGTTTTAGAAACTTCATTACATTGAAAGGGTAAAAAATCACCATTGGTAATAACATGCCAAAGATCTAAATCTTTTGATTTCACATAAGTTTCAAATCTATTTTTCCAATAAATAAAACTATCGGTTTCAAAAAGTGGTGGTCTTTGCATAGATTGCCCTTCTAGTTACTTGTTGGAATCCATAGATCGATTCAAGTTTTAAAATACAATATACTGTAAAAATTCTTGAGCAACCCGCTCTGATACCAATTGTAGAAACTAGAAGGGGGGTTGAATAGTTTCTTATAATTACTTGTTAAAATATGGTTTCCAAAAAATCCTTTTTCAAAAAACTTAGGCTTGAGGAAATATGTGAAATCTTCTTATGCACAATATGAACAATGATAGTGTAGCTAAACTAATACTAACAAAAATATATCCACAAAGAATAAAGAATGATAGTGTAGCTAATCTGATACTAACACATGTATATGCAAAAAGAATAAAGAATGTAAAGAGTTAAGGGTAAAGAAAGATCAAACCGAACACCAAGGATTTATAGTGGTTCGGCAACGAAGCTCACTCCTCGTTCCTACTCCACTCCTCGAGTACTCCTTACTCGAGAGTTCACTACACAACAAGCTCCTTATGGTGGAGAAAACCGTACACGTCGCTTAACCAATTTCCGACTCTAGGCTAAAAGTCGAGCCCTAATCGTAGCTAGGACCAATCTACACATCTATACTTAGTACATACACAACTTCCAAATAGACACAACTACTTGGATCTTCACAACTATGACACAACTACAAGTATATAAAATTTGATCTTCAATGGATCTTTGGTGGTGGACTCAACACTTCACTAGGATAGTGTTCTTCTCTTTGCACTTGGAGAGGAAGGGATGGAAGAACAAGATTCACTTCTTAAACAAGTAATAATCAAACAAATGATCAAAGATTTGAGTGATTAAAGAAGGGGTTTGAATCTGGAAATAAATGTGCAAAAAGAGGTGAGGTGAAAAGTTGAGAATGGTCCACTATTTAAAGGATAAAGGAGCCAACGGCTATATCTGCCCGCGGTACCTTATCACAGCCCGCGGTACCTTATCGATAAGGTACCGCCTAGGCGCTAAGGTACCACCGGACTAGACTCCGCTCCTTTTTGTCCTTTAGTGGTGGAGGTCTTATCTGGGTATAAAAAATATCCTGAAAGGATATTCTTAACAGAAAAAGAATATGCCATTTTCAAATTTCAAATAATTAATTTAATAAAACATTTTCTTTAAAATTAAGTTTAATAAAAACTTGTCACATTTAATAAAAGTGAGTTTTAAGAAAAGATTAAATCACTTGATCACTTGATTAAGGTTAGTACTTGTTTATCCACACCTTAAGTGAAAATGGGTAAAAAGAAAAATACTTGAACTCAAGAATTCGTTTTTCGTTGTTTTCGTAAATGCTTGTTTTTACATATTGTCGTAATCAAAACTAAGCGAGACCGAAAAATGCAAGTAACGTTTTTAGTCATTATTGCATTAACAATGTCCATTTATTTATCCTTATACATATTTATATAAATGTATTATATGAGTTAGTGGGTTTTAATTCACATTTTATACTATTTTTATTTGAGTGCTTATATAATACTATTATACTTTAATTTCCAAAATCTGATTTTTACTTTCACGTTCACCAAAACAGCCATATCTAGAGTTCTATATGGAGATAGAAGCTCAAATCTTTATGACATAAACTACATGATATGTGCTCCATTTAACTCTTCTATAGCTACTGTTTAATCAGCATCTAAGTATTTTCTAAAAATCGTCCAAAACAGTGAACTCAGATTTGTACTCTAAACTTGTTTTGATCATATCTCACTCATCCTAATGATTCCATTGCATGGCCAACTCTCACATGTTTACAAGACTCATAGCTTACTGTATATCCATTAATCTATGCCATTTTATCAGTTCATCACATGGTTCTTTACTGTTTTATACAGCCAACAATTTAAACAAGATTTTAGCCTTGTTTCTTATAGTTTTTCATCTTTTTAATCATATTTATCAACACCAAATCCCCACACAACATTTTTATCATCATATAATCATCATATACATATACAATAGGAAAGAAAATACATGATTACATAATCAAAATAACAAGAGGATAGGAAGAACAATCTTTATACCACCATTAGTGATGAAAAGATGAGATTTTTGATGAACAAGACTTGGTTCTTGTTATCAAATCTTCAACTTTAGCAAGGAAACTTCTTGGGTCCTTTGGATAGATGAACACCTCCATGAATTCAGCCCTTTAACCTCATGAAAACTCCTTTTCATAGGTTAAGATCACCTCCAATCTTCATATCTTCAAAGGGTTTCCATCATATGTGTGAATAACACAAGTTTTAGTGGTTGAAAATTGATCAAATGGGGTGTTTAAGGTGAGGATGGGACGAATTTTAGAGAGAGGGAGGAGTGTTGTGTGGTTTTTGCATGTAAGAAATGAGTTAGTTGTTTAGAGATGGTGGTTTTGATGCATAGTTGCTTACTTTGTAAGCTTAGGACAAGTGTAAGTAACTAAGTTACTTACAACTTGACACCTCTTTGGTGTTGGCTCACACTTGGCCATCCCATATAGTGGGGTGGGGCAAGTGTAAACTTGTCTCATCCCACTAATTTATGGGTATTCCTCGATTCTAGTTTCCTCGATTTGCGTGCCCTCGGGTCGTTTTACGAAAAACGTTTTTATAAATTATGAATCAACGGCACAAAACATTGTCTCATCAAAAACGGAGTTCGAAAACGTAAATACGTAATCCTAAGGTTTCCGGTTTAGTCATAAAGGACATTAAATTATTCACGTAAGTCCTAATCTCTTCTCGTAAATTTGTGAGTTTATGAACCAACACAAATTTAAAATCTCAAAATAATATTCACGGATAAATTTATTTTCTGAAATGCCGGACTGTCACCAAAGACGGTGTATGTAAACGTAAGCACGTAACGTTGAATCCTCCGGTTTAGACGTAGTCGACGCTACTTCAAGACGTAAATCCAAATTACTTCCCAAAAATAAGTGAGTTCATATTATAATATTAAAATAATGTTTTTAAATAATATTTGAGAATAAAATATCAACCATAAATTGACGGATTGTCACACCATATATGGAAGAAGAAGGGTTGTCTTGGTTTTGGAAAAGCCAACAGATGGCACAATGGTTCTTATCAAGGCAATCATGCCTTTTGCCTTCACCCTTCTCTCTCCCCTTTAAGCTGAAACACACACATACATCTCTCAACCTCTCATGCAACCAAATCTCATTCTCTCTTCATCTTTCTCTCTCAAATCATTCGGCATTAAGCCACAATAATCCATAGTTGTTCATTAAATCTACTAAATCCTTGTCCCTTATTAACTACTAATCATTTGGTAGCATCATCATCTTTGGAATCACTATAACAAGCCCTAGACGAAACCTTAAAGGTCACGGCTTGGTTATAGTTAGGTTTCCATCATCCTCTTGATTAGATCTCTAATCTTCTTGTTTATCTAGATCTTCCTTGGTAACTTTTAAGAAAGAAAGGTATACACTACTTGTCCTTCCATTTCTTCATGCATGCATCATCATACATCAATAAACACAAGTAAATAACATGTTAAAGATAAAAGTTTGATAAAGCTATGACCATTATAGGTCACGACATATTTATAAAAATCATGTTCATGATTTAAAAATCTTTAGCAAGAAACATATGCTTTATATTCCATATTTTAAACTAGATTTAAAAGCCATATGAGACGTTTTGTAAATCTAAAGGTTGCACGAGTTACAAATCTTGTTTTATGGGACTATGGTTAAACCAATAGTCATAGATCTGATCAAATGGATGTGTGTAACCTAAAAGTCTTGAGGACCATAACCTTAAAGGTCACGACATATATAGTTAATGTATATGTGATTTATGTGTTAAGTTTAAATGATGGAATATGAAATGATACATGTTAAAATGACAATTAAAAATCACAAATACAACTTATGTGTATATATGTAGTTGTGGGTTACATATGATTTAAAATGGATTAAATGTACATGCATGCTATTATAAACCATAGATCTAATGACAAAGATTAACTTGAGTATGTTAAGCATAAAACAAGATTATGGGAACTTTCGGAAGAGACAATATAGCCGTGAGCTATATGTAGTCTCCTTGGAAAAATAATAACCTTGGAAACATGCATGTAAACTAGATAATCATGATTCTATTTTTAAATAATTACAAGACTTAGAAACTAGATATAGTGTTCATCTTGGAAGTACCAAGATCTAAAAATTCATCCATGAGCTATATAAGTATGTACATGGATCTATGTTTGATTTGTAAGTCTAAACATAGTTTAGATCTTATTTTGGACTTGTAACTTATTTTCTTGATACCTACATGGTTAGATCTATTGTTGTAACACTTATAAATGAACATGCAACCTAAAAAGTAGACTTGACTTATGATAATAAGCTATAACTAATTATAGCCGTAGGTTATAATATCCTACTAGGGCTTATGACATACTTGTAACCTTATGACACACCTAGATCTAATTTGGTAGAACACATAAAATGAATTTTTAAGATTATTCATCTACTTAGATTAAAAACTAAATATTAATAAGCATAATAAGCTTATAATAATATCCTAAGTAAAAACTTATATAAAATGAAAAGTAGTGTTAATGGACTCTTTAAGCCCATGAAAAGTTAACCTAAAACTTAAATGGACCCAATAAGCCCATTTGATAAATTATAATAACTAAAATGGACTTAAGATTACACTTAGGCCCATTTAACTAATTAAAGGACCTAAAAATATAGTTAAGCCCAATAAATGATTTAAAGGCCCATTTAAATAAATTAGTGGACTTGAAATGTAGTTAAGCCCACTAAAGTAGCCCATTAGATGTTTAGCCCATATACAATTTTGTATGTTGAATAAAAGTTTTTACAATAAAATATAACTTATAAAAACTTTTTGGATGAAAATGACAATTTATAAAACTTAAGGACAAAAACCATAATTTATGAAACTTGTTTTGATAAACTAGTAAACACAAGGACTGAAAATGTAAATATCCAAAAGTATAGGGTTTAAATAAAACTATCCGTGGCAAATTAAACCCTGGGGACCATTTTGGGAAGTTTCTAAAAGTTGTGTTACTATTTTAAAACCATAAGGACTGTTTTTTTCAATTACCGAAACCTAAAGAAGCCCTAGGAGCTATTTTTGAAATTTTTATAAAGTTACAAAAACCTAGATAATACTAGGGGGACCAAATCTGCCATAAGCCGAAACTTTAGCAAGCCCTAGGTACTAAATATGTAAAATCCGAAAGTTTTACTCCTTTAAAAGTATAGAAGGGCTAGTTTTGCCATATCCCGAAACATTTCCAAGCCCTAACCCTAAAATCTATTTTAATTATAATAAAGCATAATTAAAATACTTAGACCATGAGAATTAAGGTATAAATTCTTAAGTTTAAATTATTTTATAAATTTTAAAATAATTTATGGAAACTTTAAAGTTAAATAAAATATTATATTTACTTTAGGAAATAATTGTATAAACAATTATGAATAGGTATTGTTAATACATGTACTCATATACTTTTAAGAAATAAAATTATGTGAACGTTAATTAAATTAAATGTTACTACGTAAATATATTGTAGGTAAAACCCCTTATGATACAAGTACTATAAGCACAGATTAATATTTTAAGTGAAACATTTTCTTTTATGTTTACTTAAATGTAAAACTTAATTGTAAGATTGAATGATTACTATAAATACATGTATGCTAACTAATATTAATAGTTAAACATTTGATGTGAACTTAGAAATGAAACTTATATAAATAAGTTAAATGAATATTGATTCTACTTGAACTATGGTTATTTAGATAAATACCATAGTATGAATGAACTGAATAAAATCCGTATAAGCATAACTATATGTTCTTTGTACTATCTATTAAGACTGTACTATCTGATTAGGCAAAACTTTGGTGTGAGCTTTAATTGGATACCCGTGTTAAACAAGCAATTGCCTACTCCCAGGTGAGTTTACAGCCCCATTTAAATTTTGATAAAACTTTCCCTTTTGGGAATGAAAATATGCAAACATATATTGGACATAACTGGATTGTATAAACTCGATTATGATTGCTTACTATTGAAACTGTTAAATTGTTGTAAATCACCCGAATGTTATAAATAGATCTATTAGGGATTGACCATCCCCGTCTGGGTGAGTCATGCTCACTGTGCCTTGGCCGGGACAACAGACGTATACCATGTTGGAACTGGAATGGGTGTCTTTTTGTAAGACACTACGTCCTCATCTGTTGAGGACTATGGGGTTAAGCTTCTACTTCTAATAATAAAAAAATGTTATTTACATTTTAGTAAGAATGCTTTGTGCATTATTACTTCTATGATTATTGTATGTCCAAACTAATTAATTGTTAAAATCTGTAAATTCACCAACTTTATGTTGACCCGTTAGTATGTTTTGCACAGGAATATGAAGTTAGTACGTGGTGTGTGCATGGTCTCCAACATCTTAGAAATCTGCATCATAGGACTCGTCAGGGGTTCTATTTGGGAAACGAAAACAATCACCTACTGTCTCGTTTAAGACAATTTTTATTTATTTGTTTAAATAAACATGTAATCTAATTTAACTTACTTTTATCTTATGCTCTATGGACTATATGCTATCGATACCTTGTGACATCTCCGTGGATATTTCCGCATATTTTGACCCTACCCGGGGTGTCACAGAGAATGGTATTAGAGCATTAGTTATAGAGAACCAGATAAATTTTTAAATAAAATAAAAATAAAATAATTTTTCTTTTATTTAAAACTGGACTATAACTTATAAAACTCTTTTTGGGATTTTATTTTGGGACCGTCTTAGTTAAGCATATAGATCTTAGGGCATTTTATGCTATGTGAACTAATTGTATATATATATATGTTTACTACACTTGATTATTAATACTATTTAGTAAGGTATTGCTATATGTTAGACACGTTAAACTTGAAAATTTTTACACTACATAGTAAAATACTGAAATGAGAATATGAGTAATATTAAACTAAACTTCACACTTGCTAATTGATAAATGAACTACTTACATGATAATAAATATATATGTATAAGTATAAATATTTGTAACCTTAAAACATTCTAATAATTGTTTAAAGGGATATATTTCATAAAGCATGTAATCTAAATAATATTGTTCTTTGTTTGTAAGCTTATACTCACTTCAAACTTAAAATAATACTATTTCAGAGCATCATGACTCCGCCTACTGCATCTACGACTCTTCTACCCAGAGTAGCTCCTACTCCAGTTGTTTGTTCATCCCCACGATCGACGCAGTGTGGGTGGTTGTCAGCCTCGGATTTAGAGGATTACCCAGCCACCGAAGCTGTACTCCCAGAGGACCCATTTTCTATCTCAGCATCAGCCACACCGGCCCCAACCTCTATGGAGGAGGACCGGGTCCCTTCTAGCATACCATCTTCCAAGCCTCTGACCTTTTCATCAGGCAATTTCTCTGGACCCGCACCCGTCTCCACATATGAGACCGGGGAAGGCTCTGGGGCAGGATGTGTCGATTCCGTCCAGGCCCAGATCTCCGCGTTGGCTGCACGCCATGAGCGAGAGATATCCGACCTCCGCAACCAGTTGACAGTCAGTCAACAGAGCCATGCTGTCATCTATGAGTGTATCGATACTCTTTTCCGCACTATGAGGGGAGACTCCCAGACTGCAAAGGGCATCCATGCTAGGACGGACAAGGCACTGAAGTGGTTATTGGATGAGAACTACCGCCTCCACCAGCGCATTCAGGTCATGGAGGGTCTACAGCATCAGGCCCATGCTGCTCTAGCTGCTCAGGAGCAGTCATTGTCCATCTTCTTTGATCTCGCCACTGTCCGGCATGATGGGGTTACTGGGGAGATGGCTTATCTCCGAGGGGTCGTCGATAGGCTCCGGAACCAGCTACTGTCCGCACTTCGTACGCTCAGGAGACCCGAACGATAGTTCAGACTTTGTGGAACACCAGGAGAAATTCTGCAGCCCTACCAGCTCCATCTGCACCGTCAGCCCCGACATCATCTAGTGGACCATCCAGGCAGGATTAGCATAGACGTACTAGACTTCTTGTACGTCATGATAAGCTCACGGGTTGCATCCCGGCTATCATGATATAGGGCCTTTGTACTTTTATCTCTTGTTCACCTTTTGTGATGTAATCTCGTACTTTATATTTTCTTTCTTTTGGGACATGTAACTTTGGGATATGATGTTTTTAAAATCTGTGTGTATCATTACTTTGGATTAGGCTCGACCGGCCTATGACTTAGATTGTGTTATTCTAAGATGACTGTTAAATTTCTCATGGAAATAACATGTAATCACTTTCTTTATTATATCTGTTATGCAATGTATTATATTATGAGATCTTAACAGGTTGTCCAAATTTGTTATGAAATCAGTGCATAAGTTTCCTCGTGCAAATAATATAAAAACTGTACTAATACTTGAACTAATAATCTCATTTTGTATATGATTATAGACAAATGGTGATTACGAGGTCAAATCCCAATAATGCAACCACTTCCAATGTCGACAATGCTGAATCCCTAGAAGCTACACGAAATGGCACTGCCGCACAACTGCGGGAAATGATAAGTGAAGGCATCACAGCAGCTATGGCAGCCAGAGGAGCTAACCCAAATACAAACAATGATCCAAACTCCGACGCTCGCAGAAACAACACCAACAGGGGTTGCTCTTACCCAGACTTCTTAAAATGTAAACCCTCATACTACCGAGGGAAAGAAGGAGTTGTTGAACTAATGCAGTGGTTTGAAAGCCTAGAGACAATCTTTCGCATCAGTGGTTATGCTGACGAGAACAGAGTTAAGTTTGCCATGTGCACCCTACTTGAGAGTGCCCTTACCTGGTGGAACTCTGTGGTCGCTATCCTTGGACATGACGCTGCTTATGCTCTCACTTGGGCCAACCTCAAGGAAAGAATGACTGAGAAGTACTGTCCCAGAGGAGAAATGAAGAAGTTAGAAGTCGAGCTATGGGATCTCAAGTGTAAGAACAATGATATCATTTGGTACAACCAAAGATTTCAAGAGTTAAGCTTGATGTGCACCAGAATGTTTCCTCTAAGGAGTGACAAGATTGAAAAGTATGTTAGTGGACTCCCTGACAACATTCATGACAGTGTGCTAGCTTCACGACCCACCACTATTGAAGGTGCCATAGAATTTGCGACTGGGCTGATCAACAAACGAGCCCGCAATCTGTTCGAGAGGCAAACAGATAACAAGAGGAAATCCGATGAAAACTCTCGTAGCCAGCACCAGCAGCCTTCCAAAAAGCAAAACGTTTGGCAAGCAGATGACACTACCCCCACAAACCGCACCAAGAACTACTCAGGGACAAAACCGAAGTGTCCGAAATGCAACTACCATCATGTTGCTGGAGGACAATGTCGAGGATGCTACCAATGCAGCCAACAAGGCCATTTTTCTCGCGATTGTCCAACCAATGTTGCTACCCCAGGTCGACCCAACACCACTCATAGAAACAGCAACAGGGGCAAGTCCACGCACGAGGGAGTGGAAGTGGGCAACAAGGAAACCGAAACCCCACTGGCGGGAGCGGTTGCGGGCCGAAGAAAGTTTTGGTATGTTACGAGTATGGAACCCCTGGGCACGTGAGACCTGATTGTCCCAGGAGGAACAACCAGAAGAATGACGAAAGGGAACTCCTTCGCAAGTGTACATGGCTGGCAATGCCCCAACAAACCCAGGCTCCAACATCGTACCTGGTACGTTTTTAGTAACCAGTGATATGCATCTATCTTGTCTGATACATGTGTAGACCAAAGCACTACAATTGGTAAATTTAGTAAGGTAATGGAAATCCCTCTGATAGTTCTAGGCTCCTATTATACTGTGGAATAGTCGACGAAAAAGTTATGATAGTTAAACACCCTCATCCGAGGTTGTTCCTTAAAAACTTTTCGAATCAGCCGTTTTACACCAATCAGATCCTAGAAAGCCTTGATAACTTTGATGTCATTCTTAGCACAAATTGGCTAGCAAGTAACATGCAATTATCCCTTATAGTCAAAAAGGGGTTTGTGCACCTTGGTGAGATGAAACCTTGATTATACTGGGGAGCCATTACTCCGATATAGTTAACGCTAGATTTAGTGTCATCTCAAGCACCAACGGGCCAGCGACTACTAGGTCCGAAAATATCCCGTTTCCCTAACCTGTTTCTTCCCTGCCTAACCCTGAAAGACACACCCAACTCACAATGGGTGTATTTTGTAAGGTTACTTCCGCCACCTAGACAACCCTAAACCTGAAGGGCATACCCAACTCACAATGGGTGTACTTTATAGGGCTACGATCGGCATCCCCCGTAAGGAGATGTTAAATGTACTATGTTTTTAGACATTCCCCCTTCCTCTTCGGGTCTAATTAGTTCGACAACACCATCGTCCATTAGACATTGGGAGATGAAAATTCCTCTCTTTAGGAGTCAGAATTTGTACAAATTTTGAACCAGTAATAGTGAATGCGTGACCCTTGTTACGACACCCTGCAAGTCGCGCACATCTTTATTCCTGGTATCTTCTTCTATTTCCACCATTTGAGGTAATTCTTTCCTGCGTCTCTCTCACTCAGCCTCTTGGCAAAGGAAGCAGATTCTCTGCAATTTTCTACGTAAACGCCATCGACAACAATCTTAACCTCTTTGCTGGGTAGAAACTTTAGTATCATTAACTAATGTTTGTGTCCCGCTGACTTGAGGTAAAGATCGTAAGTCTTTTCTTAAAGATGTTAATATAGGAGGGGTTAAAGTTAAACATGTTTGTTTTACCTACAACCCCCAATTTTTCATCCGCGGGAATGGAGATATAACTTGTATCTCACCCATGAAAAGGATGTAGAAATAGTGCATCCCTAGATTCCCCAGCGTATGAAATATGTTGGCATGTCCTCCTCATATTAGAAACCATTTACAATGGATTTGTCCTCCTAACCATATTCACAACGCCAATGGTCCTCTCCCAGATCCGGGAAAGGTATGACTACAACACCCATCGAGAAGTCCTCGCCTATCCATCTACAGCAGCAGTCGCCTTTACTGCTCAATCGGATGTATAGTGCGATTCGGATAAAGATATCTTTACATTCCTCGCCTACCCATCCACAGCAGCAGTCTCCTTTACTAATCAATCGGATGTATAGTGCGATCCAGATAAAGATCTCTTTGCATTACTCGCCTACCCATCCACAGCAGCAGTCTCCTTTACTGCTCAATCGGATGTATAGTGCGATCCGGATAAAGATCTCTTTACATTCCTCGCCTACCCATCCACAACAGCAGTCTCCTTTACTGCTCAATGGTATGTAGTGTGCGATACGGATAAAGATCTCTTTACATTCCTCGCCTACCCATCCACAACAGCAGTCTCCTTTACTGCTCAATCAGATGTATAGTGCGATCCATATAAAGATCTCTTTGCATTCCTCTCCTACCCATCCACATCAGCAGTCTCCTTTACTGCTCAATCGGATGTATAGTGCGATCCGGATAAAGATCTCTTTACATTCCTCGCCTACCCATCCATCGCAGTAGTCTCCTTTACTGCTCAATCGGATGTATAGTGCGATCCAGATAAAGATCTCTTTGCATTCTCTTCAGTTCACCTATAATAACGGAAGATTCCATAAATGCCAGATTAGGCGTGTAAGAATAACCTAGGTGTAGACCACTTCGCGTTCATGCCGCCATCCGTACCTGACAGAGAACCTGAAACAAATCATGTACTTAGAACATCTCTTACTTAAAAGATAACTAGGTTTTTAGTAGCTTTGAGGACAAAGCTAAAATAACGGGGTGGTGCTGTAAAATCCACGATTTTACCATGATTTTATGTAATGAAGTTTCACCCATTAACCCTAGAACGCATACTCATATGTATATTCCTATAGGTTGAGTGTGAACTTGTTCATTTAGGTACTTATACCTTTACATTCATATTTGTTGTAAATAAGTTACATAGCTCAAACCTTGTACTTAAGACTAGGAGAACAAATTATAAAAATGTATAATCAATACTTGGCTATACACAACACTAAATCAAAGTTGGAAAACATGCTACATAGTGTATGTAGCCGTGTATGTGTGCAAGTATGTATACCACAAGCATGTTTTAACCTCCTTGGACTAGCCCAAGATTATACTCCTTATGTACTAGCCCAACATGAGCCCAAGCCAAAGCCCATCACCCCCCCTTTTTGGCTAGCTAGACACGGCACCCCATATGTGGAAGAAGAAGGGTTATCTTGGTTTTGGAAAAGCCAACACATGGCACGATGGTTCTTACCAAGGCAATGATTCCTTTTGCCTTCACCCTTCTCTCTCCCCTTTAAGCCGAAACACACACATACATTCTCTCAACCTCTCATGCAACCAAATCTCATTCTCTCTTCATCTTTCTCTCTCAAATCATTCGGCATTAAGCCACAACAATCCAAAGTTGTTCATTAAATCTACTAAATCCTTGTCCCTTATTAACTACTAATCATTTCGTAGCATCATCATCTTTAGAATCACTATAACAAGCCCTAGCCAAAACCTTAAAGGTCACGGCTAGGTTATAGTTAGGGTTTTCCATCATCCTCTTGACTAGATCTCTAATCTTCTTGTTCATCTAGATCTTCCTTGGTAACTTTTAAGAAAGAAAGGTATACACTACTTGTCCTTCCATTTCTTCATGCATGCATCATCATACATCTATAAACACAAGTAAATAACATGTTAAAGATCAAAGTTTGATAAAGCTATGACCATTATTGGTCACGACATATTTATAAAAATCATGTTCATGATTTAAAAATCTTTAGCAAGAAACATATGCTTTATATTCCATATTTTAAACTAGATTTAAAAACCATATGAGATGTTTTGTAAATCTAAAGGTTGCATGAGTTACAAATCTTGTTTTATGGGACTATGGTTAAACCAATAGTCAAAGATCTCATAAAATGGATGTGTGTAACCTAAAAGTCTTGAGGACCATAACCTTAAAGGTCACGACATATATAGTTAATGTATATGTGATTTATGTGTTAAGTTTAAATGATGGAATATGAAATGATACATGTTAAAATGACTATTAAAAAGCATAAATACAACTTATGTGTATAAATGTAGTTGTGGGTTACATATGATTTAAAATGGATTAAATGTACATGCATGCTATTATAAACCATAGATCTAATGACAAAGATTAACTTGAGTATGTTAAGCATAAAACAAGATTATGGGAACCTTGGGAAGAGACAATATAGTCGTGAGCTATATGTAGTCTCCTTGGAAAAATAATAACCTTAGAAACATGCATGTAAACTAGATAATCATGATTGTATTTTTAAATAATTACAAGACTTAGAAACTACATATAGTGTTCATCTTGGAAGTACCAAGATCTAAAAATATAGCCATGAGCTATATAAGAATGTACATGGATCTATGTTTGATTTTTAAGTCTAGACATAGTTTATATCTTATTTTAGACTTGTAACTTATTTTCTTGATACGTACATGGTTAGATATATTGTTGTAATACTTATAAATGAACATGCAACCTAAAAAGGAGACTTGACTTATGATAATAAGCTATAACTAATTATAGTCGTAGGTTATAAGCTCCTACTAGGGCTTATGACTTACTTGTAACCTTATGACGCACCTAGATCTAATTTGGTATAACACATAAAATGAATTTTTAAGATTATTCATCTACTTAGATTGAAAACTAAATATTAATAAGCATAATAAGCTTATAATAATATACAAGTAGAAACTTATATAAAATGAAAAGTAGTGTTAATGGACTCTTAAAGCCCATGAAAAGTTAACCTAAAACTTAAATGGACCCAATAAGCCCATTTGATAAATTATAGTAACTACAATGGACTTAAGATTACACTTAGGCCCATTTAACCAATTAAAGGACCTAAAAATATAGTTAAGCCTAATAAATGATTTAAAGGCCCATTTAAATAAATTAGTGGACTTGAAATGTAGTTAAGCCCACTAAAATATCCCATTAGATGTTTAGCCCATTTAATGAGCCCATATACAATTTTGTATGTTGAATAAAAGTTTTTATAATAAAATATAACTTATAAAAAAAATTTTGGATGAAAATGACAATTTATAAAACTTAAGGACAAAAACCGTAACTTATGAAACTTGTTTTGATAAACTAGTAAACACAAGGACTGAAAATGTAAATATCCAAAAGTCTAGGGTTTAAATAAAGACTATCGTGGCAAATTAAACCATATGGACCATTTTGGGAAGTTTCTAAAAGTTGTGTTACTATTTTAAAACCCTAAGGACTATTTTTGTCAATTACCGAAACCTAAAGAAGCCATAGGGGCTGTTTTTGAAATTTTTATAAAGTTACAAAAACCTAGATAATACTAGGGGGACCAAATCTGCCATAAGCCGAAACTTTAGCAAGCCCTAGGTACTAAATATGTAAAATCCAAAAGTTTCACTCCTTTAAAAGTATAGAAGGGCTAGTTTTGCCATATCCCGAAACATTTCCAAGCCCTAACCCTAAAATCTATTTTAATTATAATAAAACATAATTAAAATACTTAGACCATGAGAATTAAGGTATAAATTCTTAAGTTTAAATTATTTTATAAATTTTAAAATAATTTATGGAAACTTTAAAGTTAAATAAAATATTATATTTACTTTACGAAATAATTGTATAAACAATTATGAATATGTATTGTTAATACATGTACTCATATACTTTTAAGAAATAAAATTATGTGAACGTTAATTAAATTAAATGTTACTACGTAAATATATTATAGATAAAACCCCTTATGTTTACTTAAATATAGAACGTGGTTATAAAATTTAACGGGATGTTTTTGATACAAGTACTATAAACACAGATTAATATTTTAAGTGAAACATTTTCTTTTATGTTTACTTAAATGTAAAACTTAATTGTAAGATTGAATGATTACTATAAATACATGTATGCTAACTAATATTAATAGTTAAACATTTGATGTGAACTTAGAAATGAAACTTATACAAATAAGTTAAATGAATATTGATGCTACTTGAACTATGGTTATTTAGATAAATACCATAGTATGAATGAACTGAATAGAATCCATATAAGCATACCTATATGTTCTTTGTACTATCTATTAAGACTGTACTATATGATTAGGCATAACTTTGGTGTGAGATTTAATTGGATACCCGTGTTAAACAAGCAATTGCCTACTCCCCAGGTGAGTTTACAGCCCCATTTAAACTTTGATAAAACTTTCCCTTTTGGGAAAGAAAATATGCAAACATATATTGGACATAACTGGATTGTATAAACTAGATTATGATTGCTTACTATTGAAACTATTAAATTTTTGTAAATCACCCGAATGTTATAAATAGATCTATTAGGGATTGACCATCCCCGTCTGGGTGAGTCATGCTCACTGTGCCTTGGCTGGGACAACTGACGTATACCATGTTGGAACTGGAATGGGTGTCTTTTTGTAAGACACTACGTCCTCATCTGTTGAGGACTATGGGGTTAAGCTTCTGTTTCTAATAATAAACAAATGTTATTTACATTTTAGTAAGAATGCTTTGTGCATTATTACTTCTATGATTATTGTATGTCCAAACTAATTAATTGTTAAAATTTGTAAATTCACCAACTTTATGTTGACCCGTTAGTATGTTTTGCACAGGAATATGAAGTTAGTACGTGGTGTGTGCATGGTCTCCAGCATCTTAGAAATCTTCATCATAGGACTCGTCAGGGGTTCTATTTGGGAAACGAAAACAATCACCTACTATCTCGTTTAACACAATTTTTATTTATTTGTTTAAATAAACATGTAATCTGATTTAACTAATTACTTTTATCTTATGCTCTATGGACTATATGCTATCGATCCACCCTTGTGACATCTCCGTGGATATTTCCGCATATTTTGACCCTACCCGAGGTGTCACAAACTCTGGTGGAAGCTCCATGGTATCACTATTGAGGGATTCCATAAGTGAGGAAATTTCTTACTTAAGGGAAGTGGTGGTGGCCACATCTTTGACTAATGGCTTCAGAGAAACAAGAATGACAACCTTGATTTGATCAGCAGTATGAGGAATTGGTCTTGCTTTAAGAGTTGTGATTTCATCATCAAAAAGCACCTTTTCCTCCTTAAGTTTAGCCACCTGTGATTGAAGAATTAACACCTAATTTGTCAATTCTTTTACCTATTCGGATCTGGGGGATGGTGGCTTGGGTGTCACTTCAGCAGTATCATCTTCAGCTTCACTATCATCAAGATTGACTAGAACTCTTTGATTGAACCCAAGCTCTTTTTCCAAGTCATCAAAAGACACACTGAACATATAAGTAGGCAAGTGTCACACCTTGGCTCCATTGGTGAGAGGAACTTCCTTGTTGGTCTTCTCAACATCACCTCTAGTGTGAAGGTCAGTTTCTACTCCTTCACCACCAGGGTTGGTTTTACCTGATGGATCCTGAGAAAAAGTCCCTGATGAGTTAAGATCAATGAATGTGTTTTTGGTTCCTTCAGTAGGACCCTGTTGTGGGGGTGCTACATCATTAAAAACATATAGTCCAGGGTCAGCGTCAGCTGTTGTATTTGCTGATGCCTCATACCCTGATGTTGACTCAGAGTGACAAATGATAGAGATTGG
Source organism: Glebionis coronaria (assembly GCA_025667525.1). Lineage (NCBI taxonomy): Eukaryota > Viridiplantae > Streptophyta > Magnoliopsida > Asterales > Asteraceae > Glebionis > Glebionis coronaria. Next base: position 883,132 of record JANFOE010000491.1, read on the forward strand.
TAATGAAATTGGAAATGTATTCAAATTTAAATTACTTACCAATGCTGACTCAACACTACTGAGCTGAGGGTGCGCTCCATCTCACCCTTATCTCCTAAAGAGGTTGAAATAAGGGTTGCCTTCTAGGCCTCTTTATGCATGTCACCTCCAGCAGAGACTGAAGGTGACTGTTGGCTTGGGTTCTTAACCTTGGCCGAGGACTTATGTTTCTTCAAAGCTTGGCCTTTGGGATCATCAGCAACCTTCTTCGATGAAGATTGTGTGAGGGATCTCCTCTTTCTGGACTCACGTCTAACCTTCTCAGTAATAATAGACGTTTGCTACTGACGTGGTCCAGAAGAAGCTCTAGGCTTTTTTTCCCTTCATATCCCCTTCTCCGGTTGGAGGAGTATCTTGTGGAGCTTTGTACACTACTGGAGCATCTATTGAGCAGATGTCCAACATGGGTTGTATAAGAGGAGGATCAATGGTGCTGACTGGAATGTTCCAGCGTGTAAGTGATCAAAGGGTCGAAAAACCAATTTATCTCCATGAATTTTAGAAAAATCATCACCAAGATGGTCAGCAAAGAGGAGAGATATAAATCTGGTGTAAACAACATTTTTCTCCCTTGTCTTTTTCTCCAGCTTCCCATGTAGATCTTCAAAGATAAACCTCCGAAATCAACTTTTATCCCCTTGGCCAGACAATATAAAATTATAGAATCCTTTTGGTTTGTCTGGTCAAGGCCTCCAGTTCCCCCCCCCCCCCCCCCCCCCCCAACACTCAATCAGTATGATCATACGCAATTTCCACTTTGGTGGCAAACAACTCCTTTTCAAGCCCCCCTTCTCAGTGATCTCTTCAGTATACCCAATTTATTTAAAGAAGTATTTAACAATAGAAAAATGATCACACTAGGGTTTTCTAAATAGTTTAGACCCAAAACCTTTCTAAATAACTTCACACTAATTTTACCATGAATCCCAGCAGTAGTAGAATCAAACTCTATTGATTTCTTGTTGTGAGAAGCTTGTGTAGTGAACCAAAACTCTTTTAAAACATTTTGGAACATCATTCCAGGATCCTTAAACAATGTATCTGTTGGGCCAATGAATGTTTTAACTATGGCCCAGTCTAGATTTGTTTAATTAGACTAAGTGTTTACTGATCGCTGAGAGGACCAGCAACAGAGACCAGACCAGTGGAAGACAAAGCCTCAGCTGGCACACCAGGAACATTCAAGTCAAAGACAACGTCAGAGAAGTCGAAGACAATCTGAAGTCATACTCACCAGCGATTATGGATAGCTGGGATGTTGAAGGAATGTGCTGGTGTTCAAGGATCTCTGAGTTGGCCACACTCAGAGATCACTTAAGAACCCTAGAAGTCTGGGACAAGTAAAGCTTGTCCAATCCTTTTATAGTTTAGGCGGGAGAATCTACCAAGTGTTTTGAGCGGGACAAAACAAGATATTCAAGATATAGCCTAGTACGACCTAGTGGGACAAAAGGTGAACAGTTGGCAGAACTGTTCACCTAAAGTTGTTTAAAGGTATGTCTCGATTTGGACATGCATTTAATACATTGTACTCTTCCATTCAGAAGGTGACACGTATCAACTACTCCCACTAAGGAAGCAACCTCGTACACTAGAAATAGGAGTGAGAAAGAAGAATTAAATCAACCCTTGTGCTTGGATAATTTATCTAAGTTCTTTCTCACCTTGGAACCGTTGAGCCCTCAGCTATCTACCAGCGTCTCATTGGTTCCCTTGTAAACTTGAGTCTCGAATCTAGTTTACTTGTTCTAGGGTTCATTTCTTGTTGTCATTCAACGACAGTATTCATAGCACTTTGTAATACTTTGTTTATAATACTTAATAAAGCATTACGCGTTTGAAAAGTATTTCATTGTGTTTCGTGGTTACAAGAGTTATAGTTTATCAACAATTGTCATATTAAGGGACTTTCAATTGGTATCAGAGCGGTTTGATTTATAAAACTTTTCATAAACCGTTCTTGTTTTTAAAATCAAGATCTTAATATGGCTGATACTATACCTCCTCCACCTTTTGGTCAAACCAGTCTAGGTACCACTTCGACCACCGCACCGGCCACCACATCTACTACCATGCCTACACCAGCTGTAAGCACTGGTAATAATGATGATGACCTTCCCCAACTACTTGATGTTCGAGGGGGGTCACATATGTCCAATGTTCCAAGCATTCGATGAAGAGGATTTTTCAAGTTGGAAAAGTGAATTTCTTATATATTTAGATGGCTTAGAACCCTTCTTGATAGAAATCTTAGAAAATGGTCCCTATGTATCACTGGCCGTTTCCTCTACCCCTGAGAGACCCATTAAGAAGCCTGTTAAGCAATGGTCTCCAGCGGATAGACGTCTGGCTAACCAGGACAAGAGACTCAAAAGTATCATAGTCTCTTGCCTACCCAAGAACATTATGAAGTCCATCATTAAAAGCATCTCTGCTAAGGAGATGTGGACTGAATTAGTTCTAGGGTATAAAGGTCCAGAGGAAACAAAAGAAACCAAAATCCAAGCCCTTAGACTTAAGTTTAATGCTTTTAAAGCTTTGGAAACAAAAACTGTTGCACAAACTTATATTAGGCTTAAGATTTTCGTGAATTATTTGGGAAACAATGGAGTTGTTCTACCTAAGGTTGAGGTTAATGCTACTTTTGTCAATAGTTTACCTAGAAAATGGCTTAGCCTAAATCAGACCTTAAGAGCTAACAATGCTATAAAGAATGATACTTTAGCCCAATTGTTTGGTAGATATAACTATGAAGAAGGGCTAATTGACTCCATTTACAAATCAGAGACTGACAGGTTTACCACCAATATCACTGGTTCAAAAACTCTTGTTGCTAACCATTCCTTTCAGGACAGCGACTCTGACGTAGAAGAGGACACCAGAAGTAGTCAAGAATTTCTTGATGAATTACATGCTGAGTTCCATGATAGAGCTCTTCTAGCTGATCAAAAGAGGTACTACAAGAGATCTGGTAGAGTTGGAGCTACAAAGGTTGATAAATCCAAGGTTTCATGCTACACTTGTGGAAAGACTAGTCACTATCAGAAGGATTGCTGGTCAAACAAAACCTCCTCTCCAAGCTTCCCTTCATCCAGCAACAACAGCAGCAAGAAGAAGTTTTCCACCTCACCTTTCAAGCAAACCTCTCACTCTGACTCAGAGGGGGAAGAAGGACTACAAAGTTAAATACAAAGCCTTGAAAGCTGAGCTACTAAAACTCAACCAGAAAGCTGATGATGCAGCAAAGAAAAAGGATGTTAAGAAGACTGAAAAAAGGTCTGATTGCTGCCTCATTCGACTTGGATGATGAACCCCTCACATCTGAGGATGAAGGTACCACTACCGTCAGAGCCTTTATGGCTGTCGCTGATGAAGAACCCGTTGTGGGTAAAAGTGAAGCAATATCAGGTCAATGGGTGGACATCACCATGAAAAAGGTACAAAGAATGTTATCTATGGCTGAAGGTCCTGATAGAGACCATGTCAGTGACTATACCTTGGTTGACCTCCACTTTGTGGAAGAGCAAAGAAAAAACCTATTAAACAAATTTCATAGTCATAAAACAGAGTTAAATCTTTGCCAATCTGAATTAACAAATCTTAAACCATTTGTGAATCTTGCTAATCAACTTCAAAATGAAGTAAGCAAATTATCCATTGAAAATGAGTCTTTGTCTGATGAAAACTCTGAACTTAGAAAAACCATTGAAAATGGAATTTGGCTCAATCCATAGTGGAAGAAATAGTTGCTGAATCCATACCTGGTGATGTGGTTCAGGCTATTGGGGGAAAGGGTAGATACAAAAACCATATACCTGTTCTCAGTGTCAAATTTGTCCCTTCAGATGTTTCTTCTCCATCTTCCACCTCTGTGGATGAGAAAAACTCTGACAAGAAATCAGAGGTATCAGCCCCACCAAGACTCGCTGGTGCTAACCCATCTAAGTCCTTGCTTGGCCCAAAACCTCCCACCAAAACCCCTGGGAATTCAATTCTCAAAGCTGCTAATAAAGCGAACAAAAAGGTTTTTGTGGCCAAGGACTCCAACAAACCCACTCCTCCCCTTGAAGAGATTTCACCCACCAAGCAACTTCTCCTCACCTTGATGGAAGAAGTAAAGGGGTTGAAAGAACAAATCAACCCCAAAGTTAATAGTCCATCTGTTAACTCTCTTAGTGAAGGATCTAGTAGCTCTAAGGGGGGAGCTTTGTTTAGACCTTGCAAGCATTACGGTTTCATGAATCATTCCTCTGAGGATTGCACTAAGAAACCAAAATGTATCACATGCGAGTCTACGGAACACACTTCTAGAGAGCATGAGGAGGTTATTGCGGTTCAAAGAACCATAACTCAAATGAGATCAAAAACTCCTCATAGGCCCTCAAGAAAGGCTGAGCCTAAACCCAGAGATAACTCTTAGGGTTACAGACCTAATCCCCCTGCAAGTACTGCGGTGTTAGCCTCAAAATATTGAGTCAAACAAGAATGTTCGGTCATAGGTTTCTATTGTAATATTTATTAGAACGTTGTAATAGATAGTTAAATAGTCGTTGTTCACGGGCTTGGATTTAAACTAATTAAAGTCCAAAAGACAAGCCCGGCCCAATATATAGTCCATTAAAGCCCGCATGTGGGTGGACTATATATACTACCCTCCTAGCATGTTAGGAGGGTGGATGGTCATTAGTACTTTCATTATTATAATCTAATATTCACCAAGTTAATCATCTCTTTCTCTACTTTCTCTTACTACTTTCCCTCTCTAGAATTCATCTTCTTCATCTATTTTTCTTTCTTTAATTCGTGTTATATCATCTAAATATATGGGACAACAATTGGTATCAATCGCCATGGGGTAGTTTTGTGATTCGTTGTTGATATTACTTGGTTCGTGTTATTTTCTCTTATAATCATCTCGAATTCAAGATTTTTTTTTTGTGTTTTCCTTGCTCTAAATCTTGATATAAATCTTCTACATAGTTGTGGTAGGGATTTGGTCGCATTTGGTTGGTTCAAATCACGGATTTCTTGTCGAAAATATCATCTTTTTACCTAAAAATATCAAAACAGTACTATTATTCCGATCAGTGTTATCGGAAAAGGGTTTAGTGATTCCGATCAGTTGCATCGGAAAAGGGTTTAAACATTCCGACCAGCTTTTCCGATCACATTCTGACTTGACCTAACATATTTCGATTGCATTCTGATTTGGTATTCCGACAAGGTTCTTTCCGACATCATTCCGACAAAGGGATTCCGATTGCATTCCGATTAGGGCTTTCCGACATCATTCCGACGAAGGGATTCCGATAGTATTCCGATTACGGGACATTCCGATTTGGGTATTCCGATTAGAACATTCCGACAAGGTTATTCAGATTAGGACACATTTCGATGGACATTCCGATGCTATCTTTTGCTAAATTTTGTTCGAGTATTTTTTAGACTTAGCCACCATCTAGACTAGTTTCGAAACATAGTTTACACGAAGATTAAAAAAAAAGAGTTTTTTGGCGGGAAAACCCAAGTAAAATTTATTTTTTCCTAGACCATTTTTAGGCCATTTAAGCTTCGATTGCAAATTTTGGCGATGCGAAAAATTTTTCGACCAAAAAATTTAAATTTTCGGACCAAAATTCAAATTTTTAGGCCATTTTTAGGTTTTATTTTTCGTTAAAATTTTCATTTTTCAAACTTTATCCCTACTAGTTATTGGCTATTTCTAACTCGTTTTCAAAATTTGGTTATTCCAAATTTTTCGGTTTACCCTTTTAGTCGGACTGAGGAATTTATTGTCGGACTGAGAAAAATTTCAAATTTTCGGAATTTCAACAACTACACAATGACACCATATCTACTTAAGATCCAAAGTCACTTCATCAATAGAGAGAGACGATCATCATGCCAACGATTAATGCGGTTACTGAAAGTTCAGACGTGAAAGACCTCGAAATGGAACGACTACAACAACAGATATGTTTTTTGAGAAAAAAACGCCATGGACGGTTTTAGAGTACTTCAAGATTCTTTTCAACGCCTTTCAAAAGTCTTGTTCGACTTACGTGAATCCACTGGCACATTCAGAAAAACATTCACTCATGCCATGGATAAACTTTAAACACAACTTGTCAACGAAAGAATCATTGCTAGTGAATGCAAGATCACTTTCACTGATCTCAAGACATCACTTGAAACGATGTTTAGTTCTAACTTCATCAAGTCTTCGCTTACCAACGAGTGCTTCAAGCGATATCATGGAATGGATGCTTTATCATAAAAAGATCGGATAACTCGCAACATCGACTTCATTGTAACCTATGTGAATCACACAATATAGACGCAACAAACGATTGACGACTGACTTCATACCAGTTGTGGTATCGCATCAGATATTGAGAATACAAGCTGCAGATATGAGACTCCAACGCATAGTTCAGGGAATGATGACAACAACTCTAGGAAAGACAACAGCAGCTCTGGCGAACAACACATCGACTCTAAGAATGTCATCAGCAATACACCTTCCTATGATAATGGTCCTGTTTTTTATTTTGAGCCATTGGAAGAGGTACACTATGATGAATATAATGTGTTTGGAAATGCTAATACGCATGAGCATAGTGATCAAACTCAAACCACTATTCCCACATGTATGACGGAAAAGGTTGATAGCAATACCATACCTAATCCATTAGACACGTGCAATAATTCGTCTGACAATGATCAACATGCTAATGAGTATGATGACGAGGAACGTGTTACGCTAGCCAATTTAATTGCTACTTTACAAAAAGATGTCAGAGAAAATAAAAAGAGTCAAAAGCAATTAAAGAAGGCAAACGCAATACTCACTCAAAATTTTGAAGAATGCAAGCTGCTCTAATTAAGTCAAGTGAAACTATAGATAGCTATAGAGCGGAGCTTCTTCAGAAAACCAAAGATCTTGAGGGGTACAAGGGTAGTGTGTTAAAAAGTCAAAAGGACGATTTTGAAAACAAATATAATACAACTCTTGAGTTATTAGCCAAAGAGAAGCGTCAATATAATGTTTTATTAATGGATGAACGTCAAAAAACATACCTTGCCAATACCAAAGTTAATGAACTTGAACAAAAGCTCTCTATGACCACTACCAATTCTGCTAAAATTCTCGAGGATAAGAAACATGAGGTAGATGCGTTAAAACAAGACTTCAAAAGTAGATATGACAAAGAAACCGAAAAAGTAACGAAACTAGAAGAACAAGTCGAATTTTTGAAGAAAGTTGTTTATAAAACGCATGATTCTATTCAATTCCTAAGAATGCTAGCACCTCCGTCGATGTTTAAGGGTCAAGCTAGCTATGCAAGTCTTGAGTACCTTGGCAAAGCTCAAGCTACGAACCCGTGTCTTTATCTTGATGAGACTGAAAGGACTGATCTTGATTGCATGCCTGTTTGTGCCGATAGTGAAGAGACTGCCCTTTGGGATGATGATAGTCGACCTCTTGTCAATAAGGAGTTTGTGAAACCATATAATTATGCTTACATGAATAGTCTTTATGGTCTTTTCAACAAACAAACTCAGAAAACCCGTGAGGAAGTGTCCTTAGAATACAAACAAAATAGAATTCAATGGAAGAAAGCTTTTGCCACTAAGAAATCTAATGTTTACAAATATATAAACTACCTCTAAGCAAGAGTAGGAAAACTTTAGGTATTCTTAAACACCACATAGATAATGTTAAATCTATTGTTGAAAGAGATTGAGAAAAAAGTGAAAATGCTAAGTGGCAACGCCCGATTCCTCAGGATATTACCTTGCTTGTGAAAGAATTCTTAATTCCTAACACGACGTTGATTAAAGAAACTGTTCTTCAACTTGAGTAGTTCATTTGGACTGAAATTGTGACAATCCGTCAATTTACGATTGATATTTTATTCTCAAATATTATTTGAAAATATTATTTTAATGTTACAATATGAACTCACTTATTATTGGGAAGAAATTTGGATTTACGTCTTGAAGTAGCATCGACTACGTTTAAACCGGAGGATTCAACGTTACGTGCTTACGTTTACATACACCGTCTTTGGTGACGGTCCGACATTTCAGAAAATAAATTTATCCGTGAATATTATTTTGGAGTTTTAAATTTGAGTTGGTTCATAAACTCACAAATTTACGAGAAGAGATTAGGACTTACGATTTTATTTTAACGTCCTTTACGACTAAACCGGAAACCTTAGGATTACGTATTTACGTTTTCGAACTCCGTTTTTGATGAAACAATTTTTATTGGATTCGTTTTGTGACGTTGATTCATAATTTATAAAAACGTTTTTCGTAAAACGACCCGAGGGCACGCAAATCGAGGAAACTAGAATCGAGGAGTACCCGTAAATAAATGGGATGAGACAAGTGGGACACTTGTCCCACCCCACTCCAAAACCGGCCTAAATAACTTAACAACACCTTTAGGTGTCAAAATTTACTTAACCAATTTACACTTGTCTCATTTAGCTTCATGTGTAAGCTACAACTTCACAAAACCACTCACCATTACCATTTTGCTTCCATTCCACTCATGCAAACCACACATATTTTCTCTCTTGACTCCATTTTGGCAGCCCCATTCCTCCACTAAACACCACCATTCATACAAAATTTAACCATAAACATATGTTACAATTAACATATGTTAATCTCCATTCAAAAAGATGAAGATTGGTGCAAGTTATAACATCCAAGGAGGAGTTTTCATGGAGTAGTAGGGATGATTTTCCACAAGGTATTCATGAAGATTGGTGGTCTTGAAGATGGTCTTGGTGAATCACAAGTTTCTCCATCAAAAATCCATGTTTTGATCAACCTACATCATCATGGTGGTATAAAGATTGTCCTCCTCAACTTCTTGTTATTTTGATTATGTAAACATGTATTTTATTTCCTATTGTATATGTATATGATGGTTATATGATGATAAAAATGTTATGTGGGGATTTGGTGTTGATAAATATGATTAAAAAGGTGAAAAACTATAAGAAACAAGGTTAAAATCTTGATTAATTTACATGGCTGTATAAAACAGTAAAGAAACATGTTATGAACTGATAAAATGATGAAGTAGAATTGATATACAGTAAGCTATGAGTCTTGTACACATGTGAGAGTTGGCCATGCAATGGAATCAAAGTAATGAGTGAGATATGATCAAAACAAGTTTAGGGTATAAATCTGAAGTTATTGTTTTGGACGATTTTTAGAAAATACTTAAATAATGATTCAACAGTAGCTATAGAAGAGTTAAATGTAGCACATATCATTTAGTTTATGTGATAAATATTTGAGCTTCTATCTCCATGTAGAACTCAAGATATGGCAGTTTTGGTGAAAGTGAAGATAAAAATCAGATTTTTGGAAATTAAAGTAAAGTACTATTATATAAGCACTCAAAATTATATTGTATAAAATGTAAAGTTAAAACCCACCTACTCTTGGATTCTATTTATATAAATATGTAAAAGGTGGAATAAGTATATAAATTATAAAAATGGTAGTGGAATAACACTTATAAGTTATAAAACTATAAACTTGATTTTTACGACTTTTTCGGCTATCGCCATAAAATTAACGTTTTTGTTAAATAAAACTTAGATGGTTGGACCCGTCTAATGAAAACTTTATAAAACTTATATACTGATATATAGACATGTATAACAAGTAAAAACCGATAAAACCCGAACTTTAGGGCATACGGACATTAACGAGCTAAGTAAACATATTGGACTAATACTTGGACTAATAATTGGACTAAATAAGATAAAAACTTGTAAAAAGAACTTATTGGGCTTAACCCATTTGGGCCCAACATGGAAAGTATATATATACTGATAATATAAGTATAAAATGGATTAAAACAAGTTAAAGAACTTATAATAAGCTTATTGGACTTAAAACGTATGAATAGGTAAAACTAGTAAACTAGTATAAAAGTTATCGACATATAACACTAAAATGAGTAAACGAGAATATGTAAACCCACTTGATCATCATATATATATAATCATCATATGTATACATAATTGTTATTTTTATAAAGTCATTGGACATGAGTCTAAGACGAGTATTATTTGTCTAGGTTTCCGTGATTGAAGCACGTACCGTACGTCCGAATTGCCGATAACCCGTCTTCCCACATCAACGTGAGTTCATAGCCTCGCACTCTTTTAAATGTTTTATAAATGTTTTATAAACCCTCGAGGGAGATAACATGTTAGTTTTTATAAAATAGGACACCATTTGTCCCGATGGTTTGTTTATTGATTTTGGACCCGAATGATTGAATGACCCGATTGTATGACCCGATAAATGATTAATGGACCCGATAGATGAAATAAAATGGATTATTAAAGTTAGGTTATGTCACTAAAAGTCCCATTAGCATGAATTGTGAACTAGCGGGAGTTGGTAGACGCTTATGCATTTAATAGTACTATTTGGGGACGATCACCCCAGTTCGCGCCTTGATGGTTGATCCCCGTCGTGCCACATTGATTGGTAAGCGAATTTATGTATGAGAAGATTTCCATAGCGTAACCTTTGTGACGACACGCTACTTTATATGGGCAAAATTGGTATCGGGTTAGCTACCCGTTGTTGGTTTAGTAAGGTAACAATGTCATGCGGCTTATAATAATCCAAAACTAACGAAATACTATTAGACGCTCCGAATTACGATGTATTGCCTGACTAGCAATACAGGGTCATACTATTGATATTATGTTTGTGTTTTGGTTTTCATAACCATACTCATATAACGGTTTTTATTTTCATACAACGTCGTAAGACGTATTGTATGACTTTTTACGACATTGGCTCGTATAATGATTTTAAGGCTTTTTATAACCATATTCATATAACGGTTTTTATTTAATCTATACAACGTTGCAAAAACATATTGTATGGTGTTTTTAACGATAATGATTCGTATAACGATTTTTAAGGCAAATGCCTATATTATGATTTTCGATAAAGATTTGTATAAAATGACTTTGGCTATTTTATGGCCTATTAAAATGATTTGTACAAGATGATTTTCAGTAATAATTTTATACTGATATTATATTGATGGATTTTGTTAAACTCTATGAATTCACTCGGCGTTATCGCTGACCTTTTCTTTTAACATGTTTTGTCTCAGGTACTTGAAGGTAATTCTCGGGAAGACGACAAGAATTCATGGCCCGCACCTAAACAATATTTTCCATTCAAATACTTTGTAAAACTTTGTATGAAATATAATGACTTGGGACCGATGTAACTTTGATATTTATGAATGGAAATGATTTATTATTAAACGATGCGATTTTTATGCGTTGTCTATGATGTGAGTAATGTGCTATCCCGTAACACCAACGAGTCTTCCGCTGTACTGATTTGTATAAATTTGGGGGTGTTACAGTTTGGTATCAGAGCTCTCGTTATACAGAACGAAAGATTTTTAAAACCAAGGTTTTGAATAAAACATTTCAAAATCTTTTAACTATAAACATTTTTCTAAAAATGTCTAAAAAAAAATCTTTTGACTATAACGGTGCCGAAGAATTCCCGAGTTACCGACAAGGCCAGACTGAGAAGTGTTATTTTAATATATATATATATAACTTGGATTATATATATATATATATTTATGATGTAATTTGATTACATGATTTTTTGATGATTATTTTGATTTTTATACGAGGTATTTATACGACGTATATTGTCACAAGTAACCCTAACTCCCCTAGTAAATTAATCGAAGCTATTCTTGTAGGAATTCTAGCTATCCTAGATCTAAACCAAGTTGTGGATATTTATGATCCCAACAAATGGTTGATATTTGTAGAAATGTAGATATTAGTTGATTATGATATTGAAAAAGAATTGGCGAGATTAAATCTGATATCGATGTCATGACGATCTTTCCTTATAGAGTGGAGTTTGACAAAACGTTATCACCTGGAAAGATGTCATCTGATTCGTTGTCATCTAATTCTTAAATTGAAATCGAAAGGGTGAATGTTGCACTAGAGGCTGTTATTGGAACCATTACCCAAAAGCCTTATGCCACTAATACCTTTCCGAGAAGTCTAGTTGAATGATCAAGTCATTTCATACTAATGACTCATTTGATAATTGTTGTTGTAAGAGCTAATAGGTTTGGAAATTAAGCGTTGATTCATATTGAGATTGTATTGCCTTTACAAGGCCGAAGAATAAGGTTGTAAGTATTGGAGAATAATGTAGGATGTCGAATTGAGTATAAAATTGGTTGAAACTTGAATAAAGTAAAATTTAACCCATATGGAATAATAAACTGTTAAGAGGAAGTCGTTAAGTTATGTGATGGAATTATTTGGTTTTAAATGATTGTTGATTCGTGTTAAGGGTTGTTCCTAGGCCATTGTCAACTAACGAGGATGCCCAGTGTCCAAGAAATAAATTGAATAAATCTTCTTCTGAATTGAGACCGATGGATCTTCTGGGACATGTGGAACACCTAATGACTCTTGTAGATTAGTATTCATTGTGGTATCTTTTAAAAATCCCTAACTTAACTGAGACATCAGTTGGTAGGATGAGTTCTGAGAATTGTATGACATAGTGACACGTAATGTGTTACGGTACAATTTTGACTTGTTTGTGATTAATGAAAAAGACTACCTTTGATTGCTAAATTCTACATGTATCGATGTTATCTATCCTTTATTGCTTCATCCTAATGTTCGCATTAGAGATGCAACCATTGAACAAGTACTCATCTTGATTTGAGTTACGTTGTGAATCATTCTTCGTGAGTACCATCGAGGTCATGAACCTCATGATTATTTGGCTAAAGCTCATTTTCTATCATATCGTAGTTAGTTCTCGGTGAACAACTCTTCCTCACTCTTTTGCAGATCACACATTGTTTTTATAAAGTTGAATCGGTATCCTTTGAGAAAAATTGAATTTTCATCACTAAAAGGATTACTCAAAGTAAGATTTGTAAGTGATTGTTATCGAAATGAAGTTGTTTATCAAACACTTTGGAAAGCTTAATTGTTTTCAAGATAAAGAAAATCTTCGTAAATTTATTTTCGATTCTTATTTAAGAATTAAGCATGAAAATGTTTTTATTATAAACATGATGATAAAATTTTGACGAACTGAGTATTGCATCGTTAATCTTGAAATTGTATATAGTTGCGCGCCTACATACAATTTGGAATGGACCATGCAAGGCTGATTAGTAGTCACCATAAAACTAATGAATAAACCCTACATTTTCTTTGAAGATTGTGAAAGATTAAAATTTTTATGAGATCTGCAGAAGTGAAAAATAGGGACATATTGATAGGGACACCTATATATGTGCCTGTAGCATCTATTCTTCTGAGTTGAATTTACTCATCTGTGGAAATTGTCTTACTTGACAATTGACAATTCTTTCGTATCCAATTCTCCCGTAGTGAGATTCTTAGGAATTGTATTTGATTACCGAGTGTTGATACCTGACTGGATGTATCGACATTCTTATTATTTCTTTTGATTTGATTCCATTTGAATGACCTGGGTAACGATCCGAGGAGCTTTCGAAGGTGTACTCAAATTATGAAAACATGGGATATATTCATATTCATTAAATGTTTTCGTCCGTATCTGATTTGAAATTCTCTCGCATAGATTATGCGTTGACCTTAATCTTTTAATAGTAGTTGTGTCTCCGTATATCCCTGAATTTGTGAAGGATTATGAGTTATTATTAGACTTTTGAGAAGTTCACATCTTATCGACGGCAATAAAACTGAAAAGTTGATAGTGCCAATAGAATGGGTTGATTGATTATGACATGACGACATTGTCTTAATTGATGGGAACTCGAGTAGAATTCCCCTAAATGATAAGATGTTGATTATCAAAAGTGATCTAAATAATTCTTGATGGATGACCTTATCCCGCATTTAGACTTAAAATTATACCGCGAATGGTTGTGAACTAGTTATAGATATTGTAATATAGAAGAACCTGATATGAATTTATTAAAAGATGTTTCTATTATCTGAAACTTTAGTAAGTATTTGTTGGTAAATTACCTAGACTTTTGCAATTAAGGCAAGTTGAAATCGGTATTGATTATATTTCCGGTGCTGCACCTGTGGCTTGTGCACTGTAAGTCAGCACCATCTGAATTTAAGGAATTACCGTACAACTGAGAAAGTTGTCGGAGAAAGATTTTATTATACCAAGCCTGTCATCCTGAAGAGCTATGGTGTTATCATTCCTTATATTTATAGATTACTGTGAATTAAGTAAATTGACAATCGAAAACGATATCCATAACTCGAAATGGAAGAATTGTTCGATCATTTACAAGGTTCTAGCAAATTTGATCCTCAGCATGGTTATCATCAAACTTCGCATCTGCGAAAGAGATTATCTTTTCCAATCACTACATCCGGTACTTGTAATGAACATTATGAGTTTCACGTGATGTCGTTTGGATTGACCAATGCACATGTAGTATTCATGAATTGGGTGGATCACGTGTGTAGACTATAATTTGATAAATTCATACTTGTGATCATTAAGGATCATTTGTTTGTTTATAAGAATAAGATTGAGTTAATAGTTAATTATAGATTGCCCTGAACTGGCTGAACAATAAAAACCGGTACCCTAAATATTTAACACGTGATTAAAGACTTGAATCTTTACATGATTTAACCATGTGATTAATAGATAATGGAAGCTATATTGACTTTTCAAAGATCAGAACCATTAACGCCTAGGGATTAAAAACTTAATCCTTTACATAAAATGACCGTTGGATTAAAAATGGTAAGATGTATGCATATAGACTCTTCAAAAATTAAGAGCCCTTTTAAGACTTTGGATTTTACCAAAAAGAAATGGAAATATGTTTTGACAAATGTTTTAACAAAGGATTTTTAAAGGGGTTATTCCCTTATACACAAACAATTTAACTAAACTTCTGTTTAGGGGTAAATGTTTGTGTATACCTCAAGATAACTTAAGAAGAATTGAGGAAACCCATCTAAACCATAACTTGAAATTTAAAACGACAATTTTTGCTTTTCAACTAAGAAAACTTTGACCAAAGTATAAACAAAGGTTTTTCGAACATTTACGAATCTTATTAATTATTTTCGATAAATCAACGAAAATCTTGTTAATTAAACTCAAATTTATTTTGAACATTTTATATAATTGGTCGAACTAAGAAATTTAAAACTTTTACGTTTACGCTTCATAAAAATTAACTAATAAATATTTAATTAATTATAATAATTATTGACGCTTTAGACGACAGATTAAGAAAAACGGATAAAAATGATAGTTGAGAAGAAACTAAAACTCAGAAAATGTGAAGAAATAATTTTTGAATAAATACGGTTATGATATTTATTTCATGAGGAAAGTGAACGTAATTTCTGACGCATAATATAGAAAGAATATCTGAGTGAATTGTGAACATGATAATTATAACATCATGAGAAGTGAATATAGATACTGACATATTATATAAAAAGGATAAAGAACCAATTAAGATATATTTCTTAATAATGAAGGTGCAAATTAAATTGCCGAACGGTATAAAATAAACGATGTTTGTAAAAAGAGATAATATAAATAATAAAAGGGGTTCGCGTCTAATGTGAACCATTAGAATTGAGAAGCCGATGGTGTTAAATGTTTTAAAGGCCACTTGTGGTTACCCAAATATGGAAGATTGTGAAATATAGTTATGATGGAATTTGTAAGTATAAGTATTCTATTTATGTCAATTATGACTAAAAGTATTTTTGTCTAAAGAAGTTGTACTGATGGCAATTATGAAGGCAGACATCGCCTCATACATTAGTAAACATCTAGCTATTGCAAAGGTCATCATCTGAATTTGATTTGATTTGGGTCATCGTCGACAGACTGACCAAATCTGCTAATATCATTCCCGTTAATGATAAATGCAAAAGAGTTATGTAAACATAGTGTGCTTGTATCAAACATCTTTATCAAGATCCTCGCTTCGCATCGAATTTCTAGAGATTTTCTCAGAAATCAATAAGAACGAACCTTGATGAGTGTACTATGTACCACCCCAATCGAAGGGACGAGCTAAAAGTAACGATACAAAATACTATAATCGATGTTCTATGTTTGAATTATTGACCTTTGGTAATAGACCGTATAATCGTTTTCCTTTGGAGAAATTATCATTGATAATTATTGTATTAGGATCGAGATCGAATCTTGTTAGGATCTAAATCTTAGAGCATCTGTAAGCAGGAGTTGAAATGAAGACATCCGACATACACCCATTTTGAGTTGGACATGTCTTTTAGGTTTAAGGTTTCCTATGATGGCGAACCTAACCTTGCAAAATACCCAACCCGCGAGACCTGAAACGATTGTTGAAATTAGGATTTGATTATTGACAGCCGGTAGTGGGCAAGAGGTTATGTGAATGTGAAATGTAGATCTTGAAGTGCCAAATGGGTAGCAAAGTTATGCCACAATTTTTAAACTTGGAAAAATGAATTCATGATCTGACAAATCATGGGATATAAGTCCCTGTTGTATGGGACCATTGAGATGATATAAAAGATTGGTTTGAAAGGCATATAAGCTGGATCTACCCTAGGACTTCAAAGATTGCGTGAATTATGTTTCGTATATCGAACTTGATGGAATATCTATCAAGTGAAAATCTGATTGTTCTTAGTAAAGCTTAGATCGGCGAAAAGTTGCATTCATCAGAAACCCGTGAACATCATGGATAGAGAAAGTAAGTCAACATTTAGCCTGATCTTATTCCCGTAGTTATGTTTGATGAAACTCGCGTATTATAATGGATTACACTTGTGAGAAAAGACCGAATATGGAGGAAATACCCACATGGCTTTAACTCTATAAGAAGCGAGTAGTAAGGTAAGATGATCTTTGAGGACAAAGATCCTGTTTAGGGGTAAATTCTATGACAATCCGTCAATTTACGATTGATATTTTATTCTCAAATATTATTTGAAAATATTATTTTAATGTTACAATATGAACTCACTTATTATTGGGAAGAAATTTGGATTTACGTCTTGAAGTAGCATCGACTACGTTTAAATCGGAGGATTCAACGTTACGTGCTTACGTTTACATACACCGTCTTTGGTGACGGTCCGACATTTCAGAAAATAAATTTATCCGTGAATATTATTTTGGAGTTTTAAATTTGAGTTGGTTCATAAACTCACAAATTTACGAGAAGAGCTTAGGACTTACGATTTTATTTTAACGTCCTTTACGACTAAACCGGAAACCTTAGGATTACGTATTTACGTTTTCGAACTCCGTTTTTGATGAAACAATTTTTATTGGATTCGTTTTGTGACGTTGATTCATAATTTATAAAAACGTTTTTCGTAAAACGACCCGAGGGCACGCAAATCGAGGAAACTAGAATCGAGGAGTACCCGTAAATAAATGGGATGAGACAAGTGGGACACTTGTCCCACCACACTCCAAAACCGGCCTAAATAACTTAACAACACCTTTAGGTGTCAAAATTTACTTAACCAATTTACACTTGTCTCATTTAGCTTCATGTGTAAGCTACAACTTCACAAAACCACTCACCATTACCATTTGCTTCCATTCCACTCATGCAAACCACACATATTTTCTCTCTTAACTCCATTTTTGGCCGCCCCATTCCTCCACTAAACACCACCATTCATACAAAATTTAACCATAAACATATGTTACAATTAACATATGTTAATCTCCATTCAAAAAGATGAAGATTGGTGCAAGTTATAACATCCAAGGAGGAGTTTTCATGGATTAGTAGGGCTGATTTTCCACAAGGTATTCATGAAGATTGGTGGTCTTGAAGATGGTCTTGGTGCATCACAAGTTTCTCCATCAAAAATCCATGTTTTGATCAACCTACATCATCATGGTGGTATAAAGATTGTCCTCCTCAACTTCTTGTTATTTTGATTATGTAAACATGTATTTTATTTCCTATTTTATATGTATATGATGGTTATATGATGATAAAAATGTTATGTGGGGATTTGGTGTTGATAAATATGATTAAAAAGGTGAAAAACTATAAGAAACAAGGTTAAAATCTTGATTAATTTACATGGCTGTATAAAACAGTAAAGAACATGTTATGAACTGATAAAATGATGAAGTAGAATTGATATACAGTAAGCTATGAGTCTTGTACACATGTGAGAGTTGGCCATGCAATGGAATCAAAGTAATGAGTGAGATATGATCAAAACAAGTTTAGGGTATAAATCTGAAGTTACTGTTTTGAACGATTTTTAGAAAATACTTAAATGATGATTAAACAGTAGCTATAGAAGAGTTAAATGTAGCACATATCATGTAGTTTATGTGATAAAAATTTGAGCTTCTATCTCCATGTAGAACTCAAGATATGGCAGTTTTGGTGAAAGTGAAGATAAAAATCAGATTTTTGGAAATTAAAGTATAATACTATTATATAAGCACTCAAAATTATATTGTATAAAATGTAAAGTTAAAACCCACTAACTCTTGGATTCTATTTATATAAATATGTGTTGGAAATTTAGTGCAATTGTGGGAACGGGTAATACTTGTAAATGGGTTTGGAGGTACGGAGTGTACACCCATTAAGTCCCTTACCTCCCTGGACTCAATATAGTGGTTGTGATATCAGTAGGAAGCTGCTCCTGGTCAGGAAGTTGCTTCTGGTCAGGAAGTTGCTCCTGGTCAGGAAGCTGCTCCTGGTCAGGAAGCTGCTCCTGGTTAGGACGTTGCTCCTGGTGATGCACAAAGTCTTTGTAACCTCTTTGACCAGTTAATGAGGGTTGAATATTGACTTGATGACCAGATTTCTGGTCATGTAACCACTATGCTTTATGAAGGTTATTATGAGATTAATAGGCCGATTAATGCTCTTGATACCTTTGACTAGGAGTTACATTCCTTAAAGAAATAGGATCACTATAAATAGTGATCATATTTTGCATGATGATATACAGAAACGAGAAACACAGAAACGCATAGAGTTCTTGATTTGTGCCTAAAACAAGAACTAACTCTTGGTTTTATCCCAAGGAGGTATTCGTGTTAACCCAGGCATAGGGTCGAATAATCTTCTTTGGAAAGTGATTACACGACTCCAAGAGATATCCGGTAACCATTCATTGGTACGTAGTTAGGCTATTGATTATCTTCACCCTGTTGGAACGAAGTAAACCCCAACAATCAAAGAAGATTATCTTGTGATAATCAATGGCGGCGGCAATGAAGCATATGGTGGCTAACTTCTCCAAACTAGACAAGTTTGAAGGGGTTGATTTTAGGAGATGGCAGAAGAAGATGCACTTTCTTCTTTCTACCATGAACGTGGTGTACGTGCTAACCACTCCCATTCCTGATGGTGGTGATGATGCTACTTTGGAGGAACTGAGGAAAAGGAGCAAATGGGAAAATGATGATTATGTGTGTCGCGGCATAATTCTCAATGGTATGTCTGATTCTTTATTTGATATTTACCAAAATGTTGAATCTGCTCAAGAACTATGGGATTCCTTGGAAGCCAAATATATGGCTGAGGATGCATCAAGTAAGAAGTTCCTTGTGAGTGATTTCACAAATTACAAAATGACTGATTCAAGACCAGTCATGGAACAATACAATGAACTTCTTGGAATACTTGGCAGATTTACACAACATAAAATGAACATGGATGAGACCATTCAGGTCTCGTGTGTCATTGACAAACTACCTCCTTCTTGGAAAGATTTCAAGCATACCTTGAAACATAAGAAGGAGGAGTTAACTCTTGTTGAGTTGGGCAGTCATTTGCGCATTGAGGAATCCCTCAGGGTGCATGAAAGTGATAAGCCAAAGAGCATGGTTGTGTAGATCTTAAATTTAGTTCTGGAAAGATTGTTTCTTTGTTTAATGTTTTGCATGTTCCTAATATTAGGAAGAACTTGGTTTCTAGTAGTGTTTTGAATAACTGTGGTTATAAACAAGTGATTGAATCTAATAAATTTGTTTTATCTAAACATGGTGTGTTTATTGGTTTTGGCTATTTGAGTAATCAAATGTTCAGGCTTAATATTGATTCTAGTATAAATGTTGATTCTGTCCTGATGACTACCACTAAACTAAATGATTCATCACTATGGCATGCTAGACTAGGCCATGTCCACTATAAGAGGATGCAAGATATGTCTAAGGATGGGTTAATTCCAGCTTTTGACATGGACACTGATAAGTGTCAGACTTGTATGCTGAATAAAATTACTAAGAAACCATTTCAGGATGTAAAACGTGAAACTACAGTTTTGGAGCTAATCCATAGTGACCTATGTGATTTGCATGCTACTCCCTCATTAGGGAATAAGAAATACTTGGTAACATTTATTGATGATGCTTCTAGGTTTTGCTATGTTTATTTGTTACATACTAAGGATGAAGCATTAGATAAATTTAAAGTATTTAAAACTGAAGTTGAATTACAACAAGGAGTCCAAATCAAAAGATTTAGGACTGATAGGGGAGGTGAGTACATGGATACTTTGTACTTTGAGTCTGTTGGAATCATCCATGAGAAAACTGCTCCCTATACTCCACAACAAAATGGTATATCTGAAAGAAAAAATAGAGTACTAAAAGAGATGGTTAACTCCATGTTGTCATACTCAGGACTGAGTCAAGGGTTTTGGGGAGAAGCTATGTTAACAGCTTGCTATTTATTAAATAGGGTTCCTAATAAAAGGAACAGGATTACCCCTTATGAACTCTGGACTAAAAGGAAACCAAACTTGAACTACCTCAAAGTTTGGGGTTGTAGGGCTGTTGTAAGACTCCCTAATCCAAAGGTGAAAACCTTGGGTGAAAGAGGCATTGAATGCATCTTTGTTGGATATGCTGAGCATTCCAAGGCTTATAGGTTCTATGTTATTGAACCTAATGATTCAGTTTCAATATACTCAATCATTGAATCAAGGGATGCTAACTTTGATGAGACTAGGTTCTCATCAGTCCCTAGACCAAACCTTAGGACTCCTATAGGAGCTGAGGACACTGGTGTTTCAGTGAAACCTGAAAGGGTCACTGATGAGGTTGTGGTTCAGCATACTGAGCCTGAGCTTAGAAGAAGCACAAGGCATAGGACTCCAAAGAATTTTGGGCCTGAATTTCAACTATACCTAGTTGAAGGAACAAGGGATGAGGTCTCTGACCAGTACTACTATTGCTTTAATGTTGAGGATGATCCCAAAACATTTGATGAAGCAATGAAGTCCCAGGATGTTGCTTTCTGGAAAGAAGCAATCAATGATGAGATGGATTCCATCATGGGCAACAACACTTGGGTGTTGGTTGATCTACCTCCAGGTTGTAATCCACTTGGTAACAAGTGGATTTTCAAAAGGAAAATGAAGGTAGATGGAACTGTTGAAAAGTTCAAGGCAAGGTTAGTCATTCAGGGCTTTAAACAAAAGTCAGGGATAGACTATTTTGATACTTATGCTCCAGTAGCACGTATCAGTACCATAAGAATGCTGATTGCTCTAGCAAGTATTCACAATCTGATTATTCATCAGATGGATGTGAAGACAGCATTCTTGAATGGTGACTTGGATGAGGAGGTTTATATGAACCAACCTCAGGGCTTCATCATACCTGGTCATGAAGGTAAGGTGTGTAAACTGATTAAGTCCTTATATGGACTGAAGCAGGCACCTAAGCAATGGCACCAGAAATTTGATGAAGTGGTTTTGTCTAATGGTTATTCACTTAACCAAGCTGACAAATGTGCATATAGCAAATTTGATGAATCTGGTAAAGGAGTCATCATTTGCCTATATGTTGATGACATGTTAATCTTTGGTACTGACCAAGCTAAGGTTGATCAGACAAAGGATTTTTTGTCATCAAAGTTCTCCATGAAAGATATGGGGGAGGCTGATGTTATCCTTGGCATAAGGATTAAACATGAAAGTGATGGTATTGTAATTTCTCAGTCTCATTATATTGAGAAGGTCCTGAAGAAATTCAATCACTTTGATTGTACTCCAGTGAGTACACCTATGGATACAAGTGAGAAACTAATGCCTAACAATGGTCAGGCTGTCTCCCAGCTTGAGTATTCTAGGGTTATTGGTTGCTTGATGTATGCCATGACTAGTACTAGGCCTGACATTGCATTTGTTGTGGGTAAACTGAGTAGGTATACTAGTAATCCTGGTACTCAGCATTGGCAAGCAATTCAGAGGGTACTAAAGTATTTGAAAGGAACAATGGATTATTGTTTGTCTTATACTGGATATCCTTCAGTGTTGGAAGGTTACACTGATGCAAGTTGGATCAGCAATACTGAGGATAATTCAGCCACAAGTGGCTGGGTATTCCTTCTTGGTGGTGGTGCAATTTCTTGGGCAACCAAGAAGCAAACTTGCATTACTGGTTCAACAATGGAATCTGAATTTGTGGCTCTAGCAGCTGCTGGTAAAGAGGCTGAATGGTTGAGAAACTTGCTTCTTGAGATTCCATTGTGGGTCACACCTATGGCACCCATTTCTATCCGTTGTGATAGTGCAGCTACATTGGCTAAGGCATATAGCCAGATGTACAATGGCAAGTCTAGACACCTAGGTGTTAGACATAGCATGATTCGTGAGTTGATCACGAATGGGGTGATTTCAATAGAGTTTGTGAGGTCTCAACAAAACTTAGCTGATCACTTGACGAAGGGATTGGCTAGAGACTTGGTTATAAAGTTTGGTAAAGGGATGGGTTTAAAAGTCCACTCTAGTCACTGAATGCTAGGACACCCAACTCCCTCCTGAGGAAACTTGGGAGCTGAGTTCAATGTGGAAAGCTGAACATTCAGGGGACTGAAGCACATGTTTTACATATCATCCCAATGATGTGCTTGTACCTGCTAAAAGGAGGATGAAGTTATAAACTTCTTAATGGTTAATTTCTTTGAAAAAGTGCTTAAGCAGGAGCATGAACTAAAGAGGAACCACCTATGTAAATGTTGAGGTTTCGCCGCCTCAAGGAGCATGGACTTTGGCTCT
Source organism: Glebionis coronaria (assembly GCA_025667525.1). Lineage (NCBI taxonomy): Eukaryota > Viridiplantae > Streptophyta > Magnoliopsida > Asterales > Asteraceae > Glebionis > Glebionis coronaria. Next base: position 906,291 of record JANFOE010000491.1, read on the forward strand.
TACAACATTTATGAATTGGATCTGGACACATGGCTTGTATGGTGTCAGGAGCGTTTTAAGTGTTTGAAAACTTGGGTGTATGTTATCTTCAGGTGTTCAAAGTAGTTGAAGGGTTCAATTCTTAGAACACCCTGATTCTCGAATATTTGGAGTGATGTACTAAGATGGAAATTCAATCCTCAGGACATTTTCATTTATGCACTGGTTTTGTTAAAATTGATTTTCATGCAAAAAGGAATTGTACTAAATTGGGAAGGATTGTTGGAAATTTAGTGCAATTGTGGGAACGGGTAATACTTGTAAATGGGTTTGGAGGTACGGAGTGTACATCCATTAAGTCCCTTACCTCCCTGGACTCAATATAGTGGTTGTGATATCAATAGGAAGCTGCTCCTGGTCAGGAAGTTGCTTCTGGTCAGGAAGTTGCTCCTGGTCAGGAAGCTGCTCCTGGTCAGGAAGCTGCTCCTGGTTAGGACGTTGCTCCTGGTGATGCACAAAGTCTTTGTAACCTCTTTGACCAGTTAATGAGGGTTGAATATTGACTTGATGACCAGATTTCTGGTCATGTAACCACTATGCTTTATGAAGGTTATTATGAGATTAATAGGCCGATTAATGCTCTTAATACCTTTGACTAGGAGTTACATTCCTTAAAGGAATAGGATCACTATAAATAGTGATCATATTTTGCATGATGATATACAGAAACAAGAAACACAGAAACGCATAGAGTTCTTGATTTGTGCCTAAAACAAGAACTAACTCTTGGTTTTATCCCAAGGAGGTATTCGTGTTAACCCAGGCATAGGGTCGAATAATCTTCTTTGGAAAGTGATTACACGACTCCAAGAGATATCCGATAACCATTCATTGGTACGTAGTTAGGCTATTGATTATCTTCACCCTGTTGGAACGAAGTAAACCCCAACAATATGTAAAAGGTGGAATAAGTATATAAATTATAAAAATGGTAGTGGAATAACACTTATAAGTTATAAAACTATAAACTTGATTTTTACGACTTTTTCGGCTATCGCCGTAAAATTAACGTTTTTGTTAAATAAAACTTAGATGGTTGGACCCGTCTAATGAAAACTTTATAAAACTTATATACTGATATATAGACATGTATAACAAGTAAAAACCGATAAAACCCGAACTTTAGGGCATACGGACATTAACGAGCTAAGTAAACATATTGGACTAATACTTGGACTAATAATTGGACTAAATAAGATAAAAACTTGTAAAAAGAACTTATTGGGCTTAACCCATTTGGGCCCAACATGGAAAGTATATATATACTGACAATATAAGTATAAAATGGGTTAAAACAAGTTAAAGAACTTATAATAAGCTTATTGGACTTAAAACGTATGAATAGGTAAAACTAGTAAACTAGTATAAAAGTTATCGACATATAACACTAAAATGAGTAAACGAGAATATGTAAACCCACTTGATCATCATATATATATAATCATCATATGTATACATAATTGTTATTTTTATAAAGTCATTGGACATGAGTCTAAGACGAGTATTATTTGTCTAGGTTTCCGTGATTGAAGCACGTACCGTACGTCCGAATTGCCGATAACCCGTCTTCCCACATCAACATGAGTTCATAGCCTCGCACTCTTTTAAATGTTTTATAAATGTTTTACAAACCCGCGAGGGAGATAACATGTTAGTTTTTATTAAATAGGACACCATTTGTCCCGATGGTTTGTTTATTGATTTTGGACCCGAATGATTGAATGACCCGATTGTATGACCCGATAAATGATTAATGGACCCGATAGATGAAATAAAATGGATTATTAAAGTTAGGTTATGTCACTAAAAGTCCCATTAGCATGAATTGTGAACTACCGGGAGTTGGTAGACGCTTATGCATTTAATAGTACTATTTGGGGACGATCACCCCAGTTCGCGCCTTGACGGTTGATCCCCGTCGTGCCACATTGATTGGTAAGCGAATTTATGTATGAGAAGATTTCCATAGCGTGACCTTTGTGGCGACACGCTACTTTAGATGGGCAAAATTGGTATCGGGTTAGCTACCCGTTGTTGGTTTAGTAAGGTAACAATGTCATGCGGCTTATAATAATCCAAAACTAACGAAATACTATTAGACGCTCCGAATTACGATGTATTGCCTGACTAGCAAGACAGGGTCACACTATTGATATTATGTTTGTGTTTTGGTTTTCATAACCAAACTCATGTAACGGTTTTTATTTTCATACAACGTCGTAAGACGTATTGTATGACGTTTTTACGACATTGGCTCGTATAATGATTTTAAGGCTTTTTATAACCATATTCATATAACGGTTTTTATTTAATCTATACAACGTTGCAAAAACATATTGTATGGTGTTTTTAACGATAATGATTCGTATAACGATTTTTAAGGCAAATGCCTATATTATGATTTTCGATAAAGATTTGTATAAAATGACTTTGGCTATTTTATGGCCTATTAAAATGATTTGTACAAGATGATTTTCAGTAATAATTTTATACTGATATTATATTGATGGATCTTATTAAACTCTATGAATTCACTCGGCGTTATCGCTGACCTTTTCTTTTAACATGTTTTGTCTCAGGTACTTGAAGGTAATTCTCGGGAAGACGACAAGAATTCATGGCCCGCACCTAAACAATATTTTCCATTCAAATACTTTGTAAAACTTTGTATGAAATATAATGACTTGGGACCGATGTAACTTTGATATTTATGAATGGAAATGATTTATTATTAAACGACGCGATTTTTATGCGTTGTCTATGATGTGAGTAATGTGATATCCCGTAACACCAACGAGTCTTCCGCTGTACTGAGTTGTATAAATTTGGGGGTGTTACAGAATTGTATGATGATTTAAAATATGTTGAATCTCTTGAGAAACACATTGATGATCTTCAAATGGAGAAGTCTTATTTTTCAGATGAATATGATTTACTCTTGCAAGAATGCGTTTCTAAAGATGTTATGTGTGCTTATTTTACATCTTGTGCTGATATTGATGAATATTCTGATGTTGCATGCAAATATCTTGATAAGATCAAAGAGTGTGAGCGTCTTGAAATTGAGCTTTCGAAACATAAAGAAAATGTTGATAAAAAGGCTTTTGAGTTACTTCAACAAAAAACTGATTTCCTTCAAAAACATTGTCATTCTCTTGAACTTGCTTTGCAAAAAGACGTTGGTAGTTTTTCACATGATAATAACTTGCAAGAAAAACTTTCCAAAACGTTTTGAGAAATGAATGAACAGAATTTGGAAATTAAAGGGTTTGAAAGCTCAGTTACAAGACAGGGAAAGAGCGATAGCAGAGTTGCAGAAACTCGTTGCTAAGATGGGTGGGAAAGTTGTGGAACCTAAAGTTATGAAACCTGTTGTTCGACAACCCAATGCCTACAAGGATCCAAAGTAGTCTATCTTAGGAAAACCGACTCCGCTCTCCAATTCTTCTTATATGAAATCTTGGTTACCCCCTAAGACTGATGTGCAACCAAGTGTTCCAAAACCATCCATATCACCCTATGTTCCTCCATTTAGAAAGCACACTGTTGCTAAACCCAACCATGTAAATGCACCTAGCACTTCTAGGACTCCTCCAAAACGTGTGACATTCACGTCCACAAAGGAATCTGTAGGTTCAAATGACCTCGTTCATACCCACAACCTAGAGGATGCGAAACAAAAAGGGAAGATTCAGAAAGACAAACCAGTGTATGAAAAACCTACTTCACCAAATCCCGCTAGAATTCCACACACTCCTAATGGTAGTCAACCAAAACCTAGGATCCCTCTTCAGCAATCTAGGAATTGGAAACCATCCATGAATAGTCGTGTTTCAAACACTACGCCTGAACGATTTGGAAAACAAAGGAATACAAGTACTTTCGTGAATCCCAAATTTCCCATATGCCCCACTTGCAAAAAGGGCATTCACAATGGAAATCATGATCATTGCATTATGCAATACCTCTATGAGGTCAAATCTCGTTCCTTTGAACGGAGATCGAATACTGAATCCCATAAGACAACAAGGAGATACAAACCCGTCGTAAAGAAAATCCACAACAACAAATCTGAAACATGGATTAAAAAAGGACATAGTTTCTCTCCAAAGAAGTCTTCCGCTGTTCAAGAGAAAACTACTCCTAAATCAAGTCTTCAGTGGAAACCAATGGGTCGGATCTTCACGGAAGTTGGTCTTAAGTGGATTCCAATAGAGAAGAGTGATGACACCTGCACCAGCACTAATGCTACTGTTCTACACGCTGAAAAGGAATTTTTTACTCCTAATTCTAGTATTTGTGCAAACTCTTCTTCTATGATTGCAGGTACCTCAGCGAATTCTGAACCCATTTCTCCTTCTTCAAAGGGTTCCAATTATGTATATTCTATATCACCTTCTTCTGTTGTACAAAAATCTATTTTGGATTATTTCCAAAAATCTTGAGAAAACACAAAAATATAATAAAACGTAAATATCCATAGAAAAACAAAATAAAAACTGGAAAATATTTCAAAATACCAAAAATATTCTTCTCGACATGTCTTTCAGTATCGATAATATGGACGCGCCTAGAAATGTCGCTCAATAACGACACGGGTGTGTACATAAAGCTCGAATGAAAGTTGTAAATACTTTTCAAAACATGTCATTTCAATGATTGACAATTACCTCAGACTGTGACTCGTACTTCCAAGAAAGGAAAGTTGATCACGAATGATAACTTATCCTTAACAACGGGAAAATAAATTTTCTCGGTCATGAGCTCTCATTAAAATTCAAAGTTTTTAAGCTCATGTAAACGACTTACAGTTAAATGTCAGACTGTAACTCGAACTTCAAATAAAGGAAATTGTATCTTTAAAGATACCTTATCCTACCAAACGGGTAGAGCAATCTATCACGGGTTGAGCTTGTCACAAAACATTCAACGTTTTGAACTCAACACAATGGCTTGTAATCACTTTCAGATTGCAACCCGGATCTAAATTCACGAGGGAGTGTACGTTTGTGTACTCTTACCCTTAGCAAAAGAAGTTAAATCTTCTTACACTTGAGTGGATTCGTCAAGACATTCAAAGTCTATGAACTCAAGTTTATGCTTTAGAAAAACCTTTTCGTCAAAAAGAATTGATTTTTCAAAAAGCATTGAACACAACTTTTTCAAGAATTTCTCAATGATATTCAAAATCTTTCAAAAATTTTATGTTCAACAACTCCTATCCTTAAAAGTTTAATGTGGATCAAATCCTCGTAATGACAATTCCATTGGATCAATTTTTGAGGGGGAGCTTTCCACAATTCATGCTAAGTTTGACACATCTTTCTCCCGAAGATTTCAAGACTATTTTTCAAAATATATTTTAATCAAATTTGGTATCTCTAATATCAAAAGATTTTATATATTAGAGATAGGGGAGAAAATGTGATTAAAATGTGATCTTATATAAGACTCGAGCACTTTAACTTTTACCTACATGTGCGAAACACTTTCGATTATCGATGCACATGTGAAGGGGGATCATTTCTGAAACGACAAAACTATCAAGGTGTTAAATGTTTTTAAAACACTTTGTTAGAATTTAAAGTGGTTTTCATGGTTACGATCAAATACCCACAACATCTTTAATTCACGATGTTATTGGTGTCAAAAGGGTGGTTAGGTTTAAGTCCTATGATCCAACCAGAACCGTAGGGATCTTCCCAGGGACAATCCAATAGATTATTAGAAGTCCTTAGGAAAGATGGAGTAGAATGTGAACGTAGCTGAATGCCGACTAAGTACTAATGATAGCACTGGAACAATCACAACAAGGTGCTATTAATGATGTCTTGGTAAGCATTGAAGGGGTTGAAGAATGAAAAAGAAATGTAAGGATAAAGGGTCTAAAGAAAGAAGCCCTCCATACAACTTAGGCAGAAACCGGGTCAACACATCATGAAGACAACTCATCATGGACCCAGTGATGTGAAGCACAACCCTTTCCTAGCTACTCAGACTTCTCTCAAAAGAAGTTTGTTTTATTGTCACGGAGAACAACACGACTTCTATTGACTTTCTCACTCCAAGATAGTTGATATTGAATAGGTGGCATCTGCTCCAGCCTTCGATCACTAAAAGTGCACAAATCGAGTCTAGAGCCAAGAGATCAATCAAATCTCGTTAGGACACACGGATGAAGATCAAGAGAGTTCTACGCTATATCCTTGTGATATTGCTAGAACACTCAGAGTGATACTACTTAGTATTCACAATGATGAGTGGAAATCCTTCTAGTGTTAACATCAAATAGCACTGCGGTAGGTCATATGCAAGATTCTTTATGAATTGAACATGTGTAAAACTGAAAAGCAACAGTGGTTTGATTCTGAATTGATTCAAACTCGTTTCAGGTTTCTACGCAATATCTTTATGGTCTTGCCAGAACATTCAGAGTGATATTTATTAATTTTCACAATGACGAATGGAAATCCTTCTAGCGTCAACATCAAACAGTGCTACGGTAGGTGACTTGTGAGATTCTTATGAATCAAACTTGTGTCAACTAGAAAGCAACAATGGTAAGATTCTTAATGAATCAAACTTGTTCCAGGAATTTGAATTGACGACTTTAATCAAGCGGATATTTATCCAATTGATTCACTCTTTATGTTTGCGTCTTGCTTTGAGACGGTCGAGTAAAGAGAACGGCTAGTACTGCCGCGAAACCCTGTCAAAGAGATTCTTAATTGAATCTAGAGTAAATTACACCGTTCGTCCCTGTGGTATACGTTGACCGACAAGGTTCGTCCCTTGACCAAAAAAACTGCATCGTCCGTCCCTAAGTGGGAAATGTTATATATCGTTCGTCCCTCTCTTTTTACAACCCCACTAACGCTAGTTATACACAAATCCTCAAGGGGTATTTTTGACTTTTCAACCCACCCAATAAAAGTATTTTAGTCCTTATCAATCTATTGTTTTCTTGTCATCAACCCCCACCGAGAATACCTCCTACCTTTTCTTTAAAGTTATAACTTAACAAGTTACTGGTAACATTTTCTTTTTTCTTTCTTTTATTAAAATCTCAAATTAAAACCTATCTACCAAATCAAAAGTGTATTATCACAACAAATCTCGAAAGTGTCTGCAATTGACTAATCATGTATGTATCTATACATATAATCCCTTTATAACATACCATACTTATTGGATTGTAGGAGCAGTGAGACGAATATGGGACTGATCTGGATTGCAAGAGCAGTGGTACGGGTCTGGATGGTAGTTCGGCGGTGGCGTATTTGACTGGTGTGGCGGCGGATCAGTGTCGTTGGGTGACGGGATTTCAAGGGTTTGATTAATATCTTGTTTTAACATTTTTTAAAATACTTTTATATGAGATTGCCTTTGTATATTGATGTTTTAGATTTAATTTGAAGTTGCTGGAAGTTAGTGTATGCGAAACTGATTGTGGATAGTGCGAAGATGGAAGAAATATAAAGGGATAGATTGGCAGATTTGGCTATTTATTCCAAAAAATATCAGTTGATCTGGGTTAGCTTCTGGTTCCTGCTTCTGTCTGATGTCTGCTGTGTTGCAGCATGTGTGTTTGTTTTCCTGAAGCAGGAGTGTTTGTTTTTGTTATCTATATTTCCTAAGTGATTGGTATGTAGGCCTAGTTTTTGTCATTTGTTGTACTTGCTTGTATTTCATTTTGGCCAATATTGTATAGCTTCATCATTTGTTTTATGGTGAGGCTTGCTTTTAGTTCCTTATTGGTTAAAGATGGTATGAGTATTTTAGGACAAAAGAGGCTCGGATAGTTTTTCTTATCATTGTATTGTCTTCTTCGGATAGTTTATAGATGTGTTCTATCATTAGGATTATGTTGATTATGATTTGGTGGTATGGTTCTTGAATTAAGTGTTTTGATTTTATTTAGTTTGATTTATTTTTTATGTGTTTATAGATGTTTAAGATTTAACTTTAATGGCATGATTTAAGATTTTAGTAGTGGTGGTGGGTAGGTAATGGTGTTAAACATGAAAGAATAAAAGTAAATGGAGAAGATGAACAAGAAAGAGATAGTGGGTGAGGAAAAGACGATAGTACCCTTTATGGATTTGAGCATAACATCAGTTAGTGGGATTCTAAAAAGGAAGGGACGAACAATAAATAACGTTTCCCACTTAGGGACGGACGATGCAGTTTTTTTAGTCAAGGGACAAACCTTGTTGGTCAACGTATACCACAGGGACGAACGGTGTAATTTACTCTTGAATCTACCTAATCACTGGTACGATATTTAATATCGTATAACGGTCTTCACCGACCGAAGGTTAAACGCTACCGATTTAGGACGAATGTCAAAGCCATTCAGTCCGTGTCTATGTTTTGTCTCGAGAAGGTGGCGTCACGGTGTACCCAGCAAAGTCAAAGATTCAAAACTACATATTCATGCCCAAAGACTTATTCAACAATTAATAGTGTGAGCATGTGGATGAAGACACAAGATCACGAGATGGCAAAGACAAGTCAAGAATGATTTGAAGATCTCAAGATTAAAGACAAAGTCGAAAGACAATGACAAAGGCTTAAAGATCACAGCATGAAGGAACAACACTACTATTACACGTTCAAGACTCTTTTATGACGAATTTCATAACTCCAAATATCGAAGAGGAATGACCTCAATTGGGGGAGATTGTTAGCCTCAAAATATTGAGTCAAACAAGAATGTTCGGTCATAGGTTTCTATTGTAATATTTATTAGAACGTTGTAATAGATAGTTAAATAGCCGTGGTTCACGGGCTTGGATTTAAACTGATTAAAGTCCAAAAGACAAGCCCGACCCAATATATAGTCCATTAAAGCCCGCATGTGGGTGGACTATATATACTACCCTCCTAGCATGTTAGGAGGGTGGATGGTCATTAGTACTTTCATTATTCTAATCTAATATTCACCAAGTTAATCATCTCTCTCTCTACTTTCTCTCACTACTTTCTCTCTCTAGAATTCATCTTCTTCATCTATTTTTCTTTCTTTAATTCGTGTTATATCATCTAAATATATGGGACCACATGCGGCTTCTTTGACCATCACTCTGATGAGTGCGAGCATTATCCCGGATGTGACATCTGTGGAAGCATGCGTCATGAACCCAGGGACTGCAACCAAAGAGGGGGAGGAAACCAGAGAAGGACCAATATCGCTGGTCAGCGACAGCATGGACCCATTGGAAAGTGGGTTCATCATAGAAACTAATCTGGCTTTGTTATATCTATGCAGGAATATCTGAAGAAATCTGTTTGGTATCTGGATAGTGGGTGCTCTAGACACATGATAGGGGTTAAACAATATCTGCATAGATATAAAAAGGAGTCTGGTCCAAAAGTAGTCTTTGGAGATGACTCCTCAGGGGCTACTGAGGGTTATGGCTCAGTGGATTGTAATGGAATAACCTTCACAAGGGTCGCTTATGTCAATGGACTAAAGCACAACTTAATCAGCATCAGTCAACTTTGCGATGCTGGCTTTAAAGTTCTGTTCACTAAGACCCAAGGAACAATCTTCAATCAAAATGATGATGTTGTTCTAATTGCACCCAGAAGAAGGGATGTGTATGTCATCGACATGACATCTTGTCCAGAAGGGACAAACACTTGTCTCTATGCCAAAGCATCTGATAGTGAAAATTGGTTATGGCATAAGAGAGTCTCCCATCTCAACTTCAAAAACATTAACAAACTGGCCAAAAATGATTTAGTTGTTGGGCTTCCCTCTCTGGCCTTCACCAAAGACAGACCCTGCTCAGCCTGCGAGAAAGGGAAGCACCACAGAGCCTCATTTAAGACAAAACAATCATTTTCCATAAATAAGTGCCTCCATCTTCTTCACATGGACTTATTTGGACCATTAAAACCTCAATCCCTTAATCACAACAAGTATACACTAGTCATTGTAGATGAATTATCCAGATTCACATGGGTATTCTTTCTCAAAAGAAAGAGTGATGCTGCTGAAAGAATAATGTCCTTCATTAGAGAAATAGAGAACCTCAATGACTGCAGAGTTAAGGCTATCAGAAGTGATAATGGTACTGAATTCAAGTATCATGCCATGGAAGCCTTTTGTGATGAAAAGGGAATATCACAGAACTTTTCTAACCCATGCGCCTGTTAGAAATACGTTTTTACGTATTTAGGAAGATTCGGTCACTCCGACAATATACTTAGTAGTAGCTCGTAGTCTAGACATCTTTAGTAAACAAACAAAGCCAAGCCTAGCCTACAACATGTGTAGGCCGGCCCAACAATGTAAGCCCAAGCCCATCACAAGGCTTGGGTATATAAACCCTCTCCTTTGATGGAGAGGGTGTGTGGTTTTCATATTTTTCACATAGTAAACATTTCTTTCTCTCTCTAGCTTTGTGTGAAATCCACCATCTCTCTATCTCTTTCTCTCTCTAGAAACATAAGCAAGATTTACAATCCTACAAATGGTATCAAGAGCCATAGGATGATTGTATTGTTCATGTGTTTGTGTTCTTGATTCATACGCCATTTTTGATCCATTTTCACACGTCCAAAATTTTTTTTTGTGTTTTTGATGGTTTTTTCTTGATACAAATCTTCTACATAGTTGTGGTAGGGATTTGATATAGTTACTTTGGCTAAAAACACAAAATTTTTGGGTGTTTTGATCATTTTTTGGCTTAAAATCACGAATTGGTTGAGTTTTGTCCGAGAAAAGTGGGAAATATTCCGATCTGGTCATCAGAAAGGGGTTTATAGTACATTCTGATCAGTGCAATCGGAATAGGGTTTAGGCATTCCGATTGGTATTCAGATTGGTATTCCGATCACAGCATTCCGATTGGTATTCAGATTTGTATTCAGTTTTGGTATTCCGATCACGACATTCCGATTGGTATTCCGATTGGTATTCAGATTGGTATTCCGATTGGTATTCAGATTGGTATTACGATTGGTATTCAGATTTGGTATTCCGATTGGTATTCAGATTGGTATTCAGATTGGTATTCAGATTGGTATTCCGATTGGTATTCAGATTGGTATTCCGATTGGTATTCAGATTGGTATTCAGATTAAGTATTCCGATTAGGTTTTCCGATAACTCATTCCGATCATCATTCCGATCACTATTCCGATCACTATTCCGATAACAAAATTATTCCTTAAAAAATTCGAACAAACTGTGTGTAATTTTGACTTGGAATTTTTGGTTTATTGAGAACATATTTTAGGGGATTTTAACATTTTTTCTCGACTTCAACTCACAACATCAAACACATTTACTTTCTTTCATTGATCGATCAAAAGTTTGTAAATCTTAACTTATTGAAATGGAGTACACATCCCTTACGGATAAGTCCATCCTCTCGGGTATGGATAATCGTCCACCAATGTTGGTGAAGACTATGTATGAGGAATGGGCTTCCCGAATGGAACTTTATATGTTGAACAAGGAGAATGGACATCTAATTTGGGCATCGGTGCTCAATGGACCATTAGATTATGGTACAGTAACAGAAGGTACGACTACTCGTCCTCGCACAACGGGTGAGTTGACTGGAGATATGAAGATTCAAGATAAATGTGATAAGTATGCTACAAACATCATTCTCCAAGCCCTTCCTCCAGATGTCTACAAACTCGTCAGCAAACATAAAGTTGCCAAAGAGTTATGGGATAGAATTCGTGTTCTCATGCAAGGCATCTCGTAAACTAAACAAGAACGAGAGTGTAAGCTTTATGATACTTTTGATAAGTTTGCCTATGTGCCAGGGGAGACTCTCAATGATTACTATCTGAGATTTACCCTATTGTTGAATGAGCTCAATATCTATGGCATGACAATTCCTACCTTTCAATTGAACACCAAGTATTTGAACACTCTTCCTTTAGAATGGAAAAAATACGTGACGGATGTTAAATTGGCTAAGGACTTGCATAACACCAATGTGGATCAACTTCAAGCTTTTCTTCAACAACACGAATGCCATGTGATCGAGGCTCGGTTGTCTACACCTCAAGTTCATGATCCACTTGCAATGTATGCTTCTCAACAAAACATGGCTTATACTTATCAGCAACCATCATACTTGCAGCAGACACCACCACACAACTATCCGCAACCATCTTATCAACCACCAGTGATGCCACAGCAAGCATTTCAACAAGGTGTTCATCAACAATCTTTTCCGCAGCAACCATCATATCAGACATCACCATCACAAGCCAACACTTCTCCAATGGGCTATACTCCTCAGCAAGGATATTTTCCAATAGAGGCACAACCAGCACAGGCTTTTTACTCTAATGAACTTCCACCAATCCAAGCACCGGTCTTTACTCCAAATGATACGCCAGCTGACGTTCTAAACCATCTCACAACCTACTTGTCAAAACTTGTTGCAACTAGAGGATTTCCACCAACAAACAATCAGCTCCGCACCTCTTCAAATCCTCGACAACAAGCCACTGTTCAAGATGGTCAAGTGACGGTGCAACCTATTCAGGGAAGGAAAAATTCATATGGACCTCCTACAAGGACTGGGAACAATCAAGCTGTGAATTCTCAAGCTAATGGAAATGGAAGTCCTAGTGGTCCTAAAAAGGTTGTGACTTGCTACAATTGCCGAGGACAAGGTCATATGGCTAGGGAATGCACTCAGCCGAAAAGGAGGAGGGATGATGCATGGTTTCGTGAGAAGATGTATTTGGTTGATGCTCAGTCTAAGGGGAAGATTTTGGATTCAGAGGAGTTAGCATTTCTTGCAGACCCAGGGGCAGCAGATACTGAAGGCATTGCAGTCGTTTCCACTTCTAATGCAGCTTATCAAGCGAACGATCTTGATGCATACGATTCGGATTGTGATGACATTCACTCTGCCCAAGCTGCTCTCGTTGCTAATCTCTCTCACTACGGTTCTGATGCCATCAGTGAGGTACCAACCACATCTAATAATATTGATGATAACCAACATCAAGTTGGGCATGAAAATGACAACCTCGAACAGCATTCGGGAACTAGTAATTCAAATGATGTGGTACCCAAACCTACACATTTGAGTGAACCTCAACCAAATGCTACGACGGGTATGGAATCTTATGCTCAACATGATTTGGTCATGGTGCCTAAACATATTATTGATCAAATGCATATGGCCCTCAGACAATCCGTAGATACGAATTCCACCCTAACTGCTGAGCTTGCGTTGCATAAAGAAAAGGTCAAAACTTTTGAAATGGTCCCTCAAGAAGAAAAAATAACATGTTCTGAATTTGACCAATTTCGGTTTGAAAAGATTGAACACTTGAAAGAAATAGAATCATTAAAAGCTAATCTTTCCAATGAATTAAAAGCAAAAGAGTCGGTTGTCAATGATTTTCAGAAACTTAAAATGGATTTCGAAACTCTCGAGTCTAAAAAGTTTGAATCGGAAATTAATGCTACCAAACTTCTTAAATTCAAAGAACAACAGCTTTTAAAACAATACGCTTCCACAGAAAAGGTTCATCTTTTAACTAAATCATTTAAAGACTTCGAACTTAAGCGTCTTCAAGATTTACCACCTAATCCCGGTTATGCAAAACAAGCTCAGGAATATATTCCCGGTCTTTATGATATGACTATAATTGGCAAATCCAAAGAAGCACCTTTTGTTCGTAGTTCTGATGCGACACAGTCACTTGCGGATGAAACTCATTCTAAAATGCTTTCAAAATTCCATACAATTGATTATGATCAACATAACAAAGATGAATTTTCTAAAAAGACCCGCATTCGCTTACAAAAGGAATTAGCTGAATTGACAGTTCTTGTGCCCCAAAGTTTGTCAAATGAAAACCCTCCCAGTACGTCTCCTACACTTGTCAAAAAGGATTTAACGAAGTTAATTCCACCGGTAAGTAAGTCGTCCGTTAACTTAAATGCGGTACACCAACACTTAGCCGATTTTGACAAGGTCATTTTAGAACGTACGACGGCTTCGGCCATAACGGAAGGTGAATGGAACTTTGAGCACACTAGAGCTGCGTTCCGAGACGAAATTATTCCGTTTGTAAAGAATGTTAAAGCTTGTCTTAGTAATCTTGATCAAGATTTGTATTTGGAAATAGAAGAAGTTAAACGTGTTTTCAATGAAATGGGTGATGCTTATGAAAACAGTTTACTTGAAATAGAACGAGTTTCACGCCAAAATGATCAGCTTCTGAAGCAAGTGATGTCTCATGATATAGTTTCCGTCTGTGTGAATAAATGTGTTGATAATGATTCTACTGTGCATAATGTTGCATCTGTGGATAATGTGGTAGATAGTACTTGTCACGAATCTGACGCTGAATTTTTAAAGTTCAAGATTCATATTCTTCGCTTTCAAAACGTTTTGATGAGATTCAAACACATTGTATTTCGCTTGAATGCAAGCAACAATTTATTCAAGAAATCTTTGAAACGTCATTCGAAAGTGTTAATATCGATGATGCAAATTTTGAAAAGAATTTTCGATTGAATTTACAATCAAAACAGCGTCAGCCAAGTGACAAAGTTGCTAACTCTTTGCTGATAGAAATAGAAAAAACTAAGGAGCTTAACTGTGTGAATGTACTTGAGGCCGCTGAGAATTTTAGACTTGATCTAGATAATCGAGTTTCCAAGATTTTGTCAAAAGTTGATAACTTAAAACAGAAAAATACACGACTCTTCGATTCAGTACAGCCCGCATGTGTTGATACCACTGCACAGAATCAATCATTGATTGAACAATTGAATCGAAAGTCGGTGGAAATATCTGATTTGAGGGAACAAATTTGTGATAAAAATCTGGTCTTGGCTGAGTTAAAGGAAACAATTCGTACTCTAAAAGGTAAGAATGTTGTGGATAACGCAGCCACTATCTCAGCTTCGTCCTCTAGTGCAATCAAAAGGAACCTAATAGCCGTCACACCACTTAACAAGGGCCCTAGGACTAAACCTTCTCAAACATTGGTCACTAAAGATAAGGCGGAATAAAAACTAGCTTCTAATATTCCCGTGTTGCCTTCTACAGGAGTAAGCACCACTACTAAGGCTCAAATATCTAAGCTTAAGAGAAACAAGAAGAATGATAGGATCTTGCCCCCATCTAGTAGTCAAGTGAAGAAGAAAATAGAAGCCCATCCTAGGAATGTTATTTCTGTTTTGAATAAAAAGAATCATGTAGCTAAACCTAAAGGCTCTGCGGTTGTGCAGCGTTCTAAGCCTACTGTGAATTCAAATTTGAAATGTTGGAATTGCAATGAATGTATGTTTTCTAATCGTCATGATTCTTGCCTTATTGACCATGTGAATGAGATGTATGCCCGGAAAAATGGATTAGAATGGAAACCGACTGGGAAAGTGTTAACCCAAGTTGGTTGGATGTGGCGTCCCACTGGAAGAACTTTCACTATAGTAGGAAATACGTGCCCTTTGACTAGGATCACTCCCACTAAAGCGAAGAAAGCGTGCCCTTTAACTAGGAGTACCAAGGCTACCAAGACACAAGCGTGTCCTTTAACTAGGAACACTGACACTACTATAGGAACCAAGTGCCCTTTAAATAGGTCTACTCCCACTGTAGTGCCCGCGAATAATCCAAAACCTCAGAAAATTGGAACAGTAAAACCTGTAAATGCTAAAACTCACATTAGAAAATGCAGGAAATCTAAGGATAACAAAAATGTTAGCAATTCTGATAATAACATATATGTATCTGCTAACACTCCGGAACCAATAGTTTCCAATGCATTGTCTACTATTGTTGTTGAAAACAGGTGGTCCAAATTGTTCTCTGGTATTTGGACTCAGGTTGCTCCAAGCATATGACCGGAGATCGCTCTCAGCTCAGAAATTTCGTCAGCAAGTTTCTTGGTACGGTTCGATTTGGTAATGATCATATTGCAAAGATAATGGGTTATGGTGAATATCATATTGGGAATGTTATAATTTCAAGAGTGTATTACGTGGAAGGTCTTGGTCACAACTTATTTTCTGTGGGACAATTTTGTGATGCAAACCTAGAAGTTGCTTTTCGAGAGCATACCTGCTTCATTCGTAATTTGGAAGGGGTTGATTTATTGAAAGGTACTCGAGGGAATAATTTGTATACTTTGTCTCTACAAGACATGATGGCCGCTTCTCCCGTATGTCTTCTCTCCAAAGCATCGAAGACTAAGTCATGGTTATGGCATCGACGGTTATCTCATCTTAACTTTGACGCTATTAATCATTTGGCGAAAAACGAACTTGTTCGTGGTCTTCCTAAACTATCATTTCACAAGGATAATTTGTGTTCCGCGTGTACAATGGGGAAAAGCACTAAGAAATCATACAAACCCAAGACGGAAGACACCAATCAAGAGAAACTTTATCTGTTGCATATGGATCTTTGTGGACCAATGCGTATTGAAAGTCTTAGTGGCAAAAAGTACATCCTCGTCATTGTCGATGATTACTCTCGGTTTACATGGGTGAAATTTCTTAAAGCAAAGAATGAGGCACCTAAATTCATCATCGGATTTCTCAAGATGATTCAAGTGCGTCTCAACACTACTGTCCGACGCATTCGTACCGATAATGGAACCGAATTTGTGAATCAAATTTTGCGTGATTATTATGAAGAAGTTGGCATTTCTCATGAAACATCCGTTGCACGCACTCCACAACAAAACGGTGTCGTTGAAAGGCAAAATCGCACACTTATGGAAGCTGCTCGAACGATGTTAATTTACGCAAAGGCTCCATTGTTTTTATGGGCAGAAGCAGTATCTACAGCAGTGTACACCCAAAACCGGTCACTAATTCGTAAACGCCATGGTAAAACACCTTATGAGCTTCTCCATGGAAAAGTACCAGATTTATCATATCTTCATGTATTTGGTTCTCTTTGCTATCCAAATAATGATGGTGACAATTTGGGAAAACTTCAACCAAAGGCTGATATTGGTATTTTTATTGGTTACGCACCCTCAAAGAAGGCATACCGAATCTACAACCGTAACTCTCGCAAGATCCTCGAAACTATGAATGTTGATTTTGATGAGCTGACAGCGATGGCTTCTGAGCAAAGCAGCTCTGAACCCGCACTTCATGAAATGGGACCCAGTAATATTAGTTATGGTCTTGTCCCAAACAACCCTACTTCATCATCATTTACACCACCTACTAGGAAGGAATGGGATACGTTGTTTCAACCGTTCTTTGATGAATTCTTTACTCCTCCAAGTATTGTTGCTCCAGAACCTGAAGTAATAGCTCCGGTAACCGAAGTTGTCGCTCCAGCAACCGTTGCACAATCAGATACATCTGCACCAACAATTGGTCAAGATATACATTCAACAAGTAATTCTCAACCAACACATGTTTCAACTACCCATGTCATGCCTATTGATGATGAAGAGGATGATGATGATCACGATTTGGAATTCGCTCAAATGCGTGAACTTCCATTCTTTGGTGTATCTATTCCCGACCCTAATCAAGCCGGGTCGTCCACCTCAGAGGAAGCTCCTTCTACAGTTTACTCAAATCCACGGATTCGTGAACATGACAGCAAGTGGACAAAGGATCATCCTATAGATTCTATTATTAGTGACCCTAATCGTCCAGTATCCACACGAAGTCAGTTACAAGAAAGTGCACTGTTTTGTCACTTTGATGCTTTTCTCACTGAAGTTGAACCTAAGACATGGCAACAAGCTTTTACGCAATCCTGTTGGATAGAAGCTATGCAAGAAGAACTTAACGAATTCATACGTCTTGATGTTTGGGAACTTGTCCCATGCCCGGATCAAGTGCAGTTACTCACTTTGAAATGGGTTTACAAGGTGAAACTCGATGAGTTAGGTGGAATATTGAAGAACAAAGCTCGTCTAGTAGCTCGTGGATACAAGAAATTATTGGGCATCGACTTTATGGAATCCTTTGCACCTGTTGCCCGTTTGGAAGCTATTAGACTATTCCTCGCTTATGCAGCCCATATGAATATGGTCGTCTATCAGATGGATGTGAAGACAGCATTTCTTAATGGTGAACTCAAAGAAGAGGTCTATGTTCAACAACCGGATGGTTTTGTGAATCCTAATTATCCTAATCATGTGTACAAGCTTAAGAAGGCTCTCTATGGGTTGAAGCAAGCTCCTCGCGCATGGTATGATCTTTTGTCACAATTCCTCATTACGCAAGGCTTCGCTAAGGGCAAGGTGGATCCCACACTGTTCATTCAGAAATGAGGTAAAGATATGATTATGGTACAAATATATGTTGATGATATTATATTTGCAGCCTCGACCCAAACCTTATCGGATGAGTTTGGGACACTCATGTCTTCCAAGTTTAAGATGTCAATGATGGGCAAGGTATCATTCTTCTTAGGTCTTCAGATATCTCAGAGTCCCAGAGGCATCTTTATCAATCAATCCAAGTATGCCCTTGAATCGCTTAAGAAGTATAAGATGGAATCTTGCGACCCCGTGGATACTCCAATGGTGGAACGAACTAAGCTTGATGCAGATCTACATGGAGTTGCCGTTGATCCGACACTTTATCGTGGAATGATCGGTACTCTTCTGTATATCACAGCCAGTCGACCTGATCTTCAGTTTGCTATATGTATGTGTGCCAGGTATCAAACTAGGCCTACTGAGTTACACTTAGCTACTGTTAAAAGGATCTTTCGATATCTTAAAGGAACCATTAATCGGGGACTTTGGTATTTGAAGGACTCTTCTATTGCACTAATGGCATATGCAGATGCGGATCACGCGGGTTGTCAAGATACAAGGCGTAGCACGAGTGGAACTTTGCAACTACTAGGAGATTGACTAATCAGTTGGGCATCAAAAAGGCAGAAAAGCGCTGCAATTTCAAGTATGGAAGCAGAATACATAGCTATGTCCGGTTGTTGTGCTCAAATTCTTTGGATGAGATCGCAATTAACCGACTATGGTCTAGGTTTCAACAAGATTCCGATGTACTGCGACAACAAGAGTGCCATTGCCTTATGCTGCAACAACGTTCAATTCTCTCGGTCAAAGCATATTGACATTCGCTACCATTTCATCAAGGAGCAAGTGGAAAATGGAGTAATAGAGCTTTACTTTGTCCGATCTGAGTATCAATTGGCGGATATTTTCACGAAGGCTTTAGATCGAGCTCGAATTGAATTTTTGGCTGACAAGCTAGGAATGAGAACCTTCTCTCCTGAGACTCTAAAGGAACTAGCAGATGAAGCGAAAGAATAGTCTTGGTAAAACTATTCTCTGTATCCTTGGTGATCATCTGTATATATTGTTTATATTTTTATCCACAAAAGCAAAATACAAAAATATAAAACCATATAAAAACCATAAAAACTGAAAAATCTAGAAAAATCCAAAAATATTTTTACTTTATTTTTCTAAGGCATGTCTTTTGGTACGATAATATTTACGGCCTTAGAAATGTTGATTAATATCGACACGGCGCCATAAATAGAGTTCGTACAAAAGTTGTAAATATTTCATAAAACATGCATATATGGCTTGTAGTTATTTCTGACTGCAACCCGGTTTTCACATTAAAGTCAGGTATTTCTTATGAAAGCTTTGGCTAACAACGGGAATTAATTTTCTCGGGCTAGGTTTACTTTAAAACCTTGTAAGGGCTCAAGTTTACTTTATAACTTGGTCTAACACAAATATATGTACGTTTCAGTGCATTTATTTGTTAAAACAAGAGAAGTCTTGTTTTTATGAAGCTATCATCTCTACAACCATACTATCTACAATTGGTATCTACATACTCGACGATGCGACTACTCAACCGACGACTACAGCTCTTTCAATAGAACACGGGTCAACAATTGAGGGGGAGCAATTGTCAAGCATTCAGAATCTTCGATGCCGAACGTGCCAAGTTCACAAGTTGGTGTCAAGACAAGAATATCAATCGTACATGTGGTGTCAAAAGATGACTTCAGACGTGACGAGGCGACCAACATATGCTGACAAGAACCATTTGATCTTATCATGTGATGTTCTCATCTATCAGGTCCAACCTTGTCAATTCCTTTTTTAATGGTGAATCTGTGATTATGCTACAAATCGATATCATATCTCATACATTTGATATCATAAAGAAGAAATGGACTTGCATTTTTCTTCCCAAAACCTTTGTTAAAACTTCATTAAATCAATTGATATTAAAAACATCGATTGAGTTAATATTTTTAATATGGGGGAGAAAATGTGATTTAATATGGGATATTATCACAAATGGTTTGACTTAATGTGCTGGCTCATCCTGACATGTGCAAAATGTTTTCGAATATCGTGGCATATGTTAAGGGGGAGCAAAATGGATTTGCACATCCAAATGGATTTTCATGGTGACATATACTTACCCAAACCTCATTTAATTCACGACGATGAAGATTGTGGTGACATAAGGATGGTAGGATAGGTTAAGTCCTATGATTCTTCCAGAACCGGAGGAATCTTCCCAAGGACATTCCATAGCTAGAAATAGTAGTCCTTAGGAAAGTTGGAGAAAGATTGTGAACGTAGCTGAATGCCGACCAAGTACTTAAGTTAGCACTGGAACAATCACAACAAGGTGCTAGTTATGACGTATTGGTAAGCATTGAAGGGGTTGAAGAATGAAAAAGAATTGTAAAGATAAAGGGTGTAAAGAAAGAAGCCCTCCTTACAACTTTAGGCAGAAACCGGGTCAATACATATGCTATTAAGGTCATTGTTTAATGATTCTTGATATTGAAGACAGAAATCATGGACCCAGTGATGCAATGCACAACCCATCCCAGCTAACTCAGATATCTCTCAAAAGGTATTTGTTTTAATCACACGGAGACAACACATTATCTATTGATTTATTCACTCCGAATAAATTGGTATTGAAATGGTGGCACTCCTCTCCAAGCCTCCGATCACTAAAATCCAAAATGCACGATCGAGTCTAGAGCCATTTGAGATCATCAAATATCTCATTAGGACACACTTTCATATTTACTTGCTTCTTCACACACTGTAAAAAGTAAGAAAGTTCTTAAGAGTCCTACGCAAAATCTTCATGATCTTGCCTGAACATCCGAGTAATACGAAAGTATTTACAATGAAGATGGAAATCCTTCTTGAGCGAATATCAAAAAGCTCATGGTAGGTGATTTGTGCGATTCTTTATGAATCAAACTTGTGATAACTGGAAAGCAACATCTGTTTAATTCTTAACTGAATTTAAACACGTTCCAGGCCTCTACGCAATATCTCAGTGATCTTGCAAGAACACTCAGAGTGATACCTTAGTGTTCACAGTGATGAGTGGAAATCCTTCTAGTGTTAACCTCAAACAGCACTTGGTAGGTAACTTGCAAGATTCTATACGAATCAAGCTCGTGACAACTGGAAAGCAACGATGGTGCGGTTCTTAATTGAATTTCACTTGTTCCAGGAACATGAATTGACGGCTTCAAATCATGCGGATATCTTTATCCAAATGATTCACTCTTTATGTTCGCAGTCAGCTTTGGACGGTCGAATAAAGAGAATGGGTTTACCCGCGAAATCCTGTCAGGAAGTTACTTAATTGAAACTATCCGTCACGGGTACGATATCTAATATCGTCCAACGGTCTTCACCGACCGGAGGTAAAATGCTACCGATTTAGAATGAAATGTTCAAAGCCATTTCGTTCGTGTCTACTTATGTTGCGGCATTTGAAGACGGTGGCGTTGCGGAATCCGAGAAGAAGTCGTCCCCTCATGCTTATACTTTATGCACTTAATACCTCATCTAATTCAAGAAAGCCTAAAAGTTAAGTCTTCCGCTGTATCGAACTCTGAAGCTTTCAAGAATTACTAAGGCATAAGTATGTGGGACGTGAGGTCACGAAGAGGCAAAGATCACAAGTGAAGGATGCACGAGATCAAGGCAAGAGATTAATGCTCAAGACTGATATCAAAGATCACATCAGCATGTTCACCAGAAAAGAAAAAGAAAAGAAAGATGAAGACTACGAGCTCAATACAAGCATAGTATGCTAGGTTTATTTTATTATTGTAACTAGGGTAACACCCTTGTTTGGAGTGACCTCCCTTAGGGGGAGATTGTTAGAAATACGTTTTTACGTATTTAGGAAGATTCGGTCACTCCGACAATATACTTAGTAGTAGCTCGTAGTCTAGACATCTTTATTAAACAAACAAAGCCAAGCCTAGCCTACAACATGTGTAGGCCGGCCCAACAATGTAAGCTCAAGCCCATCACAAGGCTTGGGTATATAAACCCTCTCCTTTGATGGAGAGGGTGTGTGGTTTTCATATTTTTTACATAGTAAACATTTCTTTCTCTCTCTAGCTTTGTGTGAAATCCACCATCTCTCTATCTCTTTTTCTCTCTAGAAACATAAGCAAGATTTACAATCCTACAGCGCCCCTGAACAAAATGGTGTCACTGAAAGAAGAAACAGAACCCTCATAGAGGCTGCTAGAACTATGCTCAGCGAATCAAGACTTCTTAAACAATTTTGGGGTGAAGCTGTGAACACTAGGGGTATTCACGGGTCGGTTCGGTTCGGTTAGTTAGACGATTTTGACTATCCATCGCGGTTCGGTTAGTTAAATTTACTATCCGTAACCGAACCATACAAGGCGGTTAACCGGACATACGGTTACCCGAAATGAGCGGTTACCCACGGTTCGGGTAACGGTTAACCATTATATAAGTTTCATAAAGTTTTAGTTTATAAATAATAACATGGTTTAGAACATAGAATGTAGTTTTCGTATAATTCAACGACATTAAATAGATAAAAATCATATAAAAATTATTTCGTTAAAAAAAGTGCATTAGAATATTCATAAATAACATATTAACTAAAAAATATTTATTCGATATTTATAAACTACGATCACATTAATTAAATTTACATATACATGTTTAAAACAGTTGACACTAAGAGTAAAAAAAGAGTTGTATAATAAAAGTAGGGTACTGATACAATTAATACATGTACTATAATTTGAATATTTAGTTAAAAAATTTCATGTATAATATGTGCGGTTCGTTTCGGTTAACCACGGATATCTAAAAATGAAAACCGTAACCGAACCGTTATAAGCAAGTTTTTTCGGTTTTGGTTTTTTTCGGTTTCGGTTTCTTCGGTTTCGGGTTTTTTCGGTTTCGGATTGAGCAGTTCGGCTCGGTTCGTCGGTTTCTCGGTTTTTTTGAGCACCCCAAGTGAACACAGCCTATCATACACAAAACAGATCCATTATAGTGAAGAGACACGGCAAGACCTCTTATGAAGTGTATAGGAAGAGAGCCCCTGATGTAAGCTACTTCCATGTCTTTGGTTGCCCTGTTTTCATTCACAACTACAGAGATCACCTGGGAAAATTTGATGAAGTCTGATGATCGATTCTTCGTTGGCTACTCTCCCACCTCCAGAGCTTATAGAGTATTCAACATCCGCAGACAAGAACTAGAAGAATCTATCCATGTCACCTTCAATGAAGTAGATGCTATCATCAACCGCACCAACTCAGAAGAATGTGACATTGACTTCAATGAAGTTAAATCATATCCAGAGGATGATTTCTCAAATCCTAAGGAATCATCTAAGGGCTGTCACAAGGACTTCCCTTATGTTCATGCATTTGATCCTCATTCAATCTCTGACATCACTCCAGAGGTTGAAAATGTTGAACCAATCACTCCACCCACTACAGTGAATGCTGATCTCATCGAACCAATCTCTCCCCTTGATGAAGATATTATGGATGAAGAAATAGTATGTGAAGATCCCTCAGCATTCATTGAACCTGTTGTGACTCCTGAACCCATAGAGACTCCTGCTCCTCAATCCAAATGGAGTAGGAACCAAGATATTCTTCTGGTGAATATTCTTGGTAAATCCTCTGAGGGAGTCACCACTAGAGGCAAATTGAGATCTCTAGAAACCGCCTCAGCGAATGAATGCCTTTTCGCTGATTTTCTCTCTGAGGATGAACCTAAGAATGTGGTTGTTGTGCTTCTAGATGAAGGGTGGGTTGTTGCCATGCAAGATGAGTTGAATCAGATCAAGAGGAACAAGGTGTGGACTCTGGTAAAAGCTCCAGTTGGGAAGCAAGTGGTTAGAACCAAATGGGTCTACATAAACAAGAGGGATGAAGCTGGCATGATTGTCAAAAACAAGGCTAGGCTTGTGGTGTTGGGATATAATCAATCTGAGGGGATTGACTATGATGAAACGTTTGCACTAGTAACCAGATTGGAAGCTATCAGAATCTTCCTAGCCTTTGCAGCTTATATGAGGTTTACTGTATACCATATGGATGTGAAGAGTGGTTTCCTAAATGGGACGCTTGTAGAGGAAGTATATGTCTATCAACCCCCAGGGTTTGAAAGCAGTGAGTATCCTGATCACGTCTACAGACTTCACAAAGCACTCTATGGGCTGAAACAAGCACCTAGAGCCTTGTATGAAACCCTATCAAAATTCTTACTTGAAAATAAATTTGTCAGAGGTACCATTGATCAAACCCTGTTCACTTATAGGTCCAAGGGTGATGTCATTTTAGTATAGATTATGTGGATGATATAATTTTTGGTTCAACCAATATTACATTAAGCAAAGAGTTTGCCAAACTAATGACCAAAAAATATGAAATGAGCATGATGGGGGAATTAACTTTTTTCTTGGGTTTTCAAATTAAGAAAAATTCAAAAGGAACTTCCATTTGTCAAGAAAAATATGTTAAGGATTTGCTCAAGAAGTATGATTTGTTTGATTGTGCATCAGTGAAATGCCCCATGCTTCCTCCCAACAACTTGGGAGCTGATGACTCAGGGGTCTCTGTTAATGAGACCTTATATAGAGGCGTGATTGGGTCACTGATGTACCTCACAGCAAGCAGACCAGACATACAATTTGCCACATGTATCTGTGCTAGGTACCAAGATAACCCCAAGGAATCCCACCTTGTAGCTGTCAAAAAAAATTTCAGGTACTTAAAAGGATCTCCCATATTGGGTCTCTGGTATCCTAATAGATCAGGCTTCGACCTCAAAGCCTACTCAGACTCTGACTATGTTGGGTGTTGTCTTGATAGAAAGAGCACCTCTGGGAGTTGTCAAATCCTTAGAGGAAAGTTAGTATGCTGGAGTGCCAAGAAACAAAACTCTATGCCCATGTCATCAGCTGAAGCTGAATACGTAGCGACCGTTGGTGGTTGTGCTCAAGTTCTCTGGATGAAAAGTCAGCTGGATGATTATGGGATCATTTATGAAAAGGTTCCCATATTCTATGACAACACAAGTGCTATAGCCATCTCAAATAATCCGGTACTTCATTCCAGAACTAAGCATATTGACATCAGGTATCACTTTATCAGAGACCATATTTTAAAAGGTGATATTGAGCTTCATTTTATACCCACTGAATACCAGCTCGCTGATATATTCACCAAGCCTCTGGCTGAGCCAAGTTTTACTAGGTTGGTTGCTGAGCTGGGTATGCTCAATATTGGTAAACAAATCTGATAAATGATCTCTGATCTCTGTCTCTGGGCATTAAAGGGAATTGAATGTAACGAGGTAGTTACATTCTAATGGGACTTTATATATTCCCATATTTAATTCAAATGATTAACCTTTGTTGTCAACAACTTTCCCGCTTTCCAAGGGACAGAAAAATCACATGAAGAGTCAAGGGGTCCCACTTTTCCTAAAAGGTAATTTTTTGCATTAAATGCTTTAATTGTAAAACGGCTAAACCTTTTTATCAAAACCCTTGACTTATTTTTCAAACTTCACATTACTCATTACTTTCACACACACATACTATTCATCTTCTCCAAAACCTTCATTTCATCCTCACATCAACAATGGCGTCTTCATCAACAAACACTGCTTTCACCGTCCTGGCCGCCTCGAACGTTGATTTTGGGATACACGATAGAAAAATTGCCTTGAACAATTGTGTAGCTCTCTTGGAACACAACAATTCCCTCTACCAACCATTATTCTCCTTCCTCAAGAACTCCACCATTTTTGAAGCCATAACCAGAGTACCTTCCACATGCTACCACCAATACTTGAAGGAGTTATGGTATAGCGCCGAAGTTGATCAAACCTCTTCACACATCACCTTTAACCTTTCCACACATCCCCAACCTCTCACTTTTGATCTTCACATATTTGCCAAAGTCATTGGACTTCCAGTCAATGAAGGCATGTCCGTTGTGCCTGCCAGCGCCACGGTAAAGAAGGCTCTGGCTACCCTTCGTCCTCATGACGTCAGTGATAAACCTTTCACCACCCAAGGTTTCCAGAAGAAATCATTGATCAAAGTGAACTACTTTTCACCCAACTGGAGGACGCTGATGCTATACATTGTGAAATGTCTGGGTGGAAACCAGAGGCAAGATATAGGGATCGCTCACATACTTTACTCTGACCTCATTGCTAAGCTAGAAAACAAAGGGAAGAAGAACAGACTAGCCACCATCTGCTACACAAGATATCTCTATCTTCTCTTAGAAGACATGTTGGGTGAAGGCTACACAAATGATGAACTTCTCTCCTTCTCTCCTTATCACATCACTGCTGCTTCACTAAAGACTCCTTTGGAAGATGAAGTGCCTCTCAGCAGGCACATGATGCAGGTCGTTGGGCTACTTGTTGCTGATGGAGAGCCCTTGATCCCTCACAATGAGGTGAATGCTGAAAGACTAACTGATAAGTCTTTGTTAAAGACCTCTGTGCAGTCTTCTTCTCAGCCCAAGGTGCCCAAGGAAAAGAAGAAGAATAGGAAAGACATCCCCCTTTCCTCTGAAACCCCTTCTGTTAATCCTTCCAAGACCAAGAAGACTAAGAAGAACCCATCCCCTTCTCTGGAGGATGTGGTTGAAGAGCCCACCGCTGATAAACAACCTGAGTCTAGCGTCTCCCAGTCAGTAGAGTCGACTAAGAACCTTCTCAACGCTGATATCTCTCAAGTATTAGTTTGCCATTTTATTATCTTGGAGGTTCACATACAATCACTCTCAACATTCTGTACGAGAGAGTGATGAAGTCTTAGGGTTTACCTCAACCCATAGAGTGTCTGTGTCAACACCTAGAACTCTTAGGTTTATCTGTACACTTTGTCTTAACACAAGGATATGATTCATTTGTGCTCATAACGCACCCCGATGATCCTTCACCCTCTGGACTGTGCTCTTGTCCATAAAAACTTGAGCATGCTATAGGTCCCGACCCAGAGTCTATGCACTTCACGTAGTCTCTGGATCCCCTCATATGAAAAAGAGTCCCAAAGAATTTATTCTTTTGGGGGGACTGAATAATCACCCTCAGTCTTCTTAGGGGCAGCGATAAAAGGCGACCATTACCTTTAAATATATCACAACTAAAAGAGTCCCAAAGAATGTATTCTTTTGGGGGGGACTGAATAATCACCCTCAGTCTTCCTAGGGGCAGCGATAAATGGCGACCTTTAACTTCCATGAATTCATAATTAAAAGAGTCCCAAGGAGCAATCCTTCAGGGGGGAGCTGGATAATCACACCCAGCTATCCTAGGGGCAGCGAACGGCGACCATTCACCACCTAATTTTCACAAATCAAAAGAGTCCCAAGGAGTAATCCTTATGGGGGAGCTGGATAATCACACCCATCTATCCTAGGGGCAGCGAATGGCGACCCTTCAACATAACTGTTTCACACTTAAAAGAGTCCCAATAAGAAATCCTTAGGGGGGGCTTGATAATCACACCCAGCTTTCCTAGGGGCAGCGAATGGCGATCAATAACTTCATATTTTTTTCACAATTGGTTACTAACAAATATCATAACATACTCATAATCTTCATGAAGAACAGCAGAATGATGATGCCTATTCCATTGTTGGTGATGAAAATGCTGAAGCCCCCCACATAGATCTCGATGCCATGTTAGACATTGATTCCATGCCAGAGGATGAGGTCTTCATTATTGAAGATGACTTGACCATTTCAGATTATGCTGATATGGATGCTAATGATGACCAAGTTACATCACAATTAAAACCCATCTCCTTCCCATCAATCAAATGTGCAAGAACTGGCTGCTAAGCAGCTATTGGACCAGAGGCTCTGTACACCAACCCCAGTTCCCTTCCCAAATTGAACAAGACATATGACATTACACGCACCTCTACTCAGGCCTAGCTACTCATTTGTATTAAAATTTTGTTCAGATTTTGCTGAAGAATAAATAATTTTGATGACTTGTGATTGTTTGTTCAGCTTTAGTGAATCAGATAAGGCGACAAAACATCATATACATAATCACATATTGTGAGATAGACATATGGCATTGCACACTCCTTTACTCAGACACTGCTACTTAGCATTAATAAAAAATAGTTTAGAAAAATGTTGAACCTTTAAGCTTCTTCAGTGAATGTTGAAGGTTCAGGTTTTGTATCATCAATGTTCAACATACCAAGCTCCATTATCAATCTTTTGAAAGTTGGTTCATCCAGTGGTTTGGTGAAGATATCAGCCAATTGGTATTGAGTGGGGATAAAATGTAATTCAATGTCCCCTTTCACAATGTGATCTTAAATAAAGTGATATTTGATATCAATGTGTTTTGTTCTTGAGTGAAGGACTAGATTGTTGGAAATTGCAATAGCACTAGTGTTATCACAAAAGATTTGTACCTTTTCATATTCAATGTCAAAATCAGCCATTTGGCTTTTCATCCATAGAACATTGGCACAACATCCAACAGCTGCCACATATTCAGCTTCTGTTGAAGACATGGCAACTGTTTGTTTCATTTTAGCACTCCAACACACAATTTGCCACCCAGCAATTGGCAAGCACAAGAAGTGCTTTTTCTGTCCATATTGCATCCAACATAGTCAGAATCTGAATACCCCTTTAGATCAAAACCTGAGGATTTGGGGTACCAAAGACCAAGACTTGATGTACCTTTTAGGTATCTGAAAATTCTCTTTACAATAGTAAGATGTGATTCCTTTGGTTCTGCTTGGTACCTTGCACAAAGGCATGTAGAGAACTAAATGTCAGGTCTGCTTACAATTAAATGCATGAGTGACCCAATCATACCTCTATACTGAGTCTCATTGACTGATTGTCCATTGAGATCAGGTCCTAAGTTGTTAGGGGGTACCATTGGTGTTTTTTACTGAAGCACAATTGATATCATACTTCTTCAGCAGATCCTTGACATATTTTTCTTGGTTGATGGAGATGCCTTGGTCAGATTGTTTAACCTGAAGACTAAGGAAGTATGTGAGTTCTCCCATCATACTCATCTCAAACTTGTTGGTCATAAGCTTGGCAAATTGTTTGCATAGTTTCAAGCTTGTTGACCAAAGATGATGTCATCCACATAAATTTGTACTAGAAAGGTGTCAGTTTTGGATTTATAGATAAATAAGGTGCTATCTATTTTACCTCTAACAAATTTATGTTTATTGAGAAATTTTGAGAGGGTTTCATACCAATCCCTTGGGGCCTACTTCAGTCCATACAAAGCTTTGTAAAGCTTGTAATTTACTAATCTCAAAGCCAGGAGGCTGTGTAACATAAACTTCTTCTTTTAGGTCACCATTTAGGAATTCACTTTTGACATCCATTTTGTAGATGGTGAAGTTCATGTAAGTGGCATAAGCAAGGAAGATTCGTATAGCTTCCATACGTGCAAATGGAGCAAAGGTCTGATCAAAATCAACACCAGGCTCTTGATTGAATCCTTGGGCCACCAGCCTCACATTGTTTTTGGTCACAACATTTGTTTCATCTCTTTTGAGTTTGTAAACCCATTTGGTGCCAGTGGTTGATTTACCATATGAAAGAGGAACTAATTTCAAGACTTTATTTCTTTCAAATTGATTTAGTTCCTCTTGAATGGCATCCACCCATCTAGGGTGAGTGAGTGCTTTAGAAATCTTTTTAGGTTCAATTTCTGAAAGAAAGTTTGTATAGAGGCATTCTCTAGGTAAAGCAGCACTCAGTTTCTTTGCCATAGATCTAGTGACTCTACCTTCTCCAGGATTGCCTATTATGTTCACCACTTGTATGTGACTATTAGTAGTCGAAGATTTTTGTGGAACTAGAGAATAAGCACTAGAATCATGACTAGAGATAGAGCTTCGAAGTCCATGAAGTGGACTTGGACTTGAATTTTCTCTAGTGTCTACTGAAGGATATTCAATAAACTAGGGTTCAATCATTGGAGGACTTCCTTCTTGGTCAGAAGTAGCACATCCAAGACCTAATTCTCTAGAGATAGTTGGAGAATCATCAGCAGAGGCTCAGATTTTTCATCAGTAGCATCATTTGATTGATCAAGAGTGTGAGCATGCTGATCATTTTAAGACTGGCCATTTTGGTCATTTGTGTTATCTTGCTGATCATTTTGATACTGATCATTTTGATCATTTGATTGACAGCCATCAATATTTGATACTAAAGGATTTCCTTTTGTAGGACTTGTCATATCTTCAAATGGATCAATGTGAGGAACTGAATTGCTAGTTTGATATCTTTGAGAAGGCTCATAATGGTGAAATTCATCACCTGGATAATTGTGAGATTCATGAATATGAAGTTCATCATTTGATGGATTTGTAAATTTGAGAGCCTCGGAACTTCCATTAAAAGAGATGTGGTAAGTTTCTTCAATACATTGCCTTCTTGTGTAGAAGAGTCTGTATGCTTTAGATACTAGAGAGTATCCAAGGAAGTAACCATCATCAAATTTTTCATCAAACTTACCAAGGTGATCCTTGTGATTGTGAATGAATACTGGACACCCAAACACATGTAAGAATGAGATGTTTGGAATTCTCCCCCTAAAGACATCATAGGGAGTCTTCATGTGTCTCTTCACAATGATGGATCTATTTTGAGTGTAGCAAGCTTTGGCTACAACATCAGTCCAAAAATGCTTAGAGAGAGAGCTGATCCAGCAAGCATTGTTCTTGCTGCTTCAATCAAAGTTATGTTCCTTCTTTCAGCCACACCATTTTGTTCAGATGTGTAAGGTAATGAGAAATTTTGTGAAATTCCTTTGTCATCACAGAACTTGATTA